>LNAC01000270.1:1768399-2032761 GCA_002007465.1 Ailurus styani | reverse complement strand
CTCTCTCTCTCCATCTCCTCCTCCTCCTCCTCCTCCTCCTCCTCCTTCTTCTTCCTCTTCTAGGGATTTGGGCTGCTGTGGTACCTATCCCTTCACTCCACCAGACCTTCAGCACTAGCATGTCTGCACGGGGCTCTGGCTACAGCTGGGCTCTGACTCTGCAGAGATTCAGGACAGGTCCCTGCCAAGTGACAGTGACACCCGACAAGCCCTCAGGTGAGCTAATCCCAGCAACACAGGGGTTTGCTACGGACGTGGCCAGCAGAGCGTGAGTCTGTTGGAAATGCACAGGATTTGGGATCCAAGATTTATAAAAGTTTGTGCCATGCACGGAGGGGCTCTTCCCCTTCTTGTGCCCCTGGGGCCCTGACTTCTCTCTCACTCATGTCTGCACACGTTCCTGCTCTGTCTCCGAACAGCAGCCAAACCATCTTCTGAAAAGATCAACATGATCAAGTCTGTCCCCTGTGGAAAATCCTTCAGTGAGTTCTCCATGTTGGGCAGGTGAGACTCACAGTCCCTTCCTGGTCAGCAAGCCCAGGCCAGCAGGTGCGTCTGTCTCTTCACGCGTCTTGCCAGCCTCCCACTCCCCTCCTCCAGCTCTCTGATCCCCACCTGCGGTCCCTACAAGGCACATGTGGGAACTAAAGATGTTTGGGCGAGTCTGATGGTGCTCCTGGTGTTTCAATTTCCTTGTGTAGAACTGGAAGTTGTAAGAGTCCATATCTTTTGGGCTTCCGCGAAGCTCAAGACAATGTCCAGAAACGTGTGGATGTACCCAGAAAGGGGAGGTACTGTGGGTAGTATGGTTATAAATTATCTGGCCCTTCCTTAACTCTGCCGTGAAACACTAAACCAATGCCCTGTCCAGCTGGGCTGCCATATTAGGCTATAGAGCAGAGTCACATCCTAGGCAAACTTTCAATTCTATGAAAAGAAAGGAGAACAGCAATTCTTAAAAATATGTCTTCTCTACTTATGGAGTGCCATCATTAAGATGTTTGACAGCTTAAAAAATCAAAGAAAAACATTAAAAAAAAGCAACCCATGATCTTACCTGCAAAAGGTGACCACTGTCAAGACATGGGCTGTAGTTTGCCTTCAGCTCAGGTCATGATCTTGGAGCCCTGGGATTGAGCCCCATGTTAGGCTCCCTGCCCAGCAGCGAGCCTGCTTCTCCCTCTGCCCCTCCCTGCTCCCTTGCTCTCTCTCTCTCTCTGTCTCTCTCTCACACTCTTTCTCTCAAATAAATAAATAAAATCTTAAAAAAAAGAGAGACATGGGCTGTATTCGTTCTAGTTGCTTTTTAGTGCAATAGACTTTTAGTTTCCTGTTTTCTTTGTTAGTTTTCAATAGTGATGATCAAACTGTCTAAAAGATGTTAGCACTGATTTTCTTTTCTTCATTTAATATTATAAGCCTAGAGCTTCTGTGGGTTTAATGGTAATAATAACTAATATTTATAAGATGCTCACTACTGGCCAGGAACTACCTTGAGAATATTACATAAATCATCCCGTCTCATTTCAAAATCATCCTACAAGGTCTGTGGATGTTATCTGCATTGTGGAGTGGATAAGATTGAGGCTCAGAGAGGCTCAATGACATGCCTATGGTTACACAGCTTGTAGGTGGCAGGGAAGAGTTTGGAGAAATGTCCATCTGACGGAAACCCTGAGTGCTCATTCCCCACCACCCGCTCCCTGCTCTGGTCTCTGGTATGCGGGGTCTCATGTTGCAGATCTGGAATAGTGCACAGGAAGCCAGGTTTTGTAGAATTCCAGAGAAGGGCCCCCACTTGGTTTCCCTGGCCAGCAGCTCTTTCTTTCTTCCTAAATTCCCTCTGGAAGGGAAAGATCTGGGTAAATTCCAAACGGAAACTTCCCTTTATGGCTCTCCTTTTCTTCTGCCTGTATTGAAAATTAGAGCTCAATTAAAGCTAGGTAGTACTGCTGATTCAACAGCATGGTGCTTTTACAATGATTGCTTTTCTGCGAGTTACTCTTGAAAATGTCACTATGAAATGCTTAGAAATTTTCTGGATCTCTCGTGGCCCAGGCAGTGCCTTCGATATGCCCGTGTCGCCTGCTGGTGTTTACTGTTCCTGGTTTTTAAAATCTGTCTGGCCCTTCTCTACCTGAATGCAAAAGATCAGGGACAAAATGCAGCTTCAAGTAAAAGTACCTGTCTTGGTATTCAGGACATCCCCAGGACAGGAGCTTGTACCTACTCTTTAATGATCTTGGTTTATTAGTCAGGACTCCTTTTGTTGAAAGTGATGGAAAAAACAACCCAAATGAGCTTAAGCTGACAAGCAACTTAACAGTTAAACTATAAAACCAACTTCAGGCACAGCTGAACCCAGGATATCAGACAATGTTTTCAGGGTCTATGTTTCGCCATCTATTTATTCTGCTCTCTTCTCTGTGTTGGCTTCAACTCTGGATAGCCTATTCTGAGGGTCAGTGTAGCTTAAGTCATCCTAGTTCTGAGACCAAGAAGAAAGAGAGAGGGCCCTTACCTAAGTGAGGGTTAGGTACTCTTTCCCTCTCAGTAGTAAGAACTTGGGTTATGTAAGCTTAGCTGTTCTCTGTAACTCTATTGCTATTTTCAGAAAGTACTAGAATTTGCTTAAGCTATGGCTAGGACCTTCCCTAAAATGTTCCGGACTTCTCAGCTATGGTATCATAAGTTTGGGATCTCAACAAGCTAATTTGACCTCATTCCTCTGAGGAAAGAAGGAAAGATAGTGAGAAAGGATGAGGAGTAGGAAGAGAGGAAGGGTTTGGGGGAAGAGAGAGAGAGAGACCCAGAAAGACTGAGCTTGTATTCTGCCAGGCTCTGTACCAAATTCCTGACTTGGTGCGCATACATGGAACCCTTCTGGAAACTGTGAGGGGGAAGCACCATCATCTCCATTTTGCATCAAAGAAACTGTGGCTTGACCACAAAGCAGAAGAGCCTAGATTTGGACCAGGAACTGCTGAGGCTGAAGCCTGTGCTCTGAATCACTGATTTCCTGCTACATGGGAGACTCTTGGCTCGAAGAGAAGACTCAGCAGAAAGGTGGTTACTAGCTTCAAAACGTGATGATGGGATGAAGATATATGGGCACAAAGGGGGTTGACCACATAATTTACCCTCCAACCTTGGGCAGCTTTGGGGATGCAAGGTGGTGCTGTTCATAATGTTACTAGGATAATGGACATCTATGGGAACTCTCATGAACAAAACTTGGGACATGGACATTCTAACCAAAGGCAAATGTTGAAACATAGGAGGGCTGTCTTGGGCTCATTTTTACAGGTTAGAAAGCAGAGGCCCCAAATCACAGAGCTGGTAGCGGAGCAGCTGAGATTCTCACCCAAATCCGTATGATTCTGAAGTTCAGGCCCTCTTTTCCCATCACAACATCCTGCCTTCTGAAGACTTTGGATTCCACTTCTTGAAAGTACAGCTCTCTGCGGGGGCTGGCAGGCAGAGCTGGGCATTGCCAATAGCACCCTGCTGCCAGCACATTAGGGACACTACTTTCTCAAATCTGTTATTCCCAGAGACATCTTGTCCTCACTTCTCCATATGGAGGCTCCCTCTGCTCCCAGCCCTGGGGACTGGGCAGGAAGAGAGGTGCTTTCCTTTTGCCAAATGCAGGAAACTCTGCAGGTCTCAAGGTTCTTGTTCCCATCTAACTGCCCCATGTCTCTTCCTCCTTCAGCCAAATCCTTGTTTTCCCATTCATATGTCCATCTGTTCAGTTAACAGTTTATTAGTTATTGCTTAAATTCACTGCACATTAATTGGGCAATAACTGAGCTAGGACCTCTGTTAAGTGTTGGGATTAAGCAAAAAGGTACACATTCTCTGTCTTCAGGAAGCTCACAGACCACTGTAGAAGGCTAAGAGTCCCCATTATCCAATCGAGATAGTTTCGGGAACATGAGAAAGTCATGGCTGTTGCCACCTGGAAATCGAAGGCCAGTGATATTGTCTTGGATGAAGAGGTAGCAGTATTGGGCAGTTTATCCATTTATCCACCCATGACCCATTTATCTATGCATCCAACAATTGTGCCTAAACCCATCTGTGCATAGTGATCCCTGAGTGCTCAATGTAATTATCTCCCAAATATTTAGGGTTTTCTGTGGATCAGCCACTGTGCCAGGCACTTGGTGTAGGATTGAGCATGTCCTCTTGGAATTTGGAATCTACCGAAGTTGGGTTTCTCATGGTGTTGAGCATAACAGTCACCTGGGGGTTAACAATGCAGATTCCCAAGCTCCCTTCTAAAAGTCCGGACAATTGAGCCAGGAGAGCAGTCTCAGAACCTCCACTGTTATGAAGCAACCAGATGAATTTAGACAGATCATACCTTCAGAAACATTGCTTTAATTGATGTCTAGTGGTCTTAAAAGGTGAGAAGAACTTCAGCCTAATTCTAGACATTCCAAGTAGCAATGTGGCATTTAAAGGCCAAAGAAGAAACCCAGAAGTGCAGATATGGGGGGAGGGTGTTTGGGGAGAGGGAACGATTCGATGACCAGATAGTAGGGTGAGTGGGATTGGGGCAGGCAGTAGGCAGTGTGCCTTGAAAATGCTGGAAGGTAGATGGAAGCTGGATTTCAACTGCAGGGTCCAGAATAATGATGAAAAGTTTTGGCTTTGTCTTACAGGCAACTGGAAGTTGTAGAAGATAATTTAAGGAGTCAGTGTTTTAAAATCCCCAGGAAGTTTCACAGCTGGGACATCATAGTCATTTCCTAAACTTTTATGAGTTTTAGTATCTTTGTCTGGGAACAGCCGTTTTCTAATCCAGGAGAAGTAATGATTGCCTTAAAGGGGAATGTGAGGAACTCCATGAGATGAAGTGGCCAGTAAACAGCAGTGGTCTTTTTTGTACTGTCACTTGGGTGGGCACAGTGGCCATGATCATTCCTGCTGGACCTGTGGGACCCAGGGACAAGATGAGGGAGGGGCTCGTGCATCAGTGCAGTCACGGGAGCTAGAAACTAGGGGGCAGGCATTCTGGGTCCCAGGGTGCATTGGTGTGAAGATGAGGAAATAGAAGAAAAGAGAATCAGAGTTTGGGGGCACCCATTCCACGCTTGGCTGTTTGTACACAGGCTCAGTCCCTCTCCCTGATGTGACTTTAGGCAGCATAGGGATGACCATTCCTGAGAAGAACAGCTCCGGTAAAAAAGAGATCTGCTCACAACAACCCCCACATCCTCTTTGTTTGCCCGCCCTCTGCCCCGTGTTCCTCCCTGCCTTCTAAATCTCCCCTCCAAGCTCCCTGTCCTGGCAGCAGACCTGTTCCAGTCAAGGCTCCTCTGGAAAGAGGGCAGGTGCACGCTTGCAGTCTCTGAGCCCTGGGCAGGGGGGGGGCAGGCGTCTTGGGCACCTTCCTTGCCATTTGGCTTCCAGGAGCCCTACATTTTCCAGCCTTGGCCACCTCTTCCTGGCAAATGCTCCGGGCTCTGCTTCCCTGTTGACAGGGTTCTGGGTTCCGGGAAGAGCATCCTCTTTTACAGGGTCTGCTTCTCTCACTAATGAATGACTTGGGTGAGTGCCTAGAAGTCTATTAAAGTTGTTGATTCATTAATTTATTTCCCTTTCCCTTGACCTAAAAACTTCAGAATAATCACATTATGATTTGGTGGCTGCACCTGGGTGATTCAGTGAGAGGGGGTAATCTGGATGTAGGGGCAGGGTGGGGGAGGGAGCTCTGGCAGCAGGACCTTCAGTGCAATCACCTTTCCACTCTTCCTTACTCTGGGTTCAGAGGGCACCTGTGATGGGCCCAGCAAAGCAGGCTCAGTGCCGGTATGTGGTCCTTGTTCCCATGGAATCCATGGGAGGAAGGAATGGGTGCATGAATGCAGGTGTGAATGAATACCTACCATAGGATACTGTTGTTGGCACCCAGACCCCCCAGGTATGCTACCCTCCCTCAGCCAGAATCTGCGACTCTTTAGAGAACTGCCCCTGGGCTACTGGAGGTGTTGTCTTCCTCATGCTTAGGGGACTGGAAGGCCTGGGCATTTAGCTACCCTTAGTCTATGATGGCTCCCTTGTCTCAGGCTGGAACAACTCTGAGCCCACCCTCCTCAGGACCTAGCCTGGAATCATACCCTTGCTCACTTGCTAAGCTCCTTCTACTCCTTATCCTGCCTCCCTTACTTCCCACTCTTCTCCCTTCAGAGCAAGTTTATAAACCATCCTTCATATGCAAGTTCTTATCTCAAGGTCTGCTTTAGGAGAGCCCAGCCTAAGACAGACCACCAACAGCCCACAGACCCAAGCTCACAAATATGAAGGAAGGAAACAGATTCAGAAGAAGTGGCATCATAGCCACATCCTGGGGAATGATTCATATCCCCAAGAGGAAAGACCCTATAAGGGAGATTACTATTTCCAACTGTGCATTTTTATTATTTTCCAAGCTGAGTCCTACCTTCTTGAGGTCAATATCAGAGGTCCCTCTCTGAGGCTCCATTGAAGCCTGGCTGCAGGTGACTAAATGTGGCCAGTCTATCCGACCCACTTGTGTTGGACTTTCCCAGGAGCAGGAGCCATAGGAGGCAGGTATGGGGTCTCCTTCCCCCTGGCCGAGCTGGCAGCTGCCATGGTCTCTTCATCAGACCAGTCCTGCTGGCATGGGCCTGCTCCTGCAAGCCGAACCTGGAGCCCATATCCTCAACTGTCTTGTGACTCATTTGCATGGATTCTTTTCCCACTCAGTTAATTTAGCTTTCGTTATCTGCAACCAGGTTCAGAGGGACAGAAGGAAGGAGGGAAATCAGACAGAAAGCAGTGTGTGCATAAGCAAGGAGGTATGGTATGAAAGAATGAACTGGGAAGAGAATTGAAGAATTGCCTCAGCCAGGGATGCATGTCCAGGGACCAGATTACTGTTCATGATTCATGCTTGTCCCTGACTCAGCTATCAACTTTCTCTGTGACCATGGACAAGTCACATCTCCATAGCTTTCAAAGCAGCATGTAACAGGACTCGCTGCATGTTCCTTCTCCAGAGCAATTCCCTTCTGAGCTTTGAGTGGTGAATCTCAGCCCTCACCTGTGTCCTTAACGCTGGAAGGGCAAGAAGGCTTGCTCTGTGACCAGAGAAAGTCCCATCATTCGATGATCAGGTAGACACACCCAGTCCAGGGGACACTGCAAAGGGTCCTTCATTCCTCCCTCATGTTTCCCCTCTGTCCGTGGGTTGGATGGGTCCTGGGGTCATCTTTCTCTGCCATTCTCTTCTCTGCCATCCCGAACTCATGTGATTGCTCTGTGGTCTCCTGCTGTCTCACAGCTGCTCTCTCACTCATTTTCTGTCAACCAGTTTCCTTCAGTCTCCTCTCCGTGGAGCTGGTGGTAAGTAAGTCATGGGGGAGAGTCTAGTCTTTCGGCTCCTTCTTAGGAAGAAGGTGTATGGGCAGGACTGGTTTAGCAGCATGTGAGAAAGCCAAGGGGATGGGGACTCTAAGGAGGTGGGGGCTCCCTTCTCTCTGATGGGAGTGTGTCCTGCAGAGGTCACTGCAGAACCAGTGTGCAGCAACCTGACCATCAGAGACCTGGACTCTCATCCGACCACTGTTCTACCAAGTTTGGCTTGCAGCTTTGTGATTCTAGAGAGCTCCTTGAGCTCCAGCCATCATGTCTGCATTCCTGCCAGCATAAAGAAGGAGGGGGCTTAGAAGGTACACCTCTTCCTTTGAAGATGCTTCTGGGAAGCTCCAGAGGACACATCTGTTGTTAGAATTTAATCACATGGCCACACAGTGAAAGGGTCTGGAAACTGTAGTCTTAATGTTGGGCACCCTGTGCCCACCTAAAAATCAGGGGTGCTCTTAAGGCAGGAAGAAAGAGTGAGATTCAGCACCAATTCTGTCTCTGCCACAGTGGGAAGGAAGGAAAATGGTCTTTGTTGGTCTAACCTCAGGGTGAAATGTCGACCCCACAGAGAAGCTTTCTCTTCCTTATGCTGACCAGCTCTTGCTTTGCACCTGGCAGTATGGTGACAGTTCCTAGGTCTCTCCTCCGATGATTCGAGACTCATCCCAGCAGCTTAGCATGGTGTCGGCCAGGTTCTCCTCTGGGGTTGGAGGCAGGTGCTAAGTGTCTTGGGCCAAGAAGGGTTTGGAGGAGGGTTGAGGAAGGAAGAGGCAAGAAAACCTCTCATCATCTTGAGATGTGATAACCATAGTCCTTCCACACACCAGTCCTACCTACCTTCTGGATACTTTGGTTCCACATACAAAAAGCCAAGGACACTTTTCCCTGTTCCAACCCAACTCCCTGACTGTTTTTAATTTTTAATTTTTTAAATTTATTTTTTATTATCTTGTGTATGTATGTATGTATGTTCAGTTAGCCAGCAGCATATGTTACATCATTACTTTTTGATGTAGTGTTCAATAATTTATTAGTTGCATATAACACCCAGTGCTCATCACAACACATGCCCTCCTTAGTACCCATCACCTGGTTACCCCATCCCCTCACCCCCTCCCGTCTGTAACCCTCAGTTTCTTTCCAGGAGTCCAGAGTCCCTCATGGTTTGTCTCCCTCTCTGATTTCTTCCCATTCAGTTTTTCCTCCCTTCCCCTATGGTCCTCCGCTGTATTCCTTATGTTCCATATATGAGTGAAACCATATCATAATTGTCTTTCTCTGCTTGACTTATTTCACTTAGCATAATCTCCTCTAGTTCCATCCATGTCGGTGTAAATGGTGAGTATTCATCCTTTCTGACTGTTTTTTTGTTTGTTTTTAAATCTGAGTGAGTGGGATGGCTTCACCATCGTCTGAGCTGTAAACCTAGGCACCCCTTCCCAGAGCCCTCTGTCCCAGAGCCCTCTCTCTCTCTCCCAGAGCCCTCTGTCCACCCAACTCCCATCCCACTGGATGCCAGGTTATGTCCATTTACTAGCTTCCTGGGGGCACCTGGGTGGCTCAGTGGGTTAAAGCCTCTGCCTTCGGCTCAGGTCATGATCTCAGGGTCCTGGGATTGAGGCCCACATCGGGCTCCCTGCTCAGCAAGGAGCCTGCTTCCTCCTCTGTCTCTGCCTGCCTCTCTGCCTACTTGTGATCTCTCTCTCTCTCTCTCTCTCTCAAAAAAAAAAAAAAAAGATTTAGCTTCCTGGGGTCGCCATAAGAGAGCGCCACAAATTGGGGGGGGGGCTTCAAACAACAGAATGCTATTAGATTTCAGTCCTGCAAGCCAGAAGTTCACAACCAGCGTGTCCGCAAGATTGGTTTCTTCCAGAGGTCTGAAAGGAGGGTCTGTTCCATGTCCCTCTCCCAGCTTCCGGGGACTGCCTTGGGTTGCAGATGTGCTGCTTCGATCTCTATCTTCACTATCAAATGGCATTCTTCCCTGTGGATCTCCACGTGGCCTTCTTATAAGGAGACCAGTCATTGGGTTTCAGTCTACTGGTTTGAATCCAGGATGGCCTCATTTTCAGTTAACTGATCACATCTGCAGAAACCCGATAAGCTCCCATTCATAGGTAGTCAGGGCTAGGACTTGAACATATCTTTTTGAGGGACAAAATTCAACCCTTAACACTCTGCAAGGACTCAGCAAAATCTCCTCTGCCCCCCACTCTGCGCCTGGCCTGTTAGGCTTCTGTCACACATCACCTGCCCAATTCCGAGAGCCTCCTGCCATGTCTCTGTCCATGGCCTCTCCCACACCCAGTTCATACTCCACAAGCGGCTCATTCACATTTTCAAGGCACATGTGGCCACGTAGTCTCCTGGTGAAAATCCCATGATGTTCAGAATAAAGCTCAGCATGAAATTCAAGCCCTTCCCCCACAACCAGACCTTGACCTTGCTGCCCGCCGCACACCCTTTCCTATTTGCCTTGAGGCCACATCAGGTCTGATTACTCATCATGGGACTGCTCCCCCTTCCAGGCCAGCCCCCCAAACAGATACACTTCCACCCCGTGCTGAGGGAGTCCCCTCTGTCTGAGGTTCTTTCCATCTTCTCCCGCCAGTCATCTCCTCTCAACTCCACACCCCAGCCTTGATATCACCTGTCCCGTGATACCTGCCCTCATCTCCTGCCCTGACCTCAACCCTGAATGAAGCATTTCCCTCAGGCTGCACCCATCCCTGATGAAGCCAGCACTGTGCACTATGGGAATGAACGCCTGTCTCCAGCAAAGCATGGGCTCCTTAATTTCAGGGACGGAAGATCACTCAGCGCTAAATCTACATGCCTACTCCAGCCCTTGACATACAGCAAACACCTTGACGTGTGGGAGATGAATGAATGAGAAAATGAATGGATGATGAGGAGAGTTCTGACCAGTTTCTCTGAAAGTTTTGCTACCAACAGAGCCCAACTGTAGATATCAGGAACCTTGACCCATTGAAGTCCTACAGTTACAGCATAGGTTCTGACTTGCGGTATGGGGTATCGATATAATTTGTTACCACTTTCATTACTTTATTCAACATATAATCATTACCCAACATAGAAAAATTGAATTCACATCTTTCCAAGACACACGGTGACACTCTTGGGGAGCTCAGAGAGGGTAAAGATGGCCTGAAATTCCAGCCCCTTCTCGTTCACTCAGAACAACAGGAACAGGGCCCAGGAACCAGGGTGATTTGGAAGCTCCTGGGACTCACTGACGAGAAGTTCTGGAAACCTCCCAAGCATGAGTGATGCAAAGTTTGAGCACTCTCTACCTCGTGGAGTTAATTGATTGAAAGTCCTCGAAACCTCGGGAGGCTAATTGGTGGCAAGAGCCATGCTCACTTCCAGCCTTCAGAGGTCCGATAAGCAAGGGGAAATATTCATGACCAAAAGTGTTCATGAAAGAAGTAATGGATTGATTGAGGGGAAGGGAGGATCATTAGGGGGTTGGAATAGTCGTCAGTAAAAGGTTTGGAATTCAGCTCGAGTGAGATCAAGGAATCAGGGAGAATAGAGACAGATACACCTTCCAGGCCCTGCATGCCAAGAGCAGAGGTGAACTGATGAAGTTTAGAAGGGAAAATTGGAGTTTATGAAGAGGGAAGGTTTCTCAACTTCAGAAGCCCCTGGAGATCTCCCAGGAGAGAATATTTCAAATTGAAATTGTATATTTTTTTCCTTCGTGAACATGACTCATTCTATTTAATATTCTCCATCCTCCTCCAATGGCTAACTTTCATTTTGGCTTTTCTGAGGAGCATTTAGAGATATGTTTAGATTCCGTCCCCAGGAAGAAGAAGTACGGAGGTGAGGTAACCCAGCCGGAGGGCAAACAGTCAGACTGCAGACTGCACTATTCCTGGTGGCCAATCGAGCATCTTTCAAGTTATTATCAATGAGACAGCGGTTCTCAAAATGATTTTGCTCCGGACAGGAGTATGTCTTTTATTAATGTTTCATTGAAATGTAATATACATATAGAAAAAGGCATATGTAAATGTAAAAACTGCATGAATTCCACAAGCTGAACGTACCTCTGCAGCCCCACCTGGATGAAGACACTGAACATACAGCACAAAGAAGCCTCTGGTGCCCCTGTCACAGTGACCACTGTCCCGATTTCTAACAGCTTAAATTAGTTTTTCTGCCTTAGATATATGGAACAGGCAGGCCCTTTTGTTCAACAGTATGTCTGTGAATTTCATGCATGTGGTTGTAGGTTGTTCCTTCTCATTGCCGATAGTTTTCTATTATATGAGTGTGCTGCCATTTGTCCATTCTACACCGATGGGCATTTAGGTTGTTTCCGGTTTGTGGTTATTACACATGGTACTATTATGGACACTTGAATATTTCCTTGGGTAAAGATATGTATGCAGGTCTGCGGGATTCCCACTTAGAGGGCTTGCTGGGTCGTGGGTGTGCACACTTCTCCCTGCAGTAGATGCTGCCAGACAGGTTTCCAAAGTGGTTGGACTACTATGTCCCCTCCAGCAGCGCGTGGTCATTCCCAGTCCTTGATCACCTTCCTAACCTTCCTAGCATTTTCTCTTTCCATCATTTCAGTTTTAGCCACTTTTGTAGGTTGTAGTAGTATCACATGGTCATTTTAGTTTGGATCTCCTTATGACATTTCGTATGTTTATTAAGTCCCTGGTTAGTGTCTTATCAGCTGAGGCTGCTGTAAAAAATATCACTGACTTGGAAGGGTGGTTTATGGAACAACTTATTTCTCACAGTTCTGGAGGCTGGAAGTCCAAGATCAGGGTGCAGGCAGACTCAGTGTCTGGTGAGTGCCCTCTTCCTGGCTGCAGATGGTCACCTTCTTGCTGTGTCCTCACATGGTAGGGAGAGTGAGAGTGAGAGCAAGAGAGAGAGATAAGTGCAGTCTCTTCCTCTTCTTCAAGGACACTCATCTCATTTTGAGGATTCCAGCCTCATGACCTCATCTCATTACCTAATTACCTCCCAAAGGTCCCACCTCCATATATCATCACATTGAAGGTTAGGGGTTCAGCACACGAATCTGGGGGGACACAAACACTCATCCCATAGCAGTCAGGAAAGGGCCTCCTCTATCCTCTCTGGGCACCAGAGTCTTGACTGCGATGGTCAGTGGGAATCACCTCTTCCATTAGCAACTCATAAGTGGACTTGTAGGAANAATTCATAAGTGGACTTGTAGGAATTCTTCAACAGAGGAACATAAAAATAAAATAATTCATCCAATTACCTTTATGGAAACCAAACTCATCAAATTAACTTAACCCAATTTGCCAGCATATATTTAGCCTTGACTCCCTACCAGGTGCAGGCCGGGAGACTTTATTTTCAACCATACTATGAAATGGACTCAGCGCGGCCTGTTAAACAGGGAACAGCTATCCAGGCCCGTGTCCACACGCAAGAGCAAGTGTCCACATGGCATGTACTCCACACGCCGTGTTCCTAGTACTGGCTCCTCCCCTTGCCCTTCTCATCTGTGACCCCGCTCAGCCTCTCTCCGTCATTCATGCAACACCTGTTTGTTGGGCATTGTCTAGTGCTAAGTGGGATACAACATGAGCAACACAGGCAAGGTCTGACCCCCGCTGACCTTGAATCTACATCGTTGTAACTGTAAGAAGAGGGCACAGTGCATCAGACTTTTTTGGGAAAGAGTAAAGCTGTCAATGNTCTAGTGCTAAGTGGGATACAACATGAGCAACACAGGCAAGGTCTGACCCCCGCTGACCTTGGAATCTACATCGTTGTAACTGTAAGAAGAGGGCACAGTGCATCAGACTTTTCTGGGAAAGAGTAAAGCTGTCAACTGGCAACTCCCAAATGAAGCCAGATTTAATCTCATTTTTGTAGAGTGGAACGTGACTCATTCTCCATCTCTCCTCCCATGCCTCATCCCACTAATCCAGGGCTCCCCTGTGCAGGGGGAGTGGACATATGTCTTTCATGACTCTAAATTCATGTGCTTCGGTCACAGAAAGGAAGTAAATTTTGGAGTGAAATACTGTTTTAAAGTGAAGCTGTGTTTGCAGAAAGAGAAGTGACTGATTGCAAGGAAACACATCTAAATGTTCTGTGAGGACATGCGCGCAATTATTTATGGAGTTCTTGAAAACCTTCCTTCACTAATGAACAACACAAGGAGGAAGCTCACATAGCTCATCTTCAGTGCAAGGTAACATCATATTTTCCTCATCAAATGCTTGGGGAAAATAGGTAAGTTTCATTTTTTTAAGAGCTGTAAGATTTTGGAGGTGGGAAACTTAACCCAATTATGGGAGATGGAGGCAAGTTCTGTGTGGGGACCCCTCTTTGTTATAAATCCATAAATGGAAGACAGTATCCTCTCACGAGTCCCATTCAAACACCATGCATTTTGTAGTTAGAAGAAACAAACTTTTTCATTGCTCAGTTTCCTCTTTGACTTTGCTAATTGGAGAATTTTATTAAGTGGGTCTTGCCCTGATTCCAGCCTCAATCCTGTGTCAGCATGACCTGAGCGCGGCATACCTTCTAGCTTTTACTGTGTCAGCCTCTGTCCCCTCACTCAGACTTTCCATGACGCCACTTTGTCCAAAGGATAAAGTCCTAACTACTTAGAGTCACATTTAAGAACCTCAAAGACTGACCTCCACCTATTTTTCTGACGTAATCACCTGCTGCCCCTACAGGAAGGTGGGTGTGGCAGAAGGACCACTAGTAATGTGTTGAGAGAAAGTTCCTTCTGGCTTCTAGTCATGCCCTACCTTTACCTGGGTCCCTCTCCCACCCTCCCCAGCCCGTTTGCCATCTTCTTTCTCCTGCCAGGCTATGTTTGGTATCTTTCCTGTATTTTGTTACCCTGGCTTGCAACTTGATTGTGACCTCTCTGAGGAAGGCCATTCTCCTCCAGAGGGTCCAGATACCCAGGAATAAACTTAACCAAAGAGGTAAAGGATCTGTACTCTTAAAAACTACAGAGCACTCATGAAGGAAATTGAGGAAGGCACAAAGAAATGGAAAAACATTCTGTGCTCATGGTTTGGAAGAACAAATATTGTTGAAATGTCTGTGTTACTTGGAGCAGTCTACACATTCAATGCAATCCCTATTGAAATACCATTGACATTTTTTCACAGAGCAGAAACCCACAGTATTTAGAGCTGCACTAGCAAGTATTAGTGGCCACATTGGCTTCTTCCCTGGGTCCTCGAATAGAAAGGGATTATGAGTGCTCTGGGATCTAGTCATTTACCTATAGTACAATGTCCAGAATGAAATTTTACATCTGTATTTATTATTACTGTTTATAAAGAGGAAAAGCATTGCGGAACAGAAAGGGGGATGTGGTGCATGGGTGCTGCGCACGTTTAAACTAAGACTGAGCCCCTGGAGCTGACGAGACAAGGCTGTGCTGGGAGAATCCCCATTACGCAGGGTCTGGGAATGAAACTCTACATTGGTGGGCAGGAATTTTCTCCCTCATACTTCTTCAGGCTCAAGTCTCTAGAAATGGCACTGTGGCGAGGAGGAACCGGGGGGCGCTGATGCTTTGAAGGGTGTTCAGAATATTCTCACCTGCTGTGCGGGTGGGAGGTAAGGAAGCCAGCCCCAGAGTACATCAAAACCCTCCGCTGTCTGGGGAGTCCGCCAGGCAGGGCTTCTGGTCTCACTGGACGAGTTTTGATCATCTGGAGGTAAGAACTCTGCCATTTTGCTAGCCTGGGGAAAGCTGTTAAGGGTTTCACCAAAGTCAAAGCAGAAATAGAGACTTTCTCTGCCTGACAAGGAGAGTGACCCACGAAGCTGAAGATCAGTGGGGGTGTGCTCTGTGGGGGCATCATGCGTGGAGGGAAAACCCAGAAACTGTATAATTTTGACAGTGGCTCCCCCTCCCACATTTAAAGGACACTCTCAGAACTGATATGAGACGAAGCCTGTGGGAAACCATGTGGTATTATTCGATCACGGTGGAAAAGGGACCCCATCTGAAATATCACCTTCATTCTGGATTTCCATCATTTCAAGTCATGCCCTTGATGCCCAAGTGATTTATTAATTCACTTAATAAATGTGTTTGTTGGGCGCCTGTGTGGCTCAGTGGGTTAAAGCCTCTGCCTTCGGCTCAGGTCATGATCTCAGGGTCCTGGGATCGAGGCCCGCATCGGGCTCCCTGCTCAGCGGGAAGCCTGCTTCCTCCTCTCTCTCTCTCTCTCTCTGCTTGCATCTGCCTACTTGTGATCTCTCTCTCTCTGTCAAATGAATAAATAAAATCTTTAAAAATAAATAAATAAATAAACGTGTTTGTTTCTATCAGGCTGCTCACTATAAAGAATTTTAAGTACCTAACCAGAAGCCAAGGCATAAAGAAGAATTCAAAGGGAAGGGGTAGAAATAAAGCTACAAAGTTACAAAGAGAAGTAAAGACACTACAAGTGAGAAAGGCATGAGGGTGTGTATAGGTGCTATCATTGAATCTAAAATTTTCCTCTTGGTTGGGAAAACAGAAACAAAGACGTGTTCAGTGACACGGTGTTTGCCATCAGGGAGGAAATGTGCACATGTCAGCATAGTAAAGGCTCTGACAAGTCCTGCAGTGGATAACAGCAGCAGCATACTAACAGTCATCCAGGGCTCTGTTCCACTACGTTGTAGTGCATTGTACACATTAGCCTCACAGTGACCCAGCATGGCGTGTTGGCTACGTTCTATTGGCACCCCACACCTCTGACTCCTCCTAGTGTGTATCTTCCTGAAATGCAGAGGATGGGACTCTGAACTGGCCTGTCCACACTCTCCTACACATGGGATTCTAGTTGAGAAAAAAATGCCACCAGCAAGATGCCCTGTGGGGAGATACAGAGGGAGGAGGTGGGGCTGAAGCTGCGTTCTTGCATGCTGGCTATTTTCACCATCCAGTGGGCCTGGTCGTGGGGTTGCTGGTGTCCAGTGACCGATTTTGGATACAGAGACCTCAATGTGGCGGGGTCAGTGGACTGACTTGTTCATGGCCAGGCCAGTGCAGCAATGGCATTGGTGACTTCCTGAGTGCTGAGTCGTAACTCCATGGCTGTTCAAGCATGGCCCAATGAACCCTCGCTTTCCTGATTGTGGTTGAGGTTGTGACTTCCCATTCTTTCTCTTCTGGGAGTCACTCCTACAGGTCTAGCCTAGAATTTTCTCCACCAGCCTTTTTGGGGAATTTTGCAAACACCTAATACCCCATATCGAGTCCTTTCCACTTCGAACACTTGCAATGTTGTCTGTGCCCTGCATTGAACCATGACTGACCCAGGCATGTAATAATCATTCCTATTTTGTGGGTGAAGAGACTGAGTCACAAAGAGCTTAAATAGTCTGCAAAGTCACCAAGCTAATAAGTAGCCTGGCTGGGACTCATACATGGCTCAGTCTGATGGCAAAATCGACTCTCCTAACTGTTTAATTTTGTTTTACTCAGAATTTTCCAAACTAATGATTCCAGAAACTGTTTCTGTGCAATGCTGATGAATAGTCTATGGGAATAATCTCCAACAAGACCACCTTCAGACATTGTTTTTTCAGAGAGTGAATTCTGGCCAGGTGGGACCTGGCTAAGTCAGTGGTGGGAGAAGAAGGGGCTGTTGCCTCAACTGGGATCTGGAAAAATACTTGGCTTAGGAGCTGGGCAGGAAAAGCACAGTCTCTCCAGCAGAGCCTGGGGGGACAGAGGGCATGGAAGGGCAGAGCATGACGTCACCGTGGTCTATGTTTGAAGACAGACTAGCAGCATGTCCTGGGGATCCTTAGTCACTTTTCTGCATCTGTGAAATGAGATCAGCAATACCATTCACTAACTGGTGTTTTGAAATGAGATGTTTTGGTCAGCATTCTTCCTCCTGTGAGCCACAGAAGCCCAGTTCAAACTAGTTCAAGCAAAAGAAAACATTTGGTTTCCAGCCCCCACCTCACACCCTTATCCCATCTGCAAAGGGAGGGCAAGATCAATGTGTTGGTCCAGAACCCTCTCTACCTTCAGAGCAGTTTCAGACCAGGGGTTGCTTTTTCCTTCCATAGCTTTGGGTCAGTAATAACTGAGTCCAACTGGGAGACTTAATTTTGAATTTTGGAAATAAAAGATAAGGGTCTTGGTTGATCTCTCTCAGGAGACATCTGGACACGTGCAAGCCCAGAGGAGGGGCAGACTTTGCTAAACCACACACACACACACACACACGCACGTGCGCGCACACACACCTGCACACACACGCGCACACACAGTACTATAATTCACGGTACAATGGAGACCTTGAGCTTTTTCTTATTGAGGGTGGAAGTTATTAGGAAGGGGTCTGGGTATGGAGTATGGAGAAAGGGACAGGTATGCTGGGAAAAGGGGCAAAAGATCCCCTCCCCCAACCTTGGTCTTGGGAGTTTTAGTTGTAAGGATAAGACTGATCAATACTCAGTAAATCAATACTCAGTGATAAAGGGAATTCTGAGGAGGGCCACCTGTTTCCCTCTGGGTCTTCTGGCCTCCTTCTTCATACTGGCTGTGTCCCCTCTCCCTCCAACCTCCACACCCTCTGGGATTCATGGTCACTATATTTATGGTAAGTGCTTCAGGAGTTTGCACAGCTTGACCCAGGTGGGAAGAGCCATAATGTCTGATACTCTCTCTGGGAAACTGGTCCACACAGCTGCCTCAAACCTTCCTGGGCCTTTCTGCTAGGTGGCCGGATGGAGCTGGGGCCTTGGGGCTCCAAGACAGAGAGACGCCTGATTATCCATTATATTGGAACATGTCCTGGGACATCTGAAACGAGGAAAAGAAGCATGTCAGCATGGCTGGGTGGGAGGAGTACAGTCTTAAACGGAAGGAGGCCTGAGCTGGCTCTGTCACCTGCAAGTAGTATGACCCTGGACGAGTCCTTTTGCCTCTCTGAGCCTGGATTCCCTCCTCTGCAAAACGATGTTGTGGTTGGATTTGAGCGAAGTGCCCTTCAACTGGAGGCTGGAGAGCCTGCTGTGAAATAATGACTCTGTTTTGGATGCTTCAGGAACTCTATCTCCTCCAGATTTTGCAGAGATCCCCTGAGCTTCAGAATTAGTTCATAATGAAGTCCAGAGGAGTGCAGAGAGGTGCAAGAGAAAATGCAGGGAAAGCATGGCTGTGCTAGGGCTCCCAGCCAGCTCTGCTCACCCAGAGGCCCGCACTCCTTCCTCCACCCTGCCTCGCACTGTTGCTCAGCTAAGTCCCACACCAGCACGCCAAGGACCAGCGTGGCTGGATTAACTGCAATGTCACAACCCCCTGTGGTGAATCGTAGACTTTATTTCTTGATTACCTAGAAGCCATGCAGCAGGAAAAGATGAGGAGGGATGGGAAGGGGAAGATGGCGAGAGAAGGAGAAGAGGAGGAGGAGAAGGGGGAGGTGCGGGGCTGGGGGAGGAGCGGAAGGAGGAGGGTGAGAAGGGGAAGTGGAGGCCACTGCCACTACCACCTCCTCCTGCGTTTCAACCTGCAGCTGGGAGCAAAAGACACACCTGGGTCCCTTCCTCTGCTTCGGGACGCCAGCCTAGTGCATGAGTCCGGAGGTCTTTGGGGCCCTGCAGGACTCTGGGGCCTGTGCACCCCCAGAATACTCCTACAGTTCCACATGGACCTCGCCACACATCTCAGTGGCTCACACTGTAATTATTTCCTTTTTCATTTCTAAAGATTTTATTTATGTTTTTGAGAGAGAGAGAGCACACAAGTGGGGACAAAGGTCAGAAGGAGAGGGAGACGTCTACTCTCCCTGAGCAGGGCTCAGTTCCAGGACCCTGAGATCATGACCTGAGCCGAAAGCAGACGGTTAACCAACTGAGCCACTCAGGCGCCCCCATAACGATTTACTTGGCTGTCGCGTCATCCCGACCATGAATGACATGAGGAAGGAGACCAAGGAGAGTAGGAATAGCAGGGTTCCAGAACCTGAACAAGTTTCCATGGTCTGTCCTGCCTGTGGTTCTTGGCTTCCTTCTGCCATGGCCCTGGGCAGCTGTGTTCCTCTTTATCACCGCTCCTACTCTCTCTGACGGGCAGTACAACAGCCCAGCAGAAATGCCTGTGTTTAATCCCCGGATCCTGTGGATGTGTTTGGTTACATGGCAAAGAGGAATCAGCTGACCTTAAAATGGGGAGATTGCTCTGGATGATCTGCGTGGGCCCAGCGTAACCATGAGGCTCCTTAAAAGAGGAAAAGAGAGGCAGAGAGCTGCAATGGGAGAGGAACTCACCCCATCATCGCTGACTTTCAAGAGGGAGGAAGAGGCCACAAGCCGAGGAATGCTGGGAAGGGCCCTAGATGCCAGAAAAGCAAGGACACAGATTCACCTTGAGAGCATCCAGGAGGAACACAGCCCTGAGGCACCTTGATTTTAGCCCAGGGAAACCCATGTCGGATTTCTACACTGCTTAATTACAAGATTATAAATGTGTGTTGCTTCAAGCCACTGCATTTGTGCTGACATGCTACAGAGGCCCAGGGAAGCTAATACACTCTCCCTGCCCCACTTCGGACAGAGCCTGGATCCCCTTTTCCCCCTGCAGACTCCCAGCATGAAGCAGTAAGTGGACAGGACTAGTGTGGGACCATCCCAGGAGAGGTTCCTTCCTTGCCTGGCTGGCCATGAGGGCTCCCTTTCCTTCCCATCTTACCCCCCACCCTGGAGAGTCCCGCCAGGTCTAGCGGGCTCAGAGAGTCTGCCTGCTGTGTCTGAGTCCCGATTTCCACTTCCAACCGGATAGATCTGGACAGGCCTCCGTTTGGTCCGGGGAAATCTGTGAGTTTTGCCTCCTGGCATTCATGCAACTTTCTGTTGGGGCCACTTCTCCAAATTCTCCTTTTATTTTTTTCTGAAGATAAATATTGGGCTTCTGTGACTGACAAATTGCATGTTCTCTGGAATTCTTCATCTTCACCCCCTGAAGTAAGGACTCCGTAGAAAGATGATCAGACCTTGGCCAGATAGACTTTATAAGGGTATATAAGTCAATTAATTTAAATGTCAGTGTCAACTCAGTGTTGGGCTGCACAGTTAGTACATTTCTCTACTCAAAATGTCAACTCCTCCTTCTGTATGATTGGTAGGAAATTGGAAATGACTTATCTAGATAAACATACATCCAAGGTAAACTCCTAGAGAATTCGAATTAAGAGAGGGGTGTGGGTACCACTCGGTCAGAATTATGACAGCAAGTGAGGTAAAACTAAATTTATACGAGTCGTGGTGATTGTACGTCTTTGGCACAAAGGACGATCGCCATTGTTATATCGCCAATTCCAGCCCTGGTTTCCAGCTGAGTTCTAGAGCTGCCTGGAGGAGCCGGCTGGTTCTGCCTTCAGGCAAAAAGCTGTACGAGTAAGAAGCTCATCCAATGTCATTCTCCTTTACTACATGGAAACTCATGTCTAGTCTCTGCCTGCCTTCCGTCACTTCCTGGCACCTGATAACTGTTTCATAGGTTTTGCTTATGTGTATGTCTGTGTCTATACCATCGCTGTCTCTGTCTGTCTACCTATCTAATCATCTATCTACCATCTAATCTCCAGAGGATGTAAACCATGGGAAGACTGATGCAATATGAGCTACTTCACCTTTCCTGGAAGCAGAACTGTAACACTCAATTTTCCTGGACAGTGAAATGTTATGTCTAAGCCAGGAAAGGGCCAGCTATGGCCACACATGCATTTACTCCCTGTGTATGGCTATTCTCTAGTGTGGGCAGCAGATCACAGGGTCTGGGACAGAGATATGCAAAACCAAGTGGTCTGCAAAGGCTCAAAGCTTGACTGCTTGGCCCTTCACAGAAGAAGTTTGCCAGCCCCCAATCTCCAGGAATGGATAAGCGATATAATCCTAGGCAATCATCCATAAATTATTTCTCATTACCAGGATTTTGAAATATGATTAGATGGTAGAAAGTTTAATGTTACATTTTCTGGCAAGATTCTGGGCTAGAAACTATGTGTGTTGTTGGTTACATGAAGGTCTGTGTGCTCTGATGCACTGAATTAGAATCAAGGGTTAAAATTCTTCACCAAGATCACACAGTAGAGAGGCCAGGCCAAGTCACAGCTCCGACGTATTGCTCCAAGGTTTGTGTGCTTCCTACTATAGCCGCAGAACTTCCTCGACCTCAGGGAAAACATTCTTCTAACTCGGCCGTTTGTGAAGCTTTGTGGAGAGAGAGCAATTAAGATTCTGACTTGAGCTACCAGATGCTCTGTTCTTTTGAATCATCTTCAGGCTCAGAACCTCTTAAGGTCAGAGGCCAACTGACTGGTCCCCTCCCTCTGCTTTCTTCTTTGTCCACTTTCCTCTTTTAAGATGGTAACATGGGCTCTTAGCTTTCAGCACAGAACTTTCCACTCCAGCCAGGGCTGCATTGAAAGATTCAGGCTATCATTCAGGTATGTGCTGCACTCTATCTGCCAAGTCAAACCCTTCTTATCTTCTACCTCCCGCAACATTTTCTGCTTGTCAGCTAAATTGGGTCAATGACTGGCCCTGCTCAAGATGAGGAGTTTGTCCAAATTTCCTTGTTCTTACAAAGCAGAGTGTTTTTCAGACTTGTAGGCATTTGGCAGGAGTTATGGGTTCACTTCTTAGCATTCTTAATTCTTTCTCAGGGATGTGTTTCTTGATACAAAAATATTATTTGAAATTTATCTTTAATACTGTTGCTTGGTGAGAGTGATGGGAAGCAGAGAGTGGAGGAGGGTGAGTGAGGTGGTCATAATCATGACCTTCAGCTGTAACGGTGGATAAAGCCGGAGGACTCTCAATCGCTGGGTCAAATCAGTGAACGAGACACTGCATTGAAGGATTTCTGCATTTTGGGCACAGAACCCCATCCTGAAATTTCTGACATACAAC
The DNA here is from genome assembly GCA_002007465.1 of Ailurus styani. NCBI lineage: Eukaryota > Metazoa > Chordata > Mammalia > Carnivora > Ailuridae > Ailurus > Ailurus styani. The sequence goes on along the minus strand of LNAC01000270.1, from coordinate 2,010,435 downwards.
ATGTGAAATATCTGAAGGGAAGAAGAAACTTGCCCATCCTGAGAAGCTGTTGTGTGCCAAGTACTCAACACACATCATTTCGTTTAATTCTCTAATAATGTGTATCTCAGCTGTGTAAAATTGTTTTTCCCATGTAATGGAAAACTTAGCTTCATCTCGTTGCTAAGAGCCATAATTCTCATCTATATTTAGGTAAGCATGACAGTGGTCACTGTCCTTGTCCTCTGTGCTTCGGCCACCCTCACCTTGTGTTCTCCAAACATGCCCAGCAGACCCCCCCGTAGGACCTCTGCACTTCGCTTCTCTCTGGCTGATCCCCCAGAGAGCCTATACATAGGTTTCCCTACCCTGTCCCCTCTCTTCCTGAGGCCTTAGCTCTGCACTGCCTCCCTGATGAGTCTCTGCAAAATTGCCACCTGCCCGCCCCTCTTTGCCTACTGTAACAGAGTTCATCCCTCCAGACCTCCTCTATTTCTAGTATTTTCCCACTGCATGATCATCTTCTCATCTACCATATAATTAACTTATTTTAAGTTTATTTATTGTCTGTCTGCCTCCCCTGCCATGCAAGCTCCAAAGGACTTAAGCTCTTTATTCTGCTTACAGATGTATCCTAAGTATTTAGCACAGTGCCTGTCTAGCCTGTAATAAGTGATCAAAAATATTTGCTGAGTGAATGACTGAGTGGCCTTCCTCCTCTCCTTGGACAATGAGTGCTGCCCCCACATCTCTGCTGTCACTGACTCCACAGCACCTTCATCTTCCCACTGGGCATCCGCTTACATCATGGGGTGACCACCTCTTATAACCCCAGGGCTACCATCTTCCTCCGATGCTGTGCCGGTACCACTCCACTGGCTTCAGAGAGGGAATTGTGCATGTCCCTTCACCTCCTCCCCCTGGGCATGTGTATCTGCAAATTTTAATTCCCCCAGGGCAGAAATACTCCAAGTTTGCTGCATATCAGGATGTGGATGACCAATTGAGGAGAATGGCAATAACACACTGTGCAGAAATCAACTTTAAATCAAATGTCCCACCTCATTCATTGATGCTAAACATTCACCAGTTCGTTCCCAGTACAGAGGGAATTTCTCTTTGCTGGGTTCTCTTGGGCTCCAGACTTCTGCTGTTCCCGGTCCCCTCTTCTAATCCTGATCATTCTTTCCTCTTCCCTCTTTCTTGGGTTTTCTGAATCACCAGATTTCTTCCTCCAGAGCGATCAGAGGACAGCTCCGAAATTCCTCTTATATTACTGCACAAAATCACTTTGTTTTTGCTTTTTTGGTCGTCATCACCTTCCATATCATTATGGTGCTTCACTGTCCGTAAGTAGGAAGCCATCATAGGTTTTTTTGTTTGTTTGTTTGTTTTTTACTTAATCAAAACCCCATCTTGCTCAGAACTTCACCCAGTGACATGAGGAACAATAGGAACTTTGAAGTTCCAACTTTGTTTCCTGATTTTCAGTTTTCGTAAGGGCCAGGTCAAATGTTGAGCCAGATCTCCAACCCATCTCTGTAAGTGGAGAGCGCTGCTGGGATCCTAGCTAGATGGAGACCCTAGGAGTGGTGAGTTTTAGTGTCTTCTCTTTACATTGGTGGTTCTTAACCCTGGCTGAACATAAGAGTTACCTGGAGAGCTATAATAAATCTTAACACTCAGAGCAATTAAACCAGAGTCTTAAGGTGGGGACTGCTCTGCAGTTGGGCTTCGAACCACTGGTTTACACTCATGGCAACTGCCAAGTGGAAATGATCTCCTTTAGGGATGTGGAAATGAAGGTTAGAGAAGTGTGAACTGCTAGTTCCTCCCAGAGGGTGTCAAACATGGGGCCCATGCTCCACACTCCAGAGCCCATTCCCCTCCAACGGGAAGCAACACCACATCTCACAGGGAAGGCAGCTGGACCTGAAAACAAATAATTTGAATTTACTGTTACAGTAGAGACACTGTAGATACTTCACAGTTACAGAGGAAACGCCATCTAACTTTATGTGAGAGGTCAGGAAAGGGGCTTTTATAAACTTTTTCTTGCTTTAGGGCAGCCCAGGGAGGTTTTGTTCTAGCATGGTTTTACCTGGATAAGCAAGTTGTGAAGCAAAGGGAATTGAGGACATAAGGAATGAATTAGTGCAAACCTTCATCCCCCAGAGAGAAACTCTCATCAAACTCCCAATGAGCTTGTCCTCCCTCTCCTCTCATTAACCAGGGAAGGGATTTTCCCGGCTTCGGCTTCTGCCCTTTTAGAATGGCCCATTAGTTCTGAGCAGTTCTTCTTCCCTTGGGGTCTGTTTTGAGATGACTCCATCAGGCTGGGGCCTGACTCTTGTAAATGGTCACCCAGGAAAATGGGCCATCAGTGGCACTGGGGGTTTTCACTCTGCCAGAAGGTTGGGGAGGATGCTGCTAAGTTCTGTGGATGATTATGCTTCTTTGGCTTTTTTTTTTTTTTTGGTTGATGCAGGTGATGATGCAAAGGGAAGGACAGTATGGCAGGGACAATATTAGCTGTTGTTCCCTCCGTTTCATTTTCCTGTTCCTTGGCACACAGAAGACAGTAGCTATCAGTCTCCAATGGAGTGAAATTAGGGCCACAGACTGCATTTTGGTCAATAGGATGTTTAGAAATGGTAAGTTACTTCCTTAAAAATGCCTCGACACTCCTGTTCTCTCTTCCCTTGCTGCTGCAACTTTGCAAGTTGTATATTAAGATGGTGGCATCATAAGATGAGGGATCTTGATCCCCTGAAGGGAGAATTGTACCAATGACTCTTCTGGCCTGATGTGATTTCACTGAGATTTGAGTGTAGCAGGAAGAAGTTACCTATCCTGATTAACTACACATGTATATAACACATTTCAATTCCCTTATGCAAGCACAGATAACCCTGAAACATATTTGGACACACACAAATACAACCTCAAGTATATAGACTGTAACTCATGACACATCTTTTTTTAAAAAAAAGATTTTATTTATTTATTTGACACAGAGAGAGAGAGAGAGAGAGAGAGAGAGAGAGAGAGAGAGAGAGAGAGATATCAGACTACAGGTAGGCAGAGAGAGAGAGAGGAGGAAGCAGGCTCCCCGTTGAGCAGAGAGCCCGATGCAGGACTTGATCCCAGGACCCTGAGATCATGACCTGAGCTGAAGGCAGTGGCTTAACCAACTGAGCCACCCAGGTGCCCCTCATGATACATTCTTTTTTTTTTTTTTAAAGATTTTATTTATTTTATTTGACAGAGAGAGAGCGAGACTACAAGTAGGCAGAGAGGCAGGCAGAGAGACAGGGAGAGGAGGGAGCAGGCTCTCTGCTGAGAAGAGAGCCAGATGTGGGCCTCGATCCCAGGACGCTGAGACCATGACCTGAGCTGAAAGCAGAGGCTTTAACCCACTGAGCCACCCAGGCGCCCACATGATACATTCTTTATGCAAACATAGAAGCAGAGTTCATCCATACGCATTTGCTCTAGTGTGTGAGACACCCACACTGACACAGCTACAGAAGGATGAATATGCATGCAGTGTGCAGAGTGAGCCAGCTCCTCCTGATCAACTGAATTACTTGTGGTCCAAGGCTTAGGCTGCTTTAACTCCCCACCAATTTATTCCACCTCAAAACTCTGCCAATCGCCCTTGATTGGTAAAGTCTCCAACATGGGAGGTGGAAAGACCTCAAGTTATTCTTCGTGGTTTTTTTCAGACCTTCCTTGGACATAAATGTTCTATGACACCATGTCTCATTTGCTGTGTGAAATGTGCATGACTGAGGGACAAGGCTATAGGATATCCTTAGGGACAGCACAGTTAAATAGAAAAGGCTTAGTGTCTGACATCAGAAGACCTGGACTGGATCTCCTGCTCTCTCATGTACTGGGTCTGGTCTTCGGTGCATCACTCAACTCCATGAGCTTCAGTATCCTCATGAAAATCAGGGACAATGGAATTCCTACCTCATAGTTTTGTGAAGATACATAGAAATTATTTATATGAAAGTCCTCCATTAATACTTTAGCCCAACAAGCATAGTTGAGTGCCTCCTGTGTGCCATCTCTTGTTTGATACTGGAATTAGAGAAGTAAGCAGGCCACTTCTTGAGCTCAAGGGGCTTGGAGTTTAGGGGAGAGGGCCTATGTATAAACCAATGCCATGTTGGAGGCTACACAAGGTCCAAAGCAAGCTTTGGAAAAGGGCACTGAGGTGGGAGAGTGAAGGACATTTTTGCAGGGGAGGTGATATTTGAGTTACATCTTGAGGGATGAGTAGGAGTTTGACAAGTGGACAAAGAAAGGAAGAAACTGAGCAGAGGATCAGCATTCACAAAGGCAGGGGCACCCAGGTGGCTCAGGTGTTAAGTGTCTACCTTCGGCTTAGGTCATGATCCCAGGGCCCTGGGATTGAGCCCTGCGTTGGGCTCGCTGCTCTGTGGGAAAGCCTGCTTCTCCTTCTCCCACTCCCCCTGCTTGTGTTCCCTCTCTTGCTGTATCTCTCTCTGTCAAATAATAAATAAAATCTTTGAAAAAAAAAACCAAAAAGCCCCCAAAGGCATAGAAACATAATGGTATGGCTTGCTCCATGTTTTTTTTTGTGGATAATTGACCTTATTCCCTCAATTTCAGAGATATGGTTTTCATATTTTAGTATTTTTGAATTCCATATGCAACTTAAAACTAATGAAATATAACATAAAACATAGTTTGGCCTTCAAAGACCTATATTCCCAGGCATAAGTTAAAAAATGTGTCTTGCAAATAAAAAAAGATGAATGACCCAAAGGGCAGAAATCCCAATTTTTCTTGGACAGTCCATTTTTGTGTGTTTTTGATGCTAATTTTGCAGACTTGGATGCTTCTAACATATTTTTATATTCAGCTTTTGAATAAAGGAATCATTTCTGGGCCAGTCCATCATCTAATTTAAAATTCAGGACCACTTTTTCCATAAGCTCAAGAATTTAAGTTTCAATAGCTCTGATTTTTGAGTCACTCCTGTTGGGTATAATTCTTGAGAAAGGGTATTAAGGAGTTTGCAAAATAGCAACTCAATCATGTCCATTTAACAAACAAAAGTAAGATTTCACTTTGTTTTTGGCATGAGAAGTTATTTCCTCAGACAGAAATATATGCTATTATTTCTCACAGATTTTGACATCTTCTAGTTGCTTATCAACCTACTGTCCATGTCAAGCATCCATGTTCCTCTGCATTTCTGGAACCAGGTTTGGACCTGGGAGATAGTCAGGAACATCAAGGTATAAACTGAGAAATGCTTTAGACGTTAGCATAGGGGAGCAGGGCTGGGCTAAGGAGGTAAAGGGAAGGCCTTCTCCATGAGTGTTGTCTGTGAGAAAACCTGAAACATTTTTGAACATTTCACTGAAATTTGGTAATATGAAATCACTGAATATTTTTCATCAAAGAAAGGTAACGGATAGTATAGATTCATTAGGACAAATAGAAAAAATGTCATTGTTGTCTCTTTTGGTATATATTTTGTGTACTTTTGTGAAGCTAACACTATTTGTTAGGGTTGTCGTAGCTTCACTGGGTCGTTACTCCCTCTCGTCTTCCTTTCTCACTGGGACTTTGGGAATGTTCCTACCACACTGTGATTCCAGAAAATTACCTTTGTGGAAGGAAAAGGCTGTTATCATCCCAAACTCCTGGTCTGTAGCTGAGAAAATTCTTTTCTTAAGCGCCCCCAGCCTTAATAATTTTGTTGTGTCTCTGTTCTCTTCTCTTCCCAAGAGCATTGGGCATGACCATGTTTTGGTAAGACCTAGGTCTGTTTTTTTTTTAAATGCCAAAACCAGTTTGCCTGTGCCCTTCTTTGCATTCGTATGATTCTGCTTTGTTTCTGGCAGTGGAAAATCACCTCCTCAAACAGGAATTGTCATCCCTCCTCATTCTTGACATCTTCCCATTGTTTGACAACCTACCTGGGTTTTGTCTCTCTTCTAAGCAACGGCATGGGTCTGAACACTTGTTCTTTGTTGTGATGTGTCTTCTCTGAGTAATTTTACTTTGTGACAGCCATCATAATAGAAACGATTTAAGAGAAGAAGTATTTGACATTAACAGAGAAACTTCCCAAAGGCTGAAGACTAGGCATCTATAATCATTTCATTTTGACTTAGATAACTTGATTATATTTATTTCTGTGGAGTTTTTTTCCTTTGAAACTCCAAAACAATGAGCTAGGGTAAGAACCTTCTATAATACCAGAACTATACAAACATAATGTCAGGTATGGCTCACAATAATGACTTTGCTGTGTTGGTATAATTATAACAACCTCACTCTATGAATGAGGAAATTGGGGGCTGCAGAGGTTGGAGATCTTGTCTAACTCTCTATAAGAGTCTCTCATTAAAGCATCAGCAATTGAAGGAAGGAAATCAGCTCTATAGTTTTGGAAAGAGTACCACAAGTCAATAAATGACAGCTTATTATTTTCACTTTTACTAGTGACGATGACTGGTTACTTTTTCTCTTTTTGCATGTTATAGTAAAATGTTGAAGTGAAATAACAAGCACAATAAGAACATGATTTAGAGAACAAAGATGTTTACTTCTCTTTCATGAAACAGCTTGAGGAAATCATCCTATTTTGCTCCACAAAGTCATTCAGGGATCCAGGTTCTTTCCATCTTGTGGCTCCTTCACCTCCTAGAGCACTGCCCTCAACTGCACAGTCAAACTGGGTCACTGCCACATCTCAGTTCCAGTCAGAGGGGAGGAAGAAGAAAGGAGGTGGAGGAGGTACCCTGCTATCTTATGGCACAGCCTGGAGATGGCATAGGTCACTATATCACTACTTCCATTGTTGTCTAGCTAGTGAACAATGTGCTTGAGTATACTTATTACTACTGAAGAAGGGAGAATTGATTTGGGGGAATAAATAAAAGTCTTCATAAAATACTCTTATCCTAAAGAATTGTACATTCCAGCATTATGTGAGTGCCTGTCTCATTTGCTCAGAGTGAGTTAACTTTAGAATTCATTTTCCGTGTATGTTTTGCTCCTGTAAGTTCAGTGAAGGCAAGGACCATGCACCCAATGTCCAGGACTCAGCATGGTATCTTGCATATAATAGACTTTCAATAATTATTTAATGATGATCCCTGAGCCTAAAGAAGAGGAAAATTCAGCATTGCTTTTTCAAGGGCAAAGTTAAGGTGACTTTCACTTCTTTTTCAGTTCTTGGGAGAATTGGAACAGGTATGGGTACAAAGTGGTTCATATGAGCTACCCCTATATGCTGAACTTGAAAGGAGGCCCTAGGGCCACAGGCTCTGTGATATTCTCCTAATTGAAGAGAAAATGGGTGGACAAGTTTTTCACTTAAAACTCAAAAGGGAAGAACAAGATGAAAGTCACAAACACCAAGAAATGTTAAGTATAAGTGCCTGAGAATTCTGCCCCAAATGGCTGTCTCAGTGTCCTGGCTTCATAGCCCTGATAACCCTAGAAAGTCTGTCCTTTTTTTTTTTTTTTAAAGATTTTATTTATTTATTTGGCAGAGAGAGAGAGAGATTACAAGTAGGCAGAGAGGCAGGCAGAGAGAGGAGGAAGCAGGCTCCCTGCTGAGAAGGGAGCCCAATGTGGGGCCCGATCCCAGGACCCTGAGTTCATGACCTGAGCTAAAGGCAGAGGCTTTAACCCACTGAGCCACCCAGGCGCCCTCATTAGTTCACTCTTAAGCTCGGAGGGTTTTTTTTCTTGTTAAGAGAATTGCTTCACATTATATTCCTTAGCTTGCAGCTGTTTTGAAACTCTCCAGATGCTTGAGAGAACCAGTTTGCTCTTGATTGTACTCTCCCTGCATGTGTTAAAGCACAGAGCTTGAATCATAGCAAGTACTGAATAAATATTCATTGCATTTAATTAACTGATTACTTACTATGAGGACCTGACAAATATGGAAGGGTGTCATCGTTGAAGTGCATCTAATTCAATCCTCTTATTTTATAGATTATCCCAGTGAAGCCTAAAGAGGTCAGGGATCTTAGCCAGAGCTTTAGAACAGGGATGGGGACCCAGCTTCTCTGGATTCTCTAGCCCCAAGCTCCATCTCTTCTGCATCACCAACAAATAGTGGTGATTTGCCAAGAGGATTTTAGTCTGTGGAAACTATATTCACACCTGATTCTGTGTCGTTATTCAAAATGTACTGTCCTCCTGAAACACACTTGTCCTTACCTGTGCCTTCTAGGACCTTTTACCCTCTCTCTATGGCACCTGCTCACTGCCCTATCCTTCCTGATTCTCTCTCTCCTTGGATTTGGGGTCTCTCTCCTGGTTGATTCTCGGAGTTACACTTGCTCTCTCTTCTCTATCATCACCTTGATGGGTGGTGCTTTTTTACGCAGGGTGGGTTGGATTATTGAAATGGATGAATGATGAGTAAAAAAAAAAGACCAACTGGGTCAAATAATTTATATCTGCATATATGTTAGTGTCTGCTTTCACAATGTGCATCTAAGCACCTCAGGAACAGTGACACCTTAGCATTGGACTGAGGTCATAGTAACTCTGTAGTGGTTTGTTGAAAACGTAAATAAATGAATATGATTTAGAGTTCTCCAAGTGCCTACTGTTGACAGGGTTTATGGACATCTCTCATTTCACCTTCCCAATTTAATACAAAGGAGATCAAGAGTCAGCAGGCTGTGCGGCTTAGATGAGGGGCAGGTCGACAGTTCCTGAATCCACAGTTCTGATGGGTCTCTCTCTCCCCACCAACAAGACTGAACAGAGGAGAATCAACAAAAGAGGGGCCACCTCTTACATCTTCTTAACAAGTACACTAAGAGCCATGCTCTGGGGGGAAGATTGGGGAAGAAGTGAGCATGGGGTCCTGGCTATTTCTGAATCTATAGACTCAGGGCTCCATTTCTGTCTCTTAAGTTTACAATCTTTGATGGATCCACAAGGGTGGGGGCAAAAGTGTATTGAAAGCGAAAAGAGTGATCTCTTCATGCTCAGCCATTCCATTGCAGAGAAAAGAAGCATCCAGGTAAGAGGGATGGAAGAGAGCATTGAGGGTTCAAAACCAGGCCTACATTTCCGTTAAGCTAATCAATGTCACCAACTCTTTGCTTCTCATCTTGGACACAGGGATTCTCATAGCTACTTCCCAGTTTTGCTGGGGAACGAGATGATAGACATAAAATCTCTGGAAAAGTGACTGGCCATAGTAAGCTATTAATTATAGCGGTTACTATTATTACCATTGTGTCTTTCTGCATTTCCCCAAACTTTTTCAATGAATATGAATTAGTCTACTCAATGCATATATTTGGTATTGCATAAAGTGTATATAGACCAGAACAAAACCAAGCCTTGCTATGCTAACATCATGCTCTAGTTCCTGTGGGGGCAGTTCCCTTAAGAAGTTGCATTGCTGAAGGGAGTCTGAACTTGGCTTTCTTCTTCCTCCCTTCCTCATTTCCTTCCTTCCTTCCTTCCTTCCTTCCTTCCTTCCTTCCTTCCTTCCTTCCTCCCTTCCTTTCTTCCTTCTATCTTTCCTTCCTTCCTCCGTCCCTCCGTCCCTCCGTCCCTCCCTCCCTCCCTCCCTCCCTCCCTCCCTTCCTTCCTTCCTTTCTTCCTTCCTTCTACTCTTTCATCCTTCCTTTTTGTGCTCTATTCATTTATATCTTATATTCACTTATTTTTGAAAAATTCAGGCAGTTTACATCATAAAAGTAAGCATGTGGTATGCTGTTTATCCAGAAAGGAAGACTACAAATATTTTAAGAGATGAGGAAGAACTGGGTTGAGAACATAGGTTAAAATTCATTCACTCATCAAAATTTTCAACATTCATTGATCATTTTATCAATATAGAAAAAACAGGGGTGCGCGGAAAAGTCAGACAGTCTCTGCCTTCCAAGAAGCTATTGTCTAAGGGAAGACAGAAAGTCATTAAAAAACACTTATTGCCATTTTAATATATGCAAAGTCCAATGCCTGGGATTGCAACTAGGTTCTAAATTTAGCTGTGTTTCCTGGTAGCCAAGGTAAAAATGTGCGTAGAACACAGTAAGTCCAATCCTTCTTTTATCTGGTGGAGGGCATATATGAATCTTCCTGGCAAGGAAACTAGACCTGGATTCACATGATTTACTGACCTTCCATGACTCCTGGTTACACTGCTGATGCCAATCATGAAAAATCTCATCCTCAGAACTGGTAGTTATAGCATGTTCTGTCACCATGGATGGTGTTATGCAAACATAGTGTGTGTGTGGGGGGTGGTATAGCATCTAACAAAAATATTAGCAATAATGATTTTATTCTAAGTAGTCCAATTATGCCTTCAGAATATTTTGTCCTACTTTTCTGGTGTCTCTTTCCTGTAATTTGGTTCCCATCTCTGTCTCTAAGCTCCCATTCCTATTGAGATGCCCCCTGATTTTCCAGAGCTGCCCTCTCCACTGCCCGCATGAACTGCTCGTAATGATCCTCATGTCCGTGGCTGCATTAGTCACTCTCAGATCCGCTGAGAGTAAGATCCATCCCCTCTTGCGTTCTCTAGTGTGTGTTCTTTACTTGGTATCCTTTCAGAAGGCACCTAGCTCCACAAAAACAAAAACAAAAACAAAAAAACCAAACCAAAGCAAACAAACAAAACAACTGGACGGGTGGTCACAAATGGGCACACAGTGCTCCTTCTGTGCCCTCTGGGGCTTTCTTTTCATGAGCACTCACTTTTCGTAGACATCCAACTGACCTCTGACCGCCATGTCACAGCCAGAACTATTTTTGACATGGGCAGGAGGCTTTGCAATTTGCAAAGCACTTTCACACATTTCATACATACTAACTTAGTGAGATTGTGGATATTTTTAAATGCTTCTTTTTTCCACTTAACTTTATATAGTAAGTATGTTTCCATGTTTTTCTTTGGAAACATCACATTTGAAGGTTTCTGTTACATACATGCGGCAAGAAGTTCTCTATTGTTGGGCAACTAGGGTGTTTCCAGTTTTAATTTGTAAAGCTACCTTGAGAATCTTGGTGCAGATATCTGGGCTCTACATCTCAGATTATTTTCCAAAGTTAGATCCCTGTGAATGGGATTTCTGAGTTAAATATTACAAAACACTTTAAGATTCTTGAGAAGTATTTGATCTTTGCCTTATTGGTTGTATTTTTAATGGGTCATCATGCAAATATCTTAATAATACCAGGAAAGGGTCTTCTATTGGATGGCATGAAAGTGTTCATTCGGAAAGACTGATAGGTCAACTTATGGAGAGTCAAGTGCACACATACACACATGCATATACACAGTGATGGCCATAATTCTTCCTCATTGAGGAATTGGTAAACTTCTTTGTCATGTGTGACCAAAGAAAGAAACCTTATCCTTCCAGAATTCTCTTTGTTTACCTCTGTGTTAAATATTAGTCTTTTTCCTCATTCAGTCTCATAGTCTAGGACAGTCTGTGTTTTATGGGTTCCACCTTGAGTCAAAGATTTCCTACTGTTTGCATAGGATAACTTTCTCTCTGCCTGCTTAGAGTACAGGCTCTCACACCACTGTCCCAGGCTGTGTCCATTCCTAACTTGCTTTTGCACCTGTCTGTGCAATGATAGAACATAAAGAGGCCTGCTCCCTTTTGGGGAGGGTGCTGCAGAATGCCTGACCATGTTGTCTGTGTCTGCGAGTAGTTGCTCTCCTGGGATCCCATGACTCCATGTGCGTTCTGTGTCACTCCCCACTTGTCCAAATAGCCCATAGCTATTCCATGGTGCATGTGTCCAGGAGTCTCCTCTCGCCCCAAGGATGTCCTGTAATCAGGTCACCTAGTGGTTTATTCTTAAGCTATGCTCACTCTCATAGGGCTTTGCTAGTGTATGAGCAAGTTTCTAACTTTGTTATTTGTCCAGTTTTGGTGTACAGACAACTTTAGTACAGGGACATGGTGTCTTACTTGTTTTTCTAATACTGAGTACTGGGAAATGGTTGTTTATCTCTTTTCATTTTCTCGCATTTCTTGATGACATCTTTTGACCAGCTCCAAGTATTGGGACAATGTAGAGGTGTGAATGTCCAGGGAGTATGAGGTCGGGAACAGAGCAGGGAGGAGAGCAGCAAGAAAAGGGAGGCATTTTCAAGTGATAAAGCTGTCAGTGCCAGCACCTCATATTTCATAAGGGGGAAAGCACAGCATGTTAGACATTAAGGGAGAATTTAGCTCACATGTTTGGAATCTGTAACAAGTTAATTTGTTCCCCAAAGACAATTCTGTAAGAAAGAAAGTTGGTCTGAGCAGAGGAAGCCGATTTCAAGGACTTAGAGCTCTTTGCTCAAGGAAAATTGTTTGGGAAGAAACCTCTGGTGGAAACCAGTAAACACCAGCTTTGCAAACACCACCTCCAGCTAGTTGCTTGTGCAGTGCTGTGGCTCACAGAGAGAGCCAGGGGCAGCCCCCTGAGCTGCCTGAGGAGATGCCCACTGGAGCCCAGAGGAAAGGGTTAATTTAGTTGAGACTTTGTTGGCTTCTGTGGGGAAGATGAAGGGGAAACCACACAGAGGAACTCATGGGCTTTCATGAAAGTTTAATTTGCTTTCGAGAAAAGGGAAAAACTTGTATCTGGGTTTGCTGTGTTAGCAAGGATGAGAGCCTAGGACAGGGATGGAGCTGGTAAAACGTAATCCTAGAGATAGAGGAGTGTGTGTGTGTGTGTGTGTGTGTGTGTGTGTGTGTGTGTGTGTGTGTGTGTGAGAGAGAGAGAGAGAGAGAAAGAGAGAGAGAGATGGAGGGAGGAGGAGGATCAAACCTAGGCCCTAGTGGTGGGGAGGGACATGTGGGTCAGACCCCAGATCCACAAAAAACCTCAAATAAAAGAAAAAAAAAACCTAAGCTGAGATCAAGAGTTGGATTCTTAACTGACTGAATTGCCCAAGTGCCCACTGAGGCACTCTTTTTAACTAAGAACAACATGAGCCTGGTGGTGGGTATGAAGGAGGGCACGTATTGCATGGACCACTGGGTGTGGTGCATAAACAGTGAATCTTGGATCACTGAAAAAAAAAAAAGAAAAAAAAAAAGAAAAAAAAAAGACCCCAAATGTAGCCTTTTCTCCAGATGACACCTAACAGACAATCACCAGGGGGCACCTGGGTGACTCAGTGAGTTGTGCCTGACTTTGGCTCAGGTCTTCATCTTGGGGTCCTGGGATCTAACATTGCTGGAGGCTCTGGGCTCAGTGGAGAGTCTGTTTGTCCCGCTTGCTCCTTCTGCCCTTTCCCTGCTCATGCTCTCTCTGTCTCTCTCTCAAATAAATAAATAAAATCTCCAAAAAAAAGAGGGGGGGGACACAAACTTGAAAAAGGAAAGAAAAGATAATCACCAGGATATCTTGAAATGACTGACACAAATCAATTTCCTTAAATAAATTTTAAAACTCATTGGGGCCTGGAGTGTACTTCAAATTGACATTTTAAAATAAATTATATAGTTATTCTGTGTAAATCATGATTCTACTGCTTTGTATTTTTGCGTGCTCTAAGTGTTAATTTAGTAAAAGTAAACATTTAAAACTGGCCACAATTTCTGTAAGGCTGTTTTGGTGTTTTCCATCTTTTTAATATATTGAGAAATTCTTTTTTTGTGTGTGCTTAAAATACAGTAGTTACTTTAAAAATGACTCAATAATTTCCCAAAGACTATGAAGATTTTTCTAGGAAGATGACATCCCAGGACAGGTTAGTCTAACATGCGAATAATAACAAGAAATAACTTCTTCAGAACAGAGCAATGAGAAGTTCTTGAATGAGAAGCAGCCAGGGATGCCAAGGGACCCCCTCTGGACCAGAGAGCCTCTGTCAGAAAGGGCTCTGTCAAAAAGCTAGAAATCGCTGACCCAATGACCACCACAGCAGTGATAACAGTAGTTGCTGATGATATTGGTGATAAGAACAATCGCCAGGGAGTCTATCAGTAGAGCATGCAACTCTTGACCTCAGGGTTGTGAGTTCGAGTCTCCCATTGTGTGTGAAGCCTACTTAAAAAAAAAAAGAAATAAAAGAAGAAAATAGCAATTGTCAGTGAGTCCTATGAACCAGGTGTGAGTCCCATATGGAAATCCTGCTTTCTGAAGCCCACCGTACACTAACCAGCAAGTAGGAGAGTGGGTCACTTTCTACTACACAGAGGCACTTTTTACCACCAACGATGGTTTATGCTTTTTAAGAGTTAGGTGTGTTTGTTCTCAAACCAGTTTATACCACTTGTCTTTGTTATCAAATATTTAATTAACTACTAGATAATATGACAAAATATGATAGTAAAAACCAAGTTATTATCAAGTTGAATGCTTTGGGAACCTACTATGAATGAGGATATCCACTAAACAGGTTGTATGAATTATTTCCTTTTTTCCTTATGCTAGCCACTCTAAAAGTTAAGTATTATCCTTACTGTAATGATAGCCAAAATGAAGTTCAGAGAGCTTACATAATTACTCAATGTTACTTATCTAATAAATAGTGGAACCAAAATATGAACCCAAGCTGACAGCTAAAGCCCATATACTTCTGGCCACACTGCAGTGACCAGCCAATCTCCCATCTGTGCCTGACATTGCTCAGGCTTCAGGGATACAGCTGAAAAAGACACAAGCCTTAACTTTGTGTAGCTCAGAATCCCAGAGGTAGGCAGCCAAGTAAAGAGATCACTACCAGGGGCCTGGGTGGCTCGGTGGGTTAAAGAGATCACTACCATAAACAGTAGGTCCAACTCTGAGACAAGGACCTGGAACTCACTGGCAATGTCCTTGTGGGATATCTGACCATGCTGGGGAGAAGGAACTGGGGAAAGCTTCTGGAAAGGAAAGCAGGTTGAGTCTCCCTGCATGAGCAGGTATTACCAGGCCCATGGGTTACAGATTCTGCCCCAGATCTCAGCAGCCCATTTTATGAGAGCCTTTCCCTGGTGAATCTCAGTCCTTATAACCCAGCCTGGACAGGTGCTTTTGAGGCCTAATGGAAAGATGGAGAGGACATGGGGGAGCTGAGGTGGCCCTGCCCCTTCTATGCTTGTGGGTCTGGATGACATTGCTGTCCCCAAGGCCTCTCCAAATACCACTGTAATTTTCTGCAAGGTAAATAAGACTCTGTTGAAAAGCTGGAAATTACTGACCTTGTCCCGTTCGTCAGTTTAAAGGCACTGAGTGAAGGCGGGTAGGAGAGGGGGTGGGTGAAGGCTCCAGGGATTCTTCCAGGCTCATCTGAAGTGAGAAATGCTAAGCCTGCCATATTTAATGGCAGGCCTGGGAGTGTAGTTGGGAGCACAGGAACAGTGCTTCCCCTTGACTCTCCTGTGCCCTGTAACACTGCCTCCGGGCCTGGCTAAGTGGTGGCTCCATCTCTCACCGTGGACGGGGGCCAAGGGACCGCAAAGATTCTCAGACAGCCCTTTACCTGCCAAGCCTGTGGATTTCTTTCTCTCTTTCTTTCATTTTTTTGAAAAAAGAAATTGGCTTTTCTTCTTGTGGGGTCTCTGAGGTTCTTTGGAGACTGTGAAAAGCTTTAGAAACTGTTCAAAACATACTCTGATGAGATGACAGGGGAGGAAGGGAGGGCCCCTAATAGAACCTGAAGTCGGAGTAACAGCTTGGAGGCCCTCAGACCTCATTCCCATTATTTTCAGAAGAAAATCTTTTGTACAGAAGAAATCTTGATGACTGGTCAAGATGGCTAATTGAAAAGTTATCCCCTTACACAACATTCTTGGATTAAAAGCTTTCTTGGTTCCCTGAGATGGAAGCACGTATGGATGTCAATTTGATCCTTTGATTATGTTTGAGCTCAGTACCAAGTCTTCTGGGAAATGCAGAGTGCCTCACCCAGTCTCCGGGATCTGGCAACAGCTGGGGTCTGAATCTGACAGTAAAGATGTTTTCTTCTCTGCCTACTGACATCTGATCAAAGTCGTGGCCCATCAATTACAAAATAAATATATAAATAAATAAAGTAAAAGC
Source organism: Ailurus styani (assembly GCA_002007465.1). Taxonomy (NCBI): domain Eukaryota; kingdom Metazoa; phylum Chordata; class Mammalia; order Carnivora; family Ailuridae; genus Ailurus; species Ailurus styani. Next base: position 1,994,436 of record LNAC01000270.1, on the reverse strand, counting down.
TGCAGAATCAACACTTAAAAAAAATCTTCCCCTTGCCTTTTCAGGATGTCTAATTAATGATGTGAGTGGGCAATCTGCTGTAGACCTTGCTGATTAATTTACCAAATGCCAAAGTCTTTGTTGTTTGCCTCTCAGTCCAGTTAGTTAAGTGGTGGATGTGACAGACGAGACAGTATCTCCGGGAAGGCCCTTGCCACTCCCTACCATGGTTCTTCTCCCCCCCGCCACTTCCAGGGTGTGATTCTCCTTCCCATATCTCCTGAGTGATTGCCCAAGGTTGGTTCCTACCAGCCCAGCCCATGAGTGGTCCAGGGCAGCCTGTGGCTCAGGATGAAGCTGTCCCAGAAGAGCCAGTCCCTGACTTACTGCCAGTACTCCAAGCCCATCAGTTGATTAGACTTGATTTAACTCTTCAGAACAGATCAACCTTTGTTGTCCTCAAATTATTAAAAAGCAAGAGCTCAGATGGGCCTGGAATGTCATCACTTGTAAAGTGGCTTTCACACCACTTGTGATGAAAAGTTTAGGATAGTAATTATAATCTCCACTTAGCAGAGGAGAAAGTAGATGTTTGGAGAGGTGGATGCAAATTGTCCTAGTTCACTGCATCAGGTATCTGACCGTCACAATTATGATGCAGAATATACTGGCATACAAGGAGGAGCATTTATATAGCTCACCCATGTATGCATTAGCTGTGAGTTTTCTGATGTAGACTGGGTTTGGCTGGTGCACTTTGATTCTGCTCCTTGAGTCCTTCATCCTCCTTCTGGGACAGAGGGTTGTCCTGTGCTCTTCTCATGGTCACAGTGGAGACCTAAGAGCCTAGACTTGGAGCTGGCACACAATTACTTACGTCTTGCTCTATCAGCCAAAAGAAGTCATGTGGCTAAACCAAGTCAAGGATTGAGGAAATGTACCCTATTCCTTGGAGTGGAGGTAGAGAAGAGGCACAGATCAAGAAGGAATGAAGAGTTGTGGTCAACAGTTCAATCTACTATAGTGAGATGGGTGGAAGAAACAGCCAAAAATCTGACTGGGGCTTTACTCTAAGTTGTATGCATTTTTCTTGATACAAGTATTTTGGGGGAAATAGAAGTGTGGCCAGGCAGTTTCTAAAAATGGGGACAAAGCAGTAAACAACAACAAAAAAGACAAAGTCTTTGATGTTATGGCGTTTAATTTCTAGTGAAAACAGACATAAAAGCATCTAAATATGAAAAAAGTTCAGGTAGAGATATGGACAGTGCAGACAAGGAAATGGGCAATATATATTAAGGACCAGATAGTAAATATTTCAGGGTTGGGGGTGTCAAACCTGATATCTGTTGCAATTATTCATCTCACAGATGTAGCACAAAAGTAGCCAAAGATTGAACAGGTATGCTTGTTTCACAATAAAACTTTATTTACAAAGAAAAGTGAAGGGAAGATCTGGTCTACAGGCTGAAATTTGCTAATCCCTGATGCACAGAATTAAAACAGCACCAGGATTCAATGAGCAGGAGTGGTTACTCTAGGTTGGGTGGTCACAGTGATCTTTCTGGAGCCATGGTGTTTAGATCAGGGTCTAAATACAAGAGAAAGTCAGTCAGGTAGATGTCATATGTAGGAAGGACCAAGCAAATGGAAGAGCCAGCACAAAGGCCTCAGGCAGGAAGGACAAACAGAAGAGCAGTGTGGTTGGAGCTGGGTGGGGGAGGAGGAGTGATATCCATAGGAGATGATATCCAGGTTAATAAATTCAGGTTTTACTCTACATATTATAAGTTCAAAAGAAAAACATTGAACAGAACACATGTTAAAAATAACAAGACCGATTTTATTTGAGCTACTGCAGTAGGGGAGTTAGACTTTTGTACAGAACCAAACTCAACTCCAAGTATAACTGAAATCGACAGGGACTTAGAGCCAAGGAATGGAGTGCAGAGGTCAGTGGATGGAAAACTATGAAGATTTTCGAGTAGGGGTGACAAAACTATTACTAAAAGCAGGTCAGGGATTTAGATATCAAAGAATTCAGTCATATATCAGGGTTGGGGGAATTCTCACTAAACCAATTTAGAAGGATTTTTTGCTATAACTGGGTTTGGCTGTCCACGCAGGGAAACAGGCCAAGGCTGAAGTCAGTCAAGAAAGGGCACAGAGAAGTGTGACTGAAGTTTGGTCAAGGAAGGAATACTTTTTGGAAGTCACTGCAGGGTTTTGAGCAAAGGAATGATGTGATCTCATTTCTACTTTATAGGATTGGCTGCTGTTTCCAGAAGTGATTTCAAGGAGACAAGAGTAAGAAGCAAGGAGAACAGTTAGGAGATCATTTCCCTAGTCCAGGTGAGAGGTCCTGGTAACTCAGACAAGAGGTGTACTCGTGAAGATGAGCAAAAGTGTATGGCATGGGAGATGTCTAGAAGCGGGGTTAACAGAATCTTCCAGTTAGTCAGATATAAGAGGTGAATACAAGGACAAATCCAGCATCTCCCCTAGGATTAGGGGATTGAGCACCTAGTAGGAGGGCTGTGATGTTCACTAAGATGGGGGAAGACTGGCGTGGGGGCAGCTTTGGGCATCAGGAGTGACTAGGATTCTGTATAGTTCAGGTAAGAGTGAGATGGAGAGTAGACACCCACATAGAGGCATGAGGTAGATAATGGCTCTAGGAGTAGAGTTCCATGAAGAAATCCTTTCTAGAGATGCAAGTTTGAAAAGCCATCTGTGCATAGATAGATAGCATTTAAAGTCATAGGAGTTGTTGAGATTGCTGAGGAAGAGGGTGTCTATAAGAAAGAGAAGTTTACCAAAGAGTGAGCCTTGAGATATCCTGACATTTAGAGGTTGGGAGGAAAAGAGGAAGCCAAGAAGGAAGACTGAGAAGAACTGGCCAGTGACGTGGAAAGAAAACCAGGAGAATAAGGTGTTGCCAGAGCTGAAGGAAAGGGGGTATACACCACTGTGCTTCCTGTTGCTGAGAAATCTGAAAAGACGCAGCCAGAGGGGTCATTTCAGCCTCCAGCCACCCACTTCCAGTGAGTGAGGAGAAAATCATTACTATTTAAAGCATCCCACATATGATAAAGGTGGAATAAAATCTGTGTTAAAAGGACAAATCACTTACTGAAAAATGTTGGGAAAACTGGCTCATTTTATGGTAAAATGATGGAATGATAAAATGAAATTAGATCCTTACCTCACATCATACAGAAACTTTTGTTTTCATAAAACCTAAACATGACAGGCAAGACTACATATATTAGAAAAATGTGGGACATTATCTTCAAGTTTTTGTGGTAGAGAAAATCCTTGAAAGGAACTATAAAAAGGAAAAATGAATGGGTTTGACTGCATCAAGTAAAAGTTTGCTTTTCAGCTAATTAAACCAGAGCCAAAGTTAAGAAAAAAAAACTGGCAAAAGATTGAAAGACTATATTTTAAAAATACATAATTGACAAATTATTTTATTTTTAATGCCTAAATTCTGAAAATCAGCAAAAAATGTCAGGCACCCCAGACTTTTTCCTGAATATTGGAAAAAGAGTAAAAATAGGTAATTTGAAATATAGCATCCTGAAAGGCCAGTGAGTAGATGATAGCTTGATTGAGTTAATCAGATAAATGCAAATTAAAATAGTAATAAGCCGTCCCTTTATGTACCTACTCAGCATAAAAAGCACCACAGTGGAAACCTGCAGAATGTTCAAAGCTAGTCCTGAGGAGAGGGTGGTGATTGGTTCCATGTGATAAGAGCAGGAAAAGCCTGCCAGGAAGCAGCATCTGAGCTCAGCTTTGCAGGATATATGGAAATCCAGCAGGCAGAGGGGGATGAACAGGATCAGGAAATGGATCAGAGAAACAGTTGTAAATGCGCCAATAGGAGTAATTGTTAATGAAGCCTGTGACAATAAAATGCTGGTCACCAATAACTATCCCCCCACCAGTGCCCTCAGGGATAAGTTGGAAGGCCAGGTGTTCAAGGATGACTCCTGGAAACTGCTACAGAGTGGAAGAAAATCCTAAAGGCAGGTCTTCAAGGACTAGAGTGGTATTCTGAGTCCTCCAACTGGTGATCTTCAAACCATCATGTCCATGTTCCACCTTCTAGGAGAACAGGCCTGCAGATGCTCCATAGGATGACTGAAGGGATGTTTGAAAGTTACCCCAACCTCTCCAAAATCCTGACAAGGTGTCTGAAGCTTCTCTGATTTGTGCCACTGTTTGCTGGTAAGGCCCTGGTGCCCTCAGTTAAATATAAACACTATCTAAGAAGAGTAAGGCAAGGGCCTCTTTTGAATTGTGTTGCAAGAAGAAAGTCTGAATTTGACGGTATCTTTATCCATGGGGCTGGGGAAGGTTCTCCAGAGCAAGATCCACAGCTGCTGCAGACACTGGGAAGGCAGCAAGAAAAACACTGTCATGAGGAGTGGAGGGGCTTCTGAAGAGTTTTGGCTGAGTGAACTTGAGCAAGAGATCACTACCAATGTCAGATTCCTTCTCCATTCACTCTAGATCTGTCCTTGTATCATGCATTTATCAAACACCTGCTGTGTTCAGGCAGTTTGTGGCGCCTTGTCCTCACCCACACAGGACTTGCAGTCTAGTGAGGTAGGTGATGGTCACTCAATGACCGTGATGAATGCACACTTGTGACGGGGATGCATGACTGGGTCAGGAGGTCATCGTTCTCATAGGGAGCTCTGACCTAATAACCACTGCTCTCTGGGAGGCATCCACGAAGAGGTGACAACGGTGCTGAGATCTGCTGGACAGGAAGGGCTTGCCTGGGTGAAGATGGTGGGAAGAGCCTCCATGCTCCGACCAGCATGTGTGAATCTGCTATGGCTGGAGGGAGCCTGGTGCTTAGTTGGGACGGAAAGGAGACCCGGACAGCTCAAGCAGAGGGAGTAAAAGATTGTGAGAGAGATACAGAAGAAAAAAGGAGCTCAGCTCCACAGGGCATCACAGGCCATTCTAAACACATTTGCGTTTATCTCAAGCACGAGAAGCCACTCAAGGAGCAGAGGGGTGACATAAAGAGATGTGCTTCTTGAAATGATCACTCTGCTGCTCTGTGGAGAGCAGCAAGGAGGGCAGCCAGTCCAGTGAAAGGAGCACTGGATTGTTCCACGCGCAAGGACGGTGGTTTGAACCAAGATGGCGGCTGAGAAAGTAGAATGAAGAGAATGTGAGGAACACCTCTGAGATAAAATTGTCAGGACTTGGATATGGGTTGGGAGGAGGAGAGAGGTATCAAGGAAGACTCATGGTTCTGGCTTGTCCAACCAGGTGAGGGGAAGGGAGGTGTCAGTGTCCAAGCATGGCACCCTGGAAGAAGTCTCGTTATCTGTAAAGTAGGGGCGCCCTTGCCAATCCTTGCCCCTCACAGAGTTGCTGCCAAGGCCTGGGAAGACAGCGTGTGACCATGCTTTATAAGTCGTGGGGTGCCGCAGACCTCCTGCAAACTATTACTGCTGTCCCATCTCCTGTCCTTAATACCTCAGCAGTGCCCTGTCACCGTTTTTTTTTTTTAAGGAAATCTAAGTTCTCACTGAGGAGCAAACAACACAAACATCCCATCTTGGCAAACAATTGGAGAAATCAGGCATAATAAAAACCTTGGGACAGAAAAATGTCTTTTGCCAGAACTACAGCCCACTCAGAAACTTCGAGTTCCAAGTTTCCAACTTAGCTGAAATCTCTTCCATTTCTAATTCTTATGGTTGGCAAATGGCAAAATAGTGAGCGGGGGAAGTGTCCTTTATTATTATTAGACTTTTTGGACCTTTTTGCTCTTGCAAAACAATATTCTGAACAACAGCCAAGTGACTCAGAAGTGCAAAGACAACGGGTTTAGTGTTCCTGTCGGTACAGCATGCTCCGTGCCCCGTGGTCTTGGACTCCTCCCTAAGGAGACCTCTCGCCACCTTTCCTACCTTGGAATAAAATGCAGCTTATGGGTTCCATGGTTTCTTCCTTGTTTCCATAGATCATGGCATCTGAGGAAACTCAAGGGCACAGAGGCCACCACTAGGTCATAAGCCTCAAATTCCCAGCTAGGTTTATGACTTGGATGGAAGAGTCCCTGAGGCCACCCTGTGAGTCCTCTTGCACCTAATGTTTCTGAGAACAAAATCCATACTCTGTGGCATCACACTATGGTCCATCAGGATGTGACCCCACTTTTCCCTCTGGTGTTCTCACTCAATACTCCCCATCGTTGCAGATGTACTGTCCTCTGACCCTACAGAAATGCTCCTTGCCATGCTGGCACACTGCCAGATTCCTCGGCTTCTGGCTAACATCTCACTTTTCTGAACAAGCCTAACCTCATTCTCAACTTTGGGCCATTGCAGGAACTGTTCCCATGGTCTGCAATCCTCTTCTCCCATATTTTTATGTGGCTGACTCCTCCTTGCCATAAAGATCTTTACACAAATGTTCCTTTCTCAGAGAGCTGTCTCCCAGGATTGTTCCAATTGTTGTCTATGTTGGGCACTGCACAACTCCAGGGAACACTGTTTCTATCATAGTTCATGTTAGTGGCATCTACTAGAGTTGTATAGGCACAATCAACCCAGCCATCCTGGATGGCCCTTGTCTTCTCTAACATGAAATCTAATAACCCTCCAACCCAATCTCAGTCATTATATATATATATATTTTACCTTCTAAACCTTTATTCATTATACTTACCACGATTCAAAATAATTTCATTTAATTATTTACTTTTATTGTGCTTATGCTAGAAGATAAACTCCACAAGATGATGGGTCCTGACTTTCTGGGGCACACTGCAGCCCCACTCTCTGGGAGGATGCCTGGGGCATCACAGCTGCTCAGTAGACATGTCTTAACTCCAAGGGCCAAAGTATAAAGAGGCAGAAAGGACAGCAACCAGGAAATGAAGAGTCAGTCTCAAGACCAGCAAGGAAGCTCTCTCTCTCTGTCTCTATTCTTTGTCCGTAGGTCTCCCCACTTGTCCAGTTAAGTTTGCTGTCTGGTTGAGCTTCTCGGCTTTGCCGTCCACTTGTCACATCATGACAGCTGCTTCCACATATCTGGATCCAGCCACAGGAGGGAAACACTCAAATCTCTCTTGAGCCTGATCCCAAATTTCCATACAGGGCTTGTGCTTGTTTCTGTTTGAGCCACCTGTCTATCACCTGTCCAGTTGGCTATGGTCTGGGGAGAGAGCCCATATGATAAAACATGGCTGCCAGTGAGGGGCAGTCTAGGGAATTTCCTGGAAAAGAGGAATCTTTGTGATATGGACAGACTGGGATGATTTCGATATAAGGAGCAGCAGAGTTTCAGGTTCAGGTAAGAGCTCATGAGTCCAAATGTTCAGTGGAAGAGGTCACGTGATAAGGCTCAGATTCAGGGAGATTTGGTAATAAGAAGTGTGATGTTGGACAAGTCTGAGAAATAATGGAACTGGGGACAAAAAAATCATGGTAAGGTCCACAAAAAAGAGATGCTGTTTCCTGAGACATAACAAAGACCACAAAGGAAGACCAATAAAAGATGTTCAGACCCCTAGATCCAAAGAAAGTGAACATGCTTGAGAGAAAAGAGGGGGAAAAAGGTGTCGGAAATGGTGAACTCCGCTGAGGGTATGATCAAGATCCTTGAATGGAGACGATAATTTTCCCAATTGGAGACACTCGACAAATGGACTGATGTAATTAATTACCCCCAGTTATGAAGCCTCGGCCTTTAGAGGATGTGTTCTAAATCCTCCAGACATCCCCAGCCATTACCGCATTAGTATCTTTGTGCACGGGAGTGTGCTTTGAGACAGTTTGTTCAGCTGAAAGAGCATTAAACACAGAGAGCTTTGTGCAGCGTCAAGATCTGGGTGGCCCTAGGGCTCAGGCTGTGCAGGCTATGATCAGCCACTGCTGAGAAATCTGGAATCAGACACAAAATTAATTGAACAGTGGAGAATTCTTAGAGAATGGGGAAGAGGCACAAAACAGGTGATGTGCTGGAGACATTCTATTTCTTCGATGAAAATTTCCCTTTGTTTGCTCCCTAAGGACAGGGACTTACCGCATAAGCTTCATTTTTTTGGTCCCTAACAGCAGCTGGCCTGATGCCAGGCACAAAAGAAGCATGGCTATGTTTGCAGGTGGAGGGTCCATGTTGGGACAGGGAAGCTTAACGTGCCCACAGAAGACCTCAACTCTGCAGAGCCTTCCTTTGTCACTCTCTTGGTTTTATGATGCGCCCGTTAGCCAAACTGATTCTCTAAGGGTTCTCTCACACTGAGAACAATTCACATGCACTGTTAAAGTCTCCATATCTGGGATAACAAGCTGCCAAAGAAGCTTCTTTTAACAACATTGACCTTAGGAACTTTCTCAGTTCTCCTTGGAACTGCTTTAATAGATCTTGTTAATCTTCAGGATAAAGTCCAAATATCTTAGCCGGGCAGCCAATGCCCATCACACTCTGGCCTTTGGCAAACTTCTCCAGCTCAATTCATGACACTTTTCCATTTCACACCTTGAAATTTCCTGCACCTGCCGTACTTCTTCTAGCCTCCAAACCTTGCTCATTCTATTTTTCCTTTTCCAGGTATGCTCGCTCTCATCCCTCACCTGCCCCATGCCTTGCTAATTTCTTGAAGATTCAGCCCAGATGCATGTTCCTCTCCATCCTGTCATAAGCTTTTTATTTAGATCTCAAGACAGCACTTATCATTCTGGTGCTATGATCCATCCTTTCCTTTCCTTCTATTCTCTATTAGAACCTTCTTGAGGATTGGACTGCTCTTTAATTCATCACTGATGTCTCAGTTCATATGACCATGCCTTGTATGTTCTCGGTATTCAATAGGTATTCAATTGTTTGTTGAATGAATGAATATATGAATGACATGATGGGCTAAAGATCGATCCAGAAAGATGGTTAAGGACACCATTCTCTTAACTTCTTCATTGAGGTGCTCCACTGAATCACTAGGGTTGAAGACAAACTCCATCCCTGACATCCATAGCCATTATCACAACTTATCCAGGGAGAGGGTCAGAACCAACTTGGAAGCACAATGTTGAAGCACCTCAGGCCAAAGGGGATCCTCCAGTGCAAGCACAGGTTGCTCTGCCACAGCTTCCTTCTTCACCCTGGACTCGGGCTTCCCACTGATGACACAGAGAAGGAATTCAAAATCAGTGGAAGAAGTAGCTGATCTTGTACCACCTGTCAAATCTTACCATGAATAATACACAAGGAAAAAACTTCATGCACCGAAGCCCTTCCTATTTTGGGAGTTTGGGTTTAGGGAGTGTCCTATCTTAGCCCATGGGAAAGTCATTTCTCCAACAGTTTGAAGCCCAGGTCAGGCACTGGACATCAGGGGTCTCATGGCTCATGATGGAAGGGGTGTAAGTGGTGAATATGTGGATGAATAGATGGGCAGACAGAAGGATGGGTACATGAGTGGATGGAGAGGTGGGAGGAAGAGTGAGAGGGAGGAAGGACAATGAGCTAGAAGAATTGATTGAACTCAGTGTTTCATTCTATGCTGGGGACAGAAGAGGCAGAAAACTCAAATATAAAGAATAGTTTTCAGTCTAGGAGAGTAGGAGAATGGTGATAGACACTAGTGGAAGGAGAAGAGCTTTAAGGATATTTCTCCACTTAGGAACAGATGAGAAGTGATTTTCTCTTCCAAAACTGAGGGATTGATTCTGACTGTGGAGGTGAGACAAGGTTTCATTGGAGAAGGTTACCACATGTTGCCACTGCTCCAATAGGACCTTCCAATATGCTTTCCACAATATTTTACTCCAACAAAGGGCAAAAGAATTGAATTAGTAGTGGCGTTTGAGTATATATCCTGAAAATGTCTCAGGTGAACAGGAAAACAAGAGGTCTGTATCTCACTTATTAAAGCTCTCTGGTTACTACTGCATGACCATCTAGGATAGCAGACTTGACTGTGAAGAGTGGGTAAGGTTAACAGGGAAAACTCCTTTACACTCACTAATTCATAGCTGTTGTTCCAGGTAGAAGCAGTGGTGTAAATAAAACACGTGGAGAGAACAGTGGTATTAATTTTGAGCATAGAGATGAGGTAAGGCAGAGAGGAATTGGAGGGGCAGGTCCCCCTCGCTCTGTCATCCTCCCCTCAGCTACCTGCTACATTTGGCAGGACTCCTCCAGCTCTGGCTAAGAAGTCTTGTGGGATTCATGACATCTGAGTGTGAANCATGAATAATACACAAGGAAAAAACTTCATGCACCGAAGCCCTTCCTATTTTGGGAGTTTGGGTTTAGGGAGTGTCCTATCTTAGCCCATGGGAAAGTCATTTCTCCAACAGTTTGAAGCCCAGGTCAGGCACTGGACATCAGGGGTCTCATGGCTCATGATGGAAGGGGTGTAAGTGGTGAATATGTGGATGAATAGATGGGCAGACAGAAGGATGGGTACGTGAGTGGATGGAGAGGTGGGAGGAAGAGTGAGAGGGAGGAAGGACAATGAGCTAGAAGAATTGATTGAACTCAGTGTTTCATTCTATGCTGGGGACAGAAGAGGCAGAAAACTCAAATATAAAGAACAGTTTTCAGTCTAGGAGAGTAGGAGAATGGTGATAGACACTAGTGGAAGGAGAAGAGCTTTAAGGGTATTTCTCCACTTAGGAACAGATGAGAAGTGATTTTCTCTTCCCAAACTGAGGGATTGATTCTGACTGTGGAGGTGAGACAAGGTTTCATTGGAGAAGGTTACCACATGTTGCCACTGCTCCAATAGGACCTTCCAATATGCTTTCCACAATATTTTACTCCAACAAAGGGCAAAAGAATTGAATTAGTAGTGGCGTTTGAGTATATATCCTGAAAATGTCTCAGGTGAACAGGAAAACAAGAGGTCTGTATCTCACTTATTAAAGCTCTCTGGTTACTACTGCATGACCATCTAGGATAGCAGACTTGACTGTGAAGAGTGGGTAAGGTTAACAGGGAAAACTCCTTTACACTCACTAATTCATAGCTGTTGTTCCAGGTAGAAGCAGTGGTGTAAATAAAACACGTGGAGAGAACAGTGGTATTAATTTTGAGCATAGAGATGAGGTAAGGCAGAGAGGAATTGGAGGGGCAGGTCCCCCTCGCTCTGTCATCCTCCCCTCAGCTACCTGCTACATTTGGCAGGACTCCTCCAGCTCTGGCTAAGAAGTCTTGTGGGATTCATGACATCTGAGTGTGAACATTCTGAAGCCATACAGCGTTTGTATTCATCAGAATTCACACTCATACCCACGGGGAATAAATCCATCCCTGCCAACCTCCAAAGAGAGTAGCTTAAGGGCATGTTAATAGGAAGCATAAATTGGGGGCTGAAAGAGTGCCAAGAGGAAAATTATCTGTAATAAGAGCCATTTGTCAGAGAAGGTGGCCCAGAGTACAGAGAAACTGGAGACCCTATGGCCAGTGCCCGGAGACCCAGCGGGTGGCCCCTTCAGTGCAGGCTGCTGGCTGTCACTTCCTGAGTCGCCACCGTGTGTAGGGTGGGGACATTTTGTGGGTCCCTAAAGACCTCCTCTTTCATCAGCTCCCCTGCCTACAAGCCCAGCAAACTGCTCATTTATCCCTCAAGGATGACAAAAGACATCATTCCTCCTCCCTCTCCCCTTGTTTTCTGGGGAAATAGAGCTGAAAAGAGCCAACCACGGGCCCTTAGACAGACACCAAGAGTATCAGCTTTTGTTCTTGGACTGTCATGAACAGTCTGGGAGCAAACCTGTCTGCAACCTGGAAACATGAAGGAACCTTAATTAGTTCTTTGAAATTCAAACTCCAGTCCCCAAGGGGAGGTTTGGAATCAGGAGCAAGTTTTCCAGAGACAGAAATGTGGTGGGAGGAAGTTGTCCTGGAGAGGAGAAACTTGAGAAAGGCCCCAGAGGGTACAGGAGTTCTCATCCATGGCATGCTGAGGGAGGAGATAGGTGCCAGGGATGGACACGCGGACTCTGAGCCAGAGCAGCGCTGGGTTCAGATCCCAGCCAGGCAGCTCACTACCAGTGCTGTGGTGCGGGTGGGCAGGTGGGCGGATTTGTTTAACCTCTGAACCTCAGTGTCTTCATCTATAAAAGACATCCCCTTTGCGGTGCCAGTCAGCAAGGGAAGGGAGCCAGGCCTCCAGCAGAGGCACGGGGAAGTCAGAGCGGAGTCCCAGGGAGGCAGCGGCGGCGGGCAGGCCTGAAGCTCCAGAGAAGGACTCAGCGTGCAACTGTCTGCCTTTCTCCCCAACCCCCTTCACCCAGCCTGTCTGGTGCCGCAGCAAGCTGACTCACCCCTCACCTCGCAGGAGCCTCAGAGACTGAGTTGTCAAGGGTAAAAGGCAACAATTCTGTATCAGAGTTTGTGACTTTTGGTGTTTTTTGTTTTGTTTGCTGACAGTTCAGTCAAGCTCCCTGCCTGGCGTCTTGAAACAATGTGCTGTCAGCCGGTAGGCATTTTCTGTACTGCCTTNCCTCAGAGACTGAGTTGTCAAGGGTAAAAGGCAACAATTCTGTATCAGAGTTTGTGACTTTTTGGCATTTTTTTTTCTTGTTTTGTTTTGTTTGCTGACAGTTCAGTCAAGCTCCCTGCCTGGGGTCTTGAAACAATGTGCTGTCAGCCGGTAGGCATTTTCTGTACTGCCTTTTTTTTTTCCCCTCCTACCTCTGATAGGTAACCTCAGACCTTCTAAAAGTCAGTTCAGGGATTTCTCTGTGACAAGCCCCTCTGCAGCCTGTCTGGGAATAATTAGTGGGGATGGCTGGGCTCAGAGGCCCTTAAAGCAGAGAAGGACTCACTAGAGAGCTAGACCTCTCCATCCTCAGAATGTACGTCCTTGTGGCCATCACCCCCACAAAGGTCGAACTTGCAGATGAGGAGCTGTCCAGAGCGGAGGTGCCCCCTGGCAGTCTTGAGATTTGAGACCTTCTCCATCTGCACTAACCATGCTGACCTTTTGTTAGGTCGGCGTCTTGGTCGAACACGTGAGGTGTGCTAGGCATGGGTTCTGGAGCCATGAAGGTGAATAAAATGTTGTTCTTCCAGAGATTTAGACTTATATTGAAGAAATACGCTGTCAGCACAATATGGCATTTTCCATCAATGGCAAGACTTCCCACCCAGATGCGCAAACCAGAAATCTGGTTGTCATCTTTGGTATCTTCTTGTATGGAAGGAAGGCCATCAGCCCCTGACGTACCTTGTGTGGAGGGGCTGTCCACATGGAATATTTGGAAGGCTACACCCCTTGCTGATGTGGCTGAAAGACTGGAGTGTTTTAAAAATGTCCTCAGGGGGAGTTCATTGCACGTGAAAGATCACACTCACAGGTTACCTCGGTTTTAAGATGTAATATTGAGTTCATTAAGTTTATAAAATAAAGTGTTCTTTCTCAAGCTTTTAAGTTGAGCTTCTAAATCTTATTCTGTTTATAAAAGTCTAGCAAAATTTAATCACTTATAAGGAGATCTTGATTAATACCTAGTATCATTTAAAAAATACCTAGTATCATTTATATACTTTAGGATTTCCAACTGTCTTTGTAATTTTGATACATTTTATTTTTGGCACTTTAATTGTCTGATTAACAAACAAAATTTCCCAAGTACTCAAGTCTTATAGATCTAATAATAGATTACATTAAGCTTATAAACATGATGATTCTTATGATATTATAAATGTTCAAGTACTGTATATAAATCAAGTAAAAATTCAACTTGAAACAGCAAGTCTAAATCAGTTACTAAATTACTCAGGTTAATTGTAATCATAAAATTTAATGACCATCCCAATTGACCAAACTCTCTTAAAAACAAAAATTTCTTTTTGGATCATACATTGCTTTTATAATAATAGTCAATCAATAAAAATTATACATAGTGATTTCACTTTTTGGTAAAAACATATCCAAGCAATTATATAACTATATACACCAAAATATTAAGAACTACTAAATCTGGGTGCTTGGATTTTGGCTGATTTTTATTTTCTTGTTCAAAACTTTCTTCATTTTCTAATGAATTATGTATCACATTTTAATTCAAAAAAGAACATAATTTTTAAAAAGTTTTTTAATGTTTTTAAAAAAGCACTGGACTGTCTTGGGATGGATCCCAACCTGGATCCTATGGGTTGGTCCCCAGATTCCTAGACCCTTTATAAGGTCTCCTTCTTGGGCCATCTGGAGCCCAGATCCACTCAGTCTCTGCAGTAGGTCTCATGGTGTGTGCATTTCATGAACCTATTTGTGCCAAGATCCTTCTCCTATCAGGCTCTGAGTTTATTATTATTTTTTAACAAAGAGAGAAAATTCATATTGAAAGTCACACTCCATAGTGCGAGCCTTTGGGACCATAATGCAGATGCAAGTTTAACAAGTGTAGTGTAAAACTGTTCTCCCAGGGCCTGGTGGACAAGTCACTGTGACCCAGTAATTGATTCACTGGGTCACTGGGTCGCTGAAGGACTGGTGGGTAAATGAACACATCCATGGATGAAAGAATGCATTCAGGACTAGCTCTGAACATCTGAATAAATGAGCAAATGAATGAGTAAAATAACCAATTAATGGCTTAATGATTGGCTGATTGACAGAAGCAAAGATGTACTAGATAAATGAATGAATGAGTCAGAGTCAAATGACTGTGTGAGACACATGGGCATGAAAGAAAGCATTGATTGAATAAATGATAGGACTGGGTAGATGGAGGGCAAAATGTCTGAGTAAGTGTTTGACTGAAAGGCTGAATAGGTGAACAAGAAAGCTGATAGTGGGAGTGAATTCGAGATCTATGGACCTACTGGACATGCATACTGAGTGCGGTGAATGGTGGCCTTCTGGAACAACGCAATGGTTAAGTGACCTCGATAAATGAGAGGCTGAATGAAAAACACGTGGCTGGGTTTGAAGGACAGAGGGCGCCACTGGAACTCATTTGTCCTTGAAGTTGCCTGGCCTCTGCATTCCCAAACACCTCATTAGACCTACTGGTACAATTGTCCACGATCCCCTCGTTGACTTTTCAAGTGCTCTTTCTTCATTTCATTTCGTGAATGAAACCTGACACCTGGCTTGTGACCTGTTCTGTTCTTAGGATTTTTCAACCAATCTTGCCTTTGTGGCTTGCTCCCCAGAGCATCTAAGAACATTGAGCCAGGCTTGAGCCTCAGGTCGTTCCCCCTGGGCACCTGGGGAAGGATCCAGGTCCTGGGAGTGCAAATCTCCCAGCCTCTGGAGGAAGCCATTCAAACTCCAGATCTTAAGGTCTCTTGTCTGTTAGGTGAGAGGTTTTACTGTGGCAGGAACTCAGCGGGGAGGCCTGGGGCTTCCGAATCTCAGCACAGGTTCCTTGTGACCTGGCACGTGTCTAGTCTCAGGCCGGAGGGAGATGCTGGGGAACGGTATGCCCTTGCAGAGTTTCCTGGCGTATATTCTACTGAGGAAGTCTGATGTGTGCCGGCTCAGCATTTTACTGTTGGACCACCTGGTTTTGCCCTTATTTCTCTGGCGTACCTGAACTAGACTGATCATTGGAAGGGTTTTTGTTGAAATAAACTCCTCCCCAGTGACCCATTCAGATGAAGGATCTGGAAATGCAGCCTCCCACTCCTCTTCTGCCAGCTGAAGCTATTTCCAAGGACAGGAAGACTTCACTAAGGAAGGCTGTAGGTGTTATAGAAGGGTTTGTTAATTGGGAGCTCACTGTACGCCTCTTGTTCATCAGCTTCAAATCACACAGTGGATCTGTTGTCTATTTACATTTGTTAAAGGAGAATTTCAGAAGAGTATTTGTTCTTGAAGGAAAGCTCAGAGTTTACCCTTGAATTTCAGAGCAAAGATCTGCCAAAATCCGTGGCAGAAAGGCTGGAAATAGATGCAGTGTTTATCTGTCAGCAGCTTTTCTTGGTGTGTTATTAGCTGTTGGCATGGAGTTAGAACATCACCTGTAGTGTCAGGCAAGAACAACGTTGGAGCTGCCATGACCATGCGAGACAGGGCCTGATGACCGTATGAGAAACTGCCTTGTTTGGTTCAATGCTAATCAACAAGAAGACATTCTGATTAGAGGTCCACTTTTCCCTCAGGATTTGTAGAGCGGGCTTAACATCTCAAGGGCCTTTGTCTGTGTGAGTACTCACTTTGATTTGGGAGCAGGGCAGGAAGGATTAAATCAAGTTCATCCTCTCCCTGTCTAGGGTGTCCTGCTTCCCACCCTTCCAATTTCCATCACCTGCTGGACTGTAATTACACATGTATTTTATTCACCCTATACAGTGTCTGGTCCATGATTGGTATTTGACAAATATTTGTTGATTCAATCAATCAATCAATAAATGTCAAACTCAGTTTGTCCTTGAAGGCTGGGTTCAAATTCCACATCATCAAGTACTAATTCCTTGAATTTGCTTACAAGGTGGCACAGAAGGAACATCAACAGCCTTGGAAACAGGCCAACTCGGTTTCACAGCCCAGTTCTTCCACTAATTAGTTGTGTGTTTAACTTCCCTCAGCCCGTTTCTTCTTCATCATTATCTCTGTAATCATGATCACCATCATCACAATAATGAATACTCGTGAGTGTTTACCATGGGCCAGTTAAGCACATGGAAGGAATCATCATTTTAATCTTCACAAAACTCCATTATGTACGTTCTGGTACCTTCACTGGACGGAGGAGGAAACTGAGGTACATGCAAGCTTAGCAATGGGAGTAGCTACCTCTTTATAAAACTCCCTGCTTGCCAGGCACTGTGCTAAGCATTTTGAAGGCACTTGACCATAGGAAGACCAACATGTGCCTAGAACTGCCCTGGTTTTAGTGCCGAAAGATCCATGTTGTGGGAAAACCCTCGGTCCTAGGAAAATCAGGGTAGTTGATTATTCTAGTGTCACAACAAAGTACAAAAAAGGCATCATTCTTCCAACATACAGATGAAGAAGTGAGGCACATACAGGTTAAGTAATTTTCCCAGGTCTGTACAGGTAGCAAATGGTAAAACCAGGTATTTTGGTTCTCTTGAGTCTCAGTTTCTGCACCTCAGTGGTTAACCCCTACACGGTGCTTTCTCTCAGGAAGAAATGGGAGAATGATTTCCCTCAGCTGCATTGTTGAGATATTACATACTTTCTAACATGTAATAAGAACATAGTGTATTACTTAATTTTCTATCTCCTGTTACTCACAGCTACTACCTTATCTTTGTCTCTTTCTTTACATGCAAGAGCCACAGAGAATCACATCAGGTGGGCTCCACCTCATGGCCTCCCAACTGCTGCCAACCCATCCCAGTTTGTCTTCTGCCTGCATCACTGTCTAAGGAAGAACTCTAGTCCAAGGTCATCAAATGACCTATGGATTGTTCTAGCCACTGGTCTCTGCATAATTCTACCACCCTAGAATATAAGAAGCAGTCTATTTATGTTTTTTTTTTTTTCTGATTACAAATGCTGCTTGTCGATGTGAATCTTTTTTTTTTTTATTCTTTGCCCCAGGGGTACGGGTCTGTGAATCATGTTTTTCTTTTTATCTTTTAAAGATTTATTTATTTAGTTGGGAGGGGGAGAGAGAGCATGAATGAGGGGAGGGGCAGAGGGAGAGGAGAGGAAGAATCCTTAAGCAGACTCCCCACTGAGCATGGAGCCTGACTTGGGGCTTGATTTCAGGACCTGGAGATCATGACCTGAGCCAAAACCAAGAGTTAGATGCTTAACTGACTGAAACCCCCCCACCCCCACACCCAGGTGCCTCTATCAATGTTTTTAAAATAAAGTGAATCGAAAAAATCCTAAGGCATTTGACACATCTGACATCTTCTTGAAATTCTTTTCTGTCCTGTTTCCTATGTCTCTCTGTTCTCCCACAGGTCTGAGGTCTCCTTCTCTCACCTCACTACGCCTCTGTATCTTTCTTCTTAACTACTGCTGTCCTTCAGAGTTATTCCCTCTGGCTGCCTGGGACCTCACTATGTGGTCTGCCAGTAAGCTCCTTCACTTCCCAGGTTTACCTGCCATGTTTCTGTTGATAAAATTCCAACACCTTTCTCCTGAGATNTTAACTACTGCTGTCCTTCAGAGTTATTCCCTCTGGCTGCCTGGGACCTCACTATGTGGTCTTCCAGTAAGCATCTTCACTTCCCAGGTTTACCTGCCATGTTTCTGTCGATAAAATTCCAACACCTTTCTCCTGAGATTCTCTTTCTCTCTCTCTCTCTCTCTCTCACACACACACACACACACACACACATCCAACTGTATTAGCAAAGGGAGCATAGGTTATGCTGCAGTAACAAATATGCCCTCAATTTAGGGGTTCACATGTCATGTATTTCTTTCTGATGCATGTCCAATACAGGGTAGAACCACCCCAAGGTGGATGCCACATCCGAACACACTGACCTCGTCTCCTCAGTGGCAGGGAAGAAAGGAGTTGGATGGTTGTGTAATGACTCTTACCTGTTTTGGCCTGGAAGCAACACAAATCACTTCTGCACCCAGTCCTTTAGCTACAAATAGTCATGTGACTCTGACAGCTGTGAAGGTGCTGGCGAGTTAGGGAAGCTGAAGGACTCCATTTTAGATAAGCTCAGTCTCTGCTGGTTTTCTGCTAGACCTCATTTCTGAATAAGCCAAAGAAGCTGTGCTCCTACTTCATGGGGGAAGCAAGAAAGTTAATCATTCTTTGATTTTTGTCCTAGTTCTCAAACACCTGATGATACCTAAGAAGTGTCAGATCCTAAACATGTCTCAGGACATCAGCTTCAAAAAGTCTTCAGCCAATGCTGACATCAATACCCCTACCTTTGGTAATTTATGGAGTAACACCTGTTATTCATCTGACACTTGCCTTTGATTGGACCCTGCCCTGGATTCCTGAAGGAACATGTACCCTAGACCCCTTTTCAGTACAAAGCCTTAACCCCAAGCAAAGATGAAACTCATTCTTCCCTCCTTCCTGAGTCTTCTAGACACTCCACCCATTCTTCTCTGTCACTCACGCTACTCAGTAAACTCTGTTTTTACTTTCTCTGGGTTGCCTTTGATTTCTATCCTGCGTGAAGCCAGGGACCCTCTTGGCTGGTCCTGTGGGACCCTCCCCTGGGTTCTTGGACCCAGCCTGCCTGCATCATGGGGAAAAAGGAGACACGTGGTGAGCTGTAAATGTCTTTGCCACATCTGCAGTCACTGGACACCTCCATGTAGTGTTTACTAAAGCAGTTCAAGTTCATCCGGTTGCTCACAGAAGTCAATACCCTCTTTCACCACACCATTCCAGCTTCTATTTTCCTACTTTTAGTGAAAGGGCCAAACTCCACACTGTATCCTGAACTGGCAGCATGTGTGACGGTTACCTCCAGTCCTCCACATTTGGCCCCTTGTGAAAACTTGCTGACCACCTCTATGACTTCTCTTGTCCTTGACCTTTTTAACTCTGAATCTCCTCGACCGTTCTCCACCTACTGCTCTAGATCAACATTTGAGCAGAATTTTTCTGGGTTTTGGTTTTGGACTCCTTAAATGCCTCCTATTGCTTCAGAGCATCTCCTGCTGTTCATACATTCTCTATTCTATCCTCCCTAGGGTTGCCAGAGAAGTTCAGCTTGGTTTTTTCTCAAGTCTTAATCCGATCACACAATGTGCTTGCTTAAATTCCTTTCCTGTCTATAGGCTCCCCAAACTCACCCCCTCTAACACCTAACTTCTTTTTCCTCAAATGTGCTCCTCCTGAAAGTTTCCCCCAACAGGTACAGGAATTCCATCCTTCCTATTGCTCAGCCAAAAATCTTGAAGTCATTTTGGTTCTTCTTTTTTTCTCAATTCCACGTCCTATCTGCCCACAAATCTTATTGGCTCTGCCTTCAAAATATGTCCAGCATCTGGCCAGTTCCCCTGAGCTCTTATGCTTCCATTCTGGTCCAGACCTCCAACATATTTCAACCGATTTAATGAAAGAGCCTTCTAACTAGTGCCCCTGCTTCCTCTTTAGCCCCCTTTGGCCTGTCTCCTACATGTTAGCAAGAGAGGTTTTTTCACATGTAAGCCAGCCTCATCACTTGGTCATCAAAACTTCTAGTGTCTCTACATTTCACTCAGGATAAAAGCCAAAGACCTGGGGATCCTGAGGCCCTTGGCAATCTGGCTATCTTGGGGGATGTCTTCCAGGACTGTCACCTGGAATCACTCCACCTGCTCACTGGTCTCCTCCTCTTCCTTGAATGCACCAGAATCCTCTGCTCCAGGTCTTTGCTATTCCCTCAGCCAGAGCCCCCATCCACAGAGCCCAGTGGATTTCACATTTTTAGCCTATTGTCACCTGTCATTTCCCACTGATGAGCTCCCTGACCAGCTGATGTAAAATCCCCATCTCTCTTCTTACCTCCTCTCTGCCTTACTTTTTTTTTTAAGATTTATATATTTATTTATTTGAGAGAGAAAGAGAGCATGTGGGGGGAGGTGCAGAGGGAGAGGGAGAGCCCTAATCTGACTCCTCTGACTGAGCTTGGAGCCCAACATGGGGCTCAGTCTCAAGACCCTGAGATCAAAACCTGAGCCAAAACCAAGAGTCAGATGCTTAGCCAACTGCACCATCCAGGTGCCCCTCTGCCTTACTTAATATGTGGTGCTCATCACCCCCTAACACACTATGTATTATTCCTATTTATCTAGTTTAGTGTCTGTCTCTCCCCAGAAGAAGTTAAGCTACATGGGAACAGGGGTTTTTTCTTTCTACCTTGTTCTCTGATGGATTCCCAGGGTCTTGAAGAGTGTCTTGGATATGGTAAACGTTTAATAAATATTTGTAAATTAACCCAAAGATAATGGCCAAACCTCTAAATCCAACCCTCACTTACTTTTACAATCTCTCTGCTTGTCATACTATCTTCTTTGTACAAACCCAACATTGCAGAAATTAGTCTAGACAGTGCTGGTCCTACTTGTATATATACCTTAAAAATGGGAAATATTTTATACTTTTGCCCCATCCACCACCCCACCGAATTAGCCAAGATTCAAAATACACAATATCATTTTATAAAATCTAAGAAGTACTACAGACAGTTTAACTTTGTCTCTAAGCTAATTTATTCAATGAATCCTTTCAAATGATTTCTATTAACATCCTTTGCAATCACAGTTCCAGTTTGTGGTTTTTCTACTGTGTAGCAATACTGAATCTCTTACAATTCCCAAAATGCGTCAGACTGTTTGTTTTGATACATGTTGTTGTTTCTTCACTCTCAAATTACCAAATGCCTCTCTCTCATCTCCGCCCTGCCCCTACACACACATACACGCACAGCACACACACAACACACACACACAACACACAAACACCACCATACAGATATACACACAACATACACACAGCACACACATACACACAACACACACACAGACACCAACATCCAGGTATGCACACAGCACACATATACAAACAACACATACAACACAGACATAAACACAACACGTACACACAACACACACAATACACACAATACACATATACACAACACTCACATACACAACATATACATATGCAAATAATACACAAACATACACAACACATACACATACAAAAAATACACATACAACACACACACAACACACAAACACCACCATACAGACATACACACAACATACACACAGCACACACATACACACAATACACACAGAGACACCAACAACCAGGTATACACACAACACACATATACGAACAACACATACAACACAGATATAAACACAACACGTACACACAACACACACAATACACATACAATACACATATACACAACACTCACATACACAACATATACATATGCAAATAATACACAAACATACACAACATATACACATACAAAAATACACATACACACAACACACACACAACACACAAACACCAACATACAGATGTACACACAACAATACAACACAGACAAAAACAACACACAGACATAAACACATACAACATACACACAGCACACACATACACACAACACACACACAGACACCAACATCCAGGTATACACACAACACACATATACATACAACACACACAACACAGACATATACACAGCATAGGTACACACAACACACACAACATATATACGTACAAATAATATACAAACACACACAACACCTACATAATGCACACATACAAACAACACACAAAGCATACATATACACACAACACACATACAAATAACACATACAACACACATGCAAAGCACAATACACATGTAATACCTACAGAGCACACACACACATAACACACACCACACACATGCACACTACACACACACACACACACACACACACACACACACACAAACACCCCACACACAGAGTCCAGGGCAAAGAGTGATTTTCCTACTCTGATCAAACAGTCACCTCCTCCATGAAGCCCACTCTGATCCCCCACCCTCCTAAACTATTTTTACATGATCACATCATGGCCTGGGCAGATATTTATCAGAGCACCTGATTAGCTAATTCCAGATATGAAATCACATGTTTATTTTCCTGATTAGTTTTTAGCTTCCCAGTTGCCTGGGCTATATCACTTCATCCTTATATGGCAGCATGCAGCCCTCTACCTCACACATAGAAGACTGGCCTTCACCAATAGGGCTGACTTTCTGGGCCTTATGAAGTTAGGTCATAAGAAGCCATAAAAGCTTCTGCTTGGTTTTCTTTGAGCTCTTGCTTGGGGGATACTCTCTTTTATTCACCATCTGTGAGAAGCCCAAAACACATAGAGAAGCCACTTGTAGGCATTCTGGTTGACAGTCACAACTGAACTCTGAGCCAAGACCAAGTACTCGCCATGGGAGTGAGCCAACCCAGATGTCCAGCCCAGTTAGACCTTCAGATGGTCACAGCCCCAGCCACCATCGGACTGCTACCACGTGAGAGACTCTCTGTGAGAACCATCTGGCCAAGCACCATCAACCCACAGAATCAAGAAAGATAGTAATAAATCGTTCCACTAATCCACTAATTTTGGTAGTAATTTGTTATGCAGCAGTAGATAACTGGAATGGTCCCTTTATCCCACCTTACCATGTAAATTGTATGCAAGTCTGGTTTAAATTTCCCCTTTCTGGGTAATCCTGCTGTTCCTAATGAAGGAAATTGGAATGTGAATCATATCCCTTCCTACTGAAAAAGCTTGTAAGCTTCTACATCTGCCTATGAGTAGTAACCCCCTTTAATCCAATTACAGAATGTCTATGGTGCACATCTTGCTAGATTCCACACAAAAATACTTTCCTTTCCTTTCTCCAAAAGTTTCATTCCATTAGAAGAACAGGATGTCCTTTTAGAAACCTCATTCTGTAAATACCATCTACTCTTCAGCAGTATTGAAATGTGCTCTGTGAGCCCGTGTCTGGTGTGTTTAAGTTGGTGGAGCACATTATTCTTTGGCTGTAGCCCACAAAACACAGCAATTTTCTATCAATAAACTCATTTTAAGACTCCTACATGGCACATTCTCACTTAGGGAATCTCCCCAAATGCTGCAAATATTGCCTTTTTTGTAGTCATTTGTGTACCTGCCTTCCTTCCCTAATTGTGTGAGTTCCCAGGGGCTGGAAATGTGTTGTATATTCTTACACTGTGCTATTTACATTGCTCTTTTATCCCAAGATGGTATTGGCTTTTCAAGCTCACTTGGTTTTCAATGATTTTAGTGTTTAATCCCCAGAGGTCCACCCTGTTTTCCTAAATCCCAAGTAACATGTGGGGTAGGTCACCCATACCACCTACAACAAGCCTGATCTTCAGTGTAGGGAAAGGGGTCACTATAGGATTTAGGATCTGAACAATCAGCTTTGGGGCTTCCTAGATGTGTCTCAGTGCATCTAGTGTGACCCATCTGAGTCTCAATTTCTTCCTATGAAAGTAGGCAAAATAAGTATCCTTCCTCTTCACGTCCTTGGGAATATCAAGAGAGATGAAGGACATGACAGTTTTGGAGATCTTGCTAGATAATCTCCACTGATATTCTAGGGTAGGGCTTCTCCTCAGTGAAACTGGGAAGTAGAATTGCAGGTCAAAAGAACCTCAAACTCACGCTATGCACTTTTGCCTGTGTCTTTACTTCTCTACTAAATTTGGAGCACCTGGAGGGTAGGATACATCTGATTTACGTAGAGCTCACCTCCTCCATAATGCCCACATCAAACCCAAGCATTTTGTAAACCTAAGAGGAAGTGGGATGGAACACGGGACAATTGGATATATTGGCATGGAAGCTATGGAAATAAAAGAGTAACCTCAAGACAATTGCTCATGTTGTCTGGATTCCACACACTCCATGGTTTGTCTGATGTGTCCACCAACGACAAACACCACCAGATGAGGGAATCAGTTACTAGGTTCAAAACATAAGAGTCTACACATGAACAATCTATACATGACCATTTATTAAACAGTGATTATTAGCATAAGTCATTAAAAATATGTGGCTCTTACCTAACAATAAAACTAACTCTCTGTTGCTTTTCCCCATTGGTCCTCGTTCTGCCCATTGGAGACACTATCAAGCTCTCACATTCCCAGATATGAGGTGCCCAGATGTTTGGAGTCACTGCCCACATCTCCCCACCACATCTTCTCTTCTGTGGCCCGAACACTCCAGTCCCTTCTTTGTTCCTCATGCAGTTGTTTTCAAACTTGTTGCCATTGTGGATTCCCTTTTCTGGGGGTAGTTGTATTCATTCTGTCAATCTTAGTGCACATCTTCTTTTGCAACTTTATGGAAGAAAGAACCAATTCTATTGCATGAGTGAATCCAGGGAGAGCTCTTGGAAGCCATGACTTGCAGAGAATCATGAAGGGACCTATCAAAGTCCTGATGAGATTTTCTAGGTGTTTCTACCTCTTAAGAGAAGCACTATATTTCATCTCTGGTCTGACACAAAGGCCCATGTAAAAGGCCTCCTTAAAGCCAGAACAACCTTAAGCTTACATGGGTTCCATGAGCTCTGCAGAGACAAAGACCTAGAGCTCTTGCTTGGATTGTAGCACCGGATGGAAAGCCAGAGGATGGGAGGGCAGGATTGGAGGAAAGGAAGAAAAGAAAGAAGGAGGAAAGAAACAGAGAGAGGGAAAGAGGAGGAAGGAAGGAGATCCTATTTTTTCTCAGGTGTCTTCCACATTTTATTTATTTATTTGTTTGTTTGTTTGTTTGTTTATTTATTTATAGAAAGAGAGAGAGTGTTCAATAAGCAAGGAGAGAAAGAATCTTAAGCAGGCCCCATGTCCAGCACAGAGCCTGACGCAGGGCTCAATTTCACAGCCCTGAGATCATGACTTGAGCTGAAATGAAGACTCAGATGCTTAACTGACTGAGACACTCAGGTGTTTCAGGAGTCTTCCACATTTTAAAGTATCACAGGATGATTCTGAAGTTGAAAGGCCTTAAATCTTTGTATAAAATTTTACTGATTGTCCATGCTGTGCCAAGCTTAGTCATCAAGGCTGCAGAGATCAAAATGCAGTTCCTGCTCTACAATACCAACATAGTATGAAAAACAGACAAGAAAATTACATTATGATAAATGAAACAATAACTCATACCCTGGTGGGCATGAAGTAATTATATGGTCTGAAATTGTGCCACTGTCACCTTGGAGAAGGCTGAATGGATTACCTAAGAAATGAATCTCCTCCATCCTATCCCAATCCTTAGTTGGCCATGGTCTCCAACAATGAAGACAAGGCCAGTCTGGTTGGGGGTTGTTAGGAGGAGTTGCAGACTTTGTGAGACTTGCAACCATCTCAGGTGTTGGTGTTGAATATGGCCATATATCCTGGTTTACCTAGGACAGACCAGATTCGCACGTGCTTTTCCAGTGTAATTTTTTTTTAAAGATTTTATTTATTTGACAGAGAGAGAGAGAGATTACAAGTAGGCAGAGAAGCAGGTGGAGAGAGAGGAGGAAGCAGGCTCCCTGCCAAGCAGAGAGCCCGATGTGGGGCTCAATCCCAGGACCCTGAGATCATGACCTGAGCCAAAGGCAGAGGCTTTAACCCACTGAGCCACCCAGGCGCCCCACCAGTGTAATTTTTAATAGCACACTTGTTCACTCTCAAATACACCCCAACCTAGATGATAAATTATATGGTCATCCTAGTGACAAAACATCTTAATTCTAGCACCATTTTAAGGAGAAAACTCCTCCAAACTTTATACAGCCCTGAATATCATTTTACACTGAACATCTTTTTTCCTAATTCCTCACTGGTTCCTTCCATCCTTTTTGCAAATGACATCCTACCATCAAGAATGGAGGTAGATGCGGATAGTGCTTAGAAACTGAGAATATTTTTATTTATTTAGTTAGTTAGTTAGTTGACAGAGAGAGAGAGAGAGAGAGATCACAGGTAGGCTGAGAGTAGGCAGAGAGAGAGGAGGAAGCAGGCTCCCTGCCGATGAGGGACTCGATCCCAGGACCCTGAGATCATGACCTGAGCCGAAGGCAGAGGCTTTAACCCACGGAGCCACCCAGGCACCCGAAACTGAGAATATTTAATGTTTGTCTTTTCAGGGATTGCATTCATAATTTTTCTCCTATGGACATTTATCAACCTTTGATACAAGGTCCCTAAGAATTAGTGTTGGATTTGTGGGTCCCATATCTTGTAGTGCCAAGAATTCTGCTAAGATTCATCCTTGTCCTCTGAGTCACAAAAGGAGACAGGAGAACATCCTAAGACAAAATGAAATGTAGGATGTCATTGGACAAAACAAACCCAAGAGGAACATTTCAAACAAAACAAAACCCTCAGGCTGTTTCAGAAAATGCCATCACCATGGACAGGGGATAAAGAGGAACACAAGGCAAATTGATGAGTCAGGTCGGACACATCCAATTCCCTAGTCAAAGAAAGGCAGATATTACAAAAGTATCTGCCATGATGAAGATGTTATCCAAGGGGTTTAAGAAGAGTGGCAGTGTGCAGCAAAGGCAACTGTTTTCTCCCCATGTAGAGCTGTTTGAAGAATCCTCTTCCCACAACCCAACCTGCCCTGTTTGTACTAGAAACCACTCTTAATTAGCCAAAGCTGATTGGACCAAGAGTAGACAAATGACCCCAGAGAAAGCAAGTCACAGCTGGGCTTAGTTGATCTCTCTGTCATTTTTCTCTCAATAATTTGGGGTGTATGACACATTAACTGACTTAGGAAGTGTTGGTCGCTGGCATTGTGAGATCATGTGGAGTCAGAGTGACTATTTCAGCTCTTTTCCTCCTCAACCAGGAAAGCCAGAGACAAACACCGTGATGACCAAAAGTGATAGAATAACTCAGATTTTTGGTTCCAGTCCCTTATGAAATGGAGCTGCATCTTAAGCCCTTGTGTGCCATCTGAACCCCTCCATGTTTAAAAAAAATATTTTTTATTTATGTCTTTCTATTTAATGTAAAAGAAATCCTGAATGAAAGAGAAGAAGGCAGATCAAAGAAGGTTATCTTTTAAGCAAACAGGTGAACGAATGACCAATCAGGTTTCTGTTTGGTTATTTTGGTGTTGGCTGGCAAATCCCAGGTGGCACAGCCCCTGCAGAGAGAACCTTGGCGTCTCTGTGTCTGTCTCTGCATCTGTGAAATGGGGTAATATAATTTGCCTCATGTGGGTAGTTGTGAGGGTTTAACGAGTTAAAACATGCAAAGCCACAGAATAGGGCATAGCATACCTGCCTAGAGGTGGACCTCTGCCCCCTCCTTGACGACCAAAGAACACAGAATTCCTTATATACACAGGCATTTCTGTGTCTGCGTAGCTTTACTGGAAATCTTGGGAGTTGGGGCCAGACACGGGGTGGTGGGGGATCCCAGAAAGGAAGACCCCAGCGTTCCCTGGGGTCCTTTCCTCCTCCACTGGCCCCATGATGTCTCAGCTTCGTTTCACTCATGGCTTCTCTCTCTCTTCACCTCTCCATTCGTAACACACCAGGCTGAAGAAACTTGAGGGCACTTGGCCAGGGAACAGTTTTCTGTTTTCAGGGGGAAACCCTGGCCCTGGGGGAGAAACAGGAAGGACTCTCCTGTGTCCTGCCTCTGGGGGGGTTGCCAGAGAAGACACAGGACACCAGTTAATTTGAATTTCAGAGGAACAGCATATTACTTTTCTTAAGTATAAATACATCTCCCAAATTTCTTGGGGCACCCTGACACAAAAAATACATTTGTTATTTACCTGTTAGATATCTAATTTAACTAAAAGTAAAAATTTAATCGGGCATGCTATATATTTATTTGCTCAATCTGGCAACCCCATCCTTCAGGCCTTCTATTTTGCTCTTCACATGTCATCTGTTTATCGCCTCTTTATTTCTGTCTCCCCAGCCCCTCGAGGGTGGTGACGGCATATTACTTTTGTATGCCCAGCATCTAAATAGTCCCAGCATTCAGTAGGTGCTCAGCAATAGTTATGTTGGACAAAGATTCCAGAAGTATCATTTTCTGCTCGCTCCCACTGCACCTCAGGTACACCCCCCCCACAGCATATCAGTCACTTTCCAAGTTCAAGGGCTTCATTTTATGTCAAGGGCCTTATTTTATGTCTTTAGGGCCCACACGATGCTTTGTGTTGAGAACACTCTACCCCTCCCATCCACAGCCTCATGTCATCCCAATGTCTCAGCAAGGTCTTGAAATCGTGAAAGGTCAGAGCCCTCCAATCTGTACTGATTTGGGTCACCATTTCCTTGAGACTTCCTTCGCCTCTTCTTTGATTAAAGCTGTGTTTGCCTCACCTCCCACTTTTTTAGCAATTACACTAATTAAGCTAATTTTTCTTTGTTCTCTCTTTGCAATTTACATAAATGGCAAATTTATATATAGTGTCCCTAATTCTCCTGTAACTGCTTTGTAATTAACAGGATGCTCAGGCTAAATATAAATAAGTGCAGAAGGAAAAACAGCCGTCTGCTAAAGTACCGATAAAGACTGGGAGAAAAGCAAAGCAGAGAGAAAACAATCTCGAGCCCTGTTCTAAGCTCAAAGCAGAGAGAAAACAATCTCGAGCCCTGTTCTAAGCTCATTATGCCTGATTGGGTCACAGTTGGAGGGGACTTGCTAAAGGTCAGCTGCCGCTGGAGTGTCTGAATGCCCCACCTCCCAGAGCAACTTCAGGACAGATTTTTGGGCCATTTGCTTGCAATAATAACACTACACAATTTTTCAAGGGGGCGGAGTAGCATGGTATGAGGAAGACAGTGGTATGGTGGTCTGAGGTCCTGCTCTATTTCTGATCAGCAGGTCACCCTGAGTTAAGGAACACCAAAACTGAATACGAGGATTCCAGGTGTGTTCCAGTCAGCGTTCACTAGAACACTCAGGAATCCCATCATCCCACAGTCCCCAGATGTGAAAACATCCCAGTGTTGGAGACGTGCTTAAAAGATAGTATTGAATAAATAACATAGACTTCCTTCTATAGATGTCCATTCATATCTTGAGACAGGGCTTATACAATAGTCCTATATGAACCAGTTTGGTATAGTGATTAAAGACATGATCCTTGGATCCTGGTCTTAATTCCACTTCTAGCCCATGACTTTGGGAAAAATCTCTTCATGGGTTAAGTCCAGGTTTCCTTTTCTTCAGAGTGGGATACTACAGACTCCTGAAGTTGTTGGTGAGATTAGAGAGCAGCACTAAAGCACTTAGCATAGTGCCCAACTCCTGAAAGCCCCAATACAATGTGACGTTCACATTTGTCAAGTCACATGATTCAGTCTGCATTAGTTTCAGGTGAATCTCAGTGGGCTCAAGACCTAGAACCATGGGTGATCCAAACAAGGAACTGTGGGAAGACCTAAGAAGAGAATCATCTTTCCCCTAAATCTCGGAATTGTGATCATAGTCATTGTAAGAATGATATCAGTGCTTCATTTTTGTGTATTTCTAGAAAAGTCTATAGAGGGCCCACTCTTTGACAAGCATTGCCCAATGCACTGGACACACAGAGAAAAATGAATCTCAGTCTTCAAAGTAGAAAGATAGCCAGGTAAACAATCAGTTCCAAAGGGATGAGTAAGAGCAATGCTGGTCTCGAGGGCTCAGGAAGGTGGGGTCCCTGTGTGGGTCAGAGGACTTCAAAGTGGGCTATGTTCACACCATGTGTTCACACCATTTCAATGTGGGAAGGTGGTTTAGAACTTCTCTTTCCCCATTTTTTAAAGTAAGCCTTAAATTTTTTATATTGATATGTTGCTTATTATATATTAGAATATGCATATAATTTATAAGTAGGTAATACATATGCACAGGAGTGCCTGCTCAAGTGAGGTTCCTAAGAGTGGAGTGAAATGAAAAGAAACAAAGGAGAATTAAATCAGAGAAAGGAAAGTGAAGCAAGGAAGTCTTCCTGGAGGAGAAATGTGGAAGCTATAGCTCCATGAAGGCAAAGGCTACTTCTCTCTTGTCCCTTATCATGTCCACAGTATGTGGAAGAATGTCTGGCATGGAGGAGACACTCAGCATCTGCTGAAATAGTAGATGAGGTAAGAAGGTAGGAGAACAGAGGAAATGCCCCCCTAAACTGTCCAAGTCCTATGATCTGAATGTTTGTGTTTCCCTGCCCTAAATTCATACATTGAAACGGTAACCCCAACGTAATTGTGTTTGGAGGTGGGGCCCTTGAGAGGTAATTATATTCAGATGAGGTCATGAGGGTGGGGCCCCACGATGAGATGAGTGTCCTTCTAAGAAGAGGTGGAGACACAAGAGCTTGCTTTCTCACACACACACACACCTAGAAAGTCCAAGTGAGGACACAATGAGAAGGTGGCCATCTGCAACCCATGAAGAGGTTCCTCACCAGTACCCAGCTATGCCGAGCTCAGGCTTCCAGTCTCCAGATCTGAGGAAAATAAGTATCTGTGTATTAACTGCCTAGTCTGTGGCATTTTGTTATGGTAACCTGAGTTAACTAAGATACCATGGTCACACACCCTCCAACTGTCCATGACTTGTGTGATTTCTTAAGTCAGAGAAGGGGGGAAATAGATCTCAGGATGGGGGAAGGTCATGGACAGAAGTGCCCAGCTGGAGACAGCCATGTGTTTGGGGGACCATGAGGCTTGCCATAAAGTGGGAGGCACGACTGAGGTTGAAGGTGCCGACAGGCGATGGAGGTCCCTGGGTCAGGCTGAGGAGCTTGGGAGTGACACACATGCCTTTTGGTTGGTCACTGTCCAGTAGCAGTGGAGAATATAGGGCATTTGGACTAACAAATGGCCTCCGAACACTGAATCTCACTGGAGCTAGTTACATTTTCTTCAAGGTGGATGACCAAAGGCTGGTCTGAGAGAGCCAGTTACTGTCTGGGAAGCAGGAAGATGATTCGCTGGGGGACCACCAGACCACCCCTAGATTTGATGATTCCTTAGAATCACTCCCAGGACTCACGCACAGGACTCAGCATATAGTCCCACCCACAGCTATGATTCATTACAGTGAAAGAACGCAAAGCAGAATCAGCACAGGGCAAAGGTGCAGGGGCAAAGTTTAGGGGAAGCCAGGTGCAAGTTTTCAAGAGTCCTCTCCCAGTGGAACCACACAGAAAAGCATGATTCCACCTGCAGTGAGCTGTGACAACATTGTCTACCAGGAAGGCTTCATGGACATTTAGTTTTAGTGCCCAAAGTTTTTACTGGGGGCTGTTACATAGACATCTTCTGCCTGGTACCAAGATTCCAGAATCCCTGAAGGAAAACAGGTGTTTAACACAAACCACATTACTTGTGCAAACAGTTTGGGTTCTGTGAGTCACCCTTATCAATTAGGAGATGGGGGGACCCTCTTAAAATCCAAGTTTCTAGACACCAGCCAACAGCCAACTTTGTGGGCAGACCTAGAGACAGTAGGGATACCAGGTTCAGGCATGCTGTGTTAACTCTTCTTTGCAGATTAGCCCTTGATGTTATTTTAAAGCTGTACCCAGTATAAGGGGATAGAAAAGAAAATATATAAATGGGGTGACAAGAGCCACTCTAACTTGTGTTGGAATTCCAAACTGGGTTTTCTAAAAATCATAATAATGTTTTTATTATTTTTTTCTTATTAAATAATATGTTTTATTTTGTTTTATTCCTTAGTGAAGTGGGATGACAGTAGTTCACAGCATATTAATGAGAGTTAAATGGGATGACGTATGTGACGTGCTGGTTTGTTCTGGCCTCTGTGCCCAGTGTGGTGTGTGGCACAGGAAAGGCTTCCAATAAATGTTTATCAATTAGCTCAGACCACTTCAAGCAGATGGTTAGTGAGCAGGACAGCTTTCAAAAAACTAGAATCGAGGCTGACCTTGGTGGGAAGAAATTGTTCTCCAAGTGTGGATATTTCCAAGATCACCGAGAATCTCAAAGACATTTCTTCACTTTTCCTGTCTGACAGGATTCAAAGAGCCCTTGTTCTAACATTATATCACTGGAAAAGTATTCAATTACATATATATTAAAAAATCCAGAAAGGGTTTTTTCATTTTGGTTGGGAGAAATATTTTCAATAATTTGGGGGTTGGGGAAATTTTTGTGCTAAGTCGTTTTGTGTGAGAAATATTTTAATGGTGTCAGGAGAGAAATGCCTTTTGTACTGAATGTAGCTCATTACAGGCTCCTCAAAGGAAGTTTTTGTTAGCATTCCCAGTAGCTGATGAGTGCTACATTAGTACGATGTGAGGAAAGAATGTGGATTTTGTCTGAATTCCAGACCTACTTCAAATCCTGGTCGTCTTCTGTGTGTGAGAACTTAGACCAGGTAACTCTCTCTCAGTCTCAGTTCCTCCTATTATAGAGGAGAACAGAAATACTTCCTGCTTAGTTTTGCTAGGAAGATAGGATTTATGCAAAGCTTCTATGGATTAAGTGGCACTAAATGTCACCTCTCTCTGGAGGTAAAAGTTTGATTATTTAGAATCCCAATTTAAACAACAGTTTTCCCCAAAGATGAACTAATTGCAAGAGACACCCCCCGCCAAGAAAATACCTTTTGATATTTGGTTCAGAACCATCATCATTGCCTTTTCCCCCATTAAAAGATGAAGTACTCACACTGTATTAGACAGTTTTGTTGAGTAACAAATAGCCCCCAAATCACAGCAGCTTACAACAGACATTCATTTCTGCATTGCATCACACATTGGAAGCTGTGGTTTGACTGTGACTGCTTGGCTCTGCTCCGTGGGTCCTCTTATTGGGGGAATCCAAGCTAGAGGAGCAGCCCCTCTGAGGGAAGTGCCCGTCCCTGAGACAGAGGAGGAGAGCAGGAAGGTCAAGCCCAGCTAAGCAACTGCATGGCAAGCTCTGCTCAGAATCGGCACAGCTACATCTTTATTCCATTGGCCAAAGCCCGAATCATCAGATTGGGGAGTATACTCCTCCCAGGTGGGAGGGAAAAGTGAATATTCTTGACCGTTAATGTGATCTACTGCATACCTACTGTTCACACTCTTCGAAAATATCCTCTTACACCTCCCTCTCCTGATGTTTATAAACTCTTTTTGAGTGAATAAAATTTGATCAATTTTGTGGTCTGAATTCAGAGTAGGCTCTGGGGCCTTGAATGCAGGCACTGTCTGGTGTAGGAGCATTTCCTAAAGTGTTCAGTGGCATGTTATTAGTGTTTCCTAAGCTTATTATCAGCAGGAGCCCCACTATCCCTTTTTACCTGATCATCTCTCAGTTAGAACACACTCTGGGAACAGTAAAACAGCACAGAAGTTAAGAACTTGCGAGGTGCAGAAATCCCCCATTAAATCAATATAGAGCCAAGTGGCTGGGGCTGGAGGTGGATTCACAGAGATGACCATAAAGAACATGAGGAATTCCTTCTGAGCATAACTCAGTGTGCTGGGCCTCAGAGTAGCAACCACAGGAAAGGCAGGTGGGAAAGGACAAAGCCTGAGTAGTGGCAGGGGCCAGACCTAATGTCAGCTCTGTGCCTGGCTCAGAGTGTGGCCAACACATACTTGTTGAATGACTGAATAAATAAACGAAGCCTGGGGCCAATGGCAGAGACTAGGGCAGAACAGCTTTGGCAGAGGCGAACAATGAATATGAGTGTGGAGCAAGAGCACAGCTGAGAGATGAGGGTGTCTGGGTCCCACTCCCCAGCCTCTGCCCCCACTCCAGCTGTGGTTTCACCAGGTGTGATCAGACAGCACCTGCCAGGTATCTCTCTCCCTACATGCTGGACTTATCTGCCCCCACAGTGGAAGCTCTGGGCTCTCAAGCATGTGCTACTTCTGAGATGCTTCCTACAGACGTCTCAAATCCCACCCCTGGCGCAACTGGTTGCCCTTGATAACACGAATGTGTTTGACTCCTCTCAACTTGAACACAGCTTTGTATGGGCTGCTTTTGCTCCCTTTCCCCCTCCGTCTCTAGCCTGTGTCCTTGCTCACATTTACAAACAAGCCAGTTACCCATCAGTCTGAGGATCTGTTTCCAAGGAAGTCCAGGCTCAGACACAAGATACCCAGTGACCAAGCCCACCGTCCAAGATCATGGGGGCAGGCCTCACACAGAGAACGGCAAGAAAGCACGGGAGTCAGGAACACAGGTTGTGGCCTGGACTGCCTGGGCTCACATTCCTAAAGAGTTGCTGTAATGTTGAACATGTTAATAGGAGTAAAGGACCTAGATCAGGGTGCACACCCAGTGATTTGTGAGCATAGAGCTGGGTGTAGCTGGGGTAAGGGGCCAAATGCAGGTGAGCCAGTAAGAGGAAGATTAGTGTCCATGTATCATCCAATGGAGGCCGGGACTCAGGTGAGGCAGCTTTCCGTAATAGGTAGTCAGCTGGTCAGGGGCCAGTCCAGGAACCCCAGGCCCACGTGACAACAACAGGTGAGCTTCTCGGACTCTCTGCCTGACTTGCAGTGGGTTTCCTGGTCTCTGGGGGCATGACCTCAGGGGACTTGTCCTTGGTCTTTGCTCCAGAACATGCGTGATGTGCTTTGGGCATTTCCACATCACTCATCCAGTGATGTCCCAGCACAGCCTTGCCGGCCAGCCTACCAAGAGGCAGTGTGGAGGCCATTACACAGACTGAGCTTTCTGAGGGGCCTTTTCTCTAACCCACGCTCTGTTTGGTGGGGACCCTTCCTGCAAACACTTGCTGTTGTCTCTCCAAACCGTGGCCTCTGGTACATTGTGTATAGGCAGCATGGCGGCCAGGCTTCTGGGCACCTGGGTCCTAGCTATGCCACTTCCCAGCTATAAACCCACACACCTCTGGGTCAGGCTCAATTAACTCACCTGTGGAACAGTATCCTATGACTTGTAGAGAGGGTCTCTTGTGAGTTAGAAGTAGCCTGTGTCCATTTCCTAGCGTAGCACCTACAGGGACATAATGGAAGGTCAGCATGCCCGATCCATGCCCTCCTTCCTCATCTGGCACACAAATTTCCCTGAATATCTGAGTGATCACTTACTTCATGAACCTCATGACCCCACCCCACCCCACACCTACACACGTGTTTGTGGCTTTCTCTTTTCTTGCCTGACTGGGGCTGACTACAGCCATGGTTGCCCAGAGACGCTTGTTGGGATTGGCCCTGGAGCCTCCTCACAGGCATCCCCAAACCCCTACTGCTGCCCCTCCCCAACAAGAGCCCGTGTCCAGTGAAAACTCGTCTTTCAGTTCAATATGACAATATCAGCAGAGGGCCTGTCAGTGCCCATGACTCCAGGATGACAGCAAATGGCCCAGGCCTCATTCAATGGAGAGAAACACCCTTGGGTAGGAAAATCTATTGACTGTCCCCTTCATGTGAAGGTGCTCAGAGTGGAGACCTTCATATCGGGAGGAAGCAGGTGAGAGCGACAGTGGGGTGGCTGCCTTGGCCAACTCCGGTGGGACTGAGGAACTGGAATAAGCAATAGTGAGGGAGTGAGGGACATGAGGCAAGGAGAAACCCTCTGAGACATCCCTGTGGGGAAGAGGCTGAAGGAGATTTGAGGACAGGAATGCCGAATTTCCATTTCTAGATTGTCTGTGGCTCTGCAGAATAAAACCTCTGTGGATCTGAAGTGTCAGCAAGTGTGGGTCCGAGAGCCCACCTTTCAAGGCATGAAGGAATGGGAGGAGTATCCACAGGGAATTGAGGAAAATTCAGCCAAGATGCTGAAACAGAATGACAGGACCAGGAATTCAGAGATGGAGAGGATGAGGAGAAACATCTCTGTACATCTCCTGCCTCTGCCAAGGAAACCAGACAGCAAGAGGGAAGCTGGGTCTGGGTCAGAGCAAGGATGTGGCAGCTCCATCCTGGCAGGAAGGCCAGGACACCTGCCTTGGTGTGTGTAGCAGGAATGTAGTTCCATTCACAGAGGTGTGCACAAGGGGGCAGAGCTGGTAATGGCTGGGGATTACCAGGCTAGGCCAGATGGGCCATGGGAGGGAAAAGTTAGCAGATCACAGGCACGGAGAGCCTTAGACAGAGGACCGCCCAGCAAGAGTGTGACTTTTGATGCAGGGACACCATCCATCCTCTGACAACTGTACAGCCCAGGAAGGAGGCGCTGGCATCTCTCTAGCACCCCCTGCTGTCCTGCGTGTGTCCTACCTCTGCTTCTGGGCTTCAAGGCTTTAATNGGACACCATCCATCCTCTGACAACTGTACAGCCCAGGAAGGAGGCGCTGGCATCTCTCTAGCGCCCCCTGCTGTCCTGTGTGTGTCCTACCTCTGCTTCTGGGCTTCAAGGCTTTAATGGAAGCCACCCAGCTACCTGTAGCAAGGCATCGCACATGTGTAGGACCTTTAATGCCCCCAAGGGAAACTCCCAATCAATAGGCAGGAGAATTCTCGGATCCATGCTGCAGTTTTGCTGTGAACTCTCAGTGGGTCAGCTTGAAGTTCATTCTGCAAGGTTCTTCAGAAGGTCCCCAGGGGAGAGGGCTCCAGCTGTTCACACACCCTCCTGCGATCTTTCT
Source organism: Ailurus styani (assembly GCA_002007465.1). Classification (NCBI taxonomy): domain Eukaryota; kingdom Metazoa; phylum Chordata; class Mammalia; order Carnivora; family Ailuridae; genus Ailurus; species Ailurus styani. Next base: position 1,957,489 of record LNAC01000270.1, on the reverse strand, counting down.
CCCTTACCCACGGCTCCCACTCCTCCATGTGCTAACTGAGATCACTTTCCCCATGAACTGCCTTCCTTGGGGACCCTGTCCTGGACCTCTGGGACAACCCCAGCTAAGACGCCTGGAGAGTGGTCTGGAAGGGCACACAGGGTCTGGAGAGCAAGGGGGATGTTTCTACCTGGAAACCAGCAGCTGAGTTGTGGGGAACACAGGAAAGGCAGTGGCCCAGACTGGGGGGTAGGGGTGCCGAGGAATGGCTTTTTGGAAAATTCCACACTTGAGTCCAATCTTTCAGAAAGAAGTCATTTTTCCCCGAACTGAAAATCTTGTGAGGCCTCAAGGAGTGACTCTCTCCCCACACTTCCCTGCGGGAGAGGAGCTGATGGCCGCCCACTTGCAGTTCCTCACTCCCCCTACTGCTTTGAAAGGCTCCGATATGAGGGAAAATATCCTCTCTGGGGAGCACTTGCCCTTCACGCTTTGCCAAACGCCTCCTCAGCAAGGGACCCACAAGCCCGCTGCAACCAACGGAGATTCAAAGAGGAAACGCATCCAAACGAAGGGTTGGAGGGAAGATGGTGTTTACCGTGGCTCTGTGGCACCCTTGGCAATTTTCCCTGGAGGAATGTCTGCCGCCTGTGACTGGCAGGCCTGGGGCAGCCTCCTCCCCTGGGTGCAGACACCTCTGTGGGGATGGGGGAAGGCTTGCCATGGACGGCTGGAAGCTGTCTGATGAGCCTCAGGGCAGCGGCCCCCAAATGTTCTTTGATATTTATCTCTTAATAAAGTGAGTTCTGAGTCTGACACGTGTGATCTTAGAAAGAGGGGGACTTAGAAGATGAGGAGTATTGGGACTGTGGTCCAAGTCTCTCATTTATGGTGGAAAAATGAGGTCAGAATAGGGAAATGACCAGCCTTGGGTCACCATGTGCAAACAGCAGAGCACTCAGGTCGTCGCTTTCAATCCCGACAGCAGAAGAGCAGGGTGGCAGGTAAACTTTCAAGCTTTGGCCTAATTTGTTTCCTCTAGAGACCTCAGACACTCTCCTGGAGATCCTAAGAGCCAGTCTCCCCAGAAATAGGACTGTAAGTTAATTAAATTTCACATGCATTCCTGAGTCCCACTCATAAACCTGGCTCTGTGGTGCCTCCGGGTTGGGGAAAGGTATGAAAAGCAAACACAAAATAGACTCAAAGAGTGGACTCTGCCTTCAAGACCTGGCGCAGAAGATAGGACAAGCCCCAACAACCCCTCCCCAGTTGGATGTCAGGGGGGCATCCTGCCTACACTCTTGTTCTAGCCTCCTCTCCCCATCTCCACCTAGCCCTCCTCTGAGAGGAGAACAGATGTACCGAACAACTGTCTCATTAATTCCATCCATCAACAACTCTGAAATATTCACCGGTATCCACCCATTTTACAGATGAGAATGTGTCAGCTCCCACACACCCTGAACCACAGCTCAGGAGTCTTCTCTTCGTTTCTGTACCTGACACTGAATAATGTTATCAGTGATTTCATTCCAGGTGTGGAAGCCTGGCTATCCCTCATTTTACCTGTCCCAGGTGAGAGTTGCCTCCCAACAGGGCGGCCTGGACAGGTGGTGCCTCAGTCCATTGCTTTCTGGCCCTGGCTACCCCTTGGAATGCCTTAGTGACAGAGTTAGGAAAAGAGAATAGGTTCTGCTCCAGAGTCTTTGCTGTAGTTGGTCTGGGCAGGCTCTCTGAACTGTACTTTTTTAAAGTTCCCTAACATTTCTGAGGTATACTAACGGCTATGAAGAGTTTAGGTTTCAGAGGGCTTGAGCCCTGGAGCAAGCTACAGTTGTGTTGAAAAGTTGCAAAGTTGCTGGGACTCAAAGATGTTGCAAACAGACTGTACTGCCCAGTTACCATGGTAGGAGTGGTAATCTTCAGGCACTAACTCTCCCCAGGGCGGGTGCTGTGTTGGGTTCCTTCAACACAGGACCGCTAATCCTCCCAGGGACTATGTGGAGAAGTTTGTCTCCATTTTGTGAAAAGGAACGGAGGTTCAGAAAAGTCCCCTGCTGCCTGCCAAAGCCTGCTCTCCCCACAACACAGCCCACTGCCTCTGTACCACCTCCCACGTCCCTCACTCTGCCTTCAGCAGGTGGTTTGCACCCATAGAATCTAGCGTGGTCTTCACAGCCACCGTGCTGCTCCTACCCCTCCCAAAGGCAAAGTGGCTTACAAATGAGCTCAGAGCTGGAGGACAGACAATTACATCTGTGTAAACTCTTTGGCTCCTACCAACAAGACTTATGTAAATGCCATTTTCTTGGTTTGGAAATCCTTTGAGTTTTTCTCCAGCATGAACATCTTTCTTTCCATGACATTACTCAAAATCCATCTCTTTAATCAGTTCTTCCCAAACCCCTTGAATCCTCATCCTTAGACCTCATCTTCATTCATCAGCCTGTATTGAACATCAGACAAGCCTGGTTTAATGATTTATAATGTATTTACCAGGTGCAAAAAGCTTGCACATATTTTAGTTCTAGAACCTTTACAGTAACTCTCCAGGATGGTATTACTCCCATATTTCTGAGGTCCAGAGATTCTAAGTTATTACTTGGCCAAAGTCTTATAGTTAGTAATGGGGAGGAGGAGGGTTAGAGGTTAGTGTTGTCTCTCCCCAAACCTAAATACCCTCCATGAGCCACGCTAAAGACTTGCCAAAATACAAGGATAAAAGTAAGACCTTTATTGTGTACCCCAAGAAAAGTGTGCATCATGGGGTACTTACATCTTTAATCAACTTTCCTGGCTGTCCATGTGGAGTAAATCCATTCTTCGATCAAGGGACATTCACTGGATGCCCATGGAGGGCTCAGCACTATTCTAGGCACTAAAACATTAAGGCAACTATGACCTGCTCACTGGGGATGGCGCAGATAGGCAATACAATGAGAGTCCAGCACCAAGGATGCGGTGACAGAGACAGGCAGGTGTTGTTATGGGAGCAAAGAGGGGTCAGCCTGAGGGGACCAATGGAGGCTTGCAGACAACATGCCCCGGGGGGTCTTAAAGGTGGTTCAGGGCTGACTAGAAGAGCATGAGAAAGAGTCCACGCAGAAGGAACAACACGAGTGAAGGTCTGGAGCCCAGAAGCAGAGCCACCAAGGGTGTGTGTTGGCATACACCTGTGCATGGGCATGTGTGTGTGTGAACATGAGAGCGTGAACACGTGTGTGCATGTGTGGTAGAGCAGCAAATGGTTCCTCATGGCCTGAGGACTGAGTATAAGGTAGTGAGGATGCGGGGGGCCAGTGAACCGAGGGTCTTCTTTCTAGCGCTCGCTATGTTGTTGGGACTTAATTCTGGTTGTCGTGAGCGTTATAATACAAGGAAGAGACAGACATTTCATTGTATTATTTTTTATCATAGAAAATTTCAAACATTTAAAAAACCGTAAATAAGATTGTTATGTCAAATAAACATGGAGCCACCACCCCAGAAGGAACAGAGGTTTATGTTCCCTCCTTTTGCCTTAGGGCTTTAAAAAAAAAACGTGAAAACATCAAGAGGTAGAGGTGAGGTTCTGTTCTGACCGCTTCTGATCCCTGCTCCTCCCCAGGGGCTGGGGGGCGGGGTTGGGACAGGCTCTCATCGGACTGCAGGTGGGCAGGAAACCTCGTGTGCCTACTTCAAACACTGTGCACATTTTCATATATATTGCCTTGTGTGTTTCTGTGAGTTACATAAGTGGTAATATTCTATATGTTGCCTTTTGCCACAAATATAAATATGATTATATTCATTGATATTTTCTATAATAAGCTATGGTGGGTTTCTTTTCTTTTTTGGTCTTACTGAAGAAATCTTGCACAACCCATGCATGGCAATGTGTTCTTATTTTTACAGATTTAAAATTTTGCTTTAATTCATCTTAAATTTGTTTTTGTGTAACGATGTGAGATAGAAGTTGAGACCTAACTTTATTGTTTCCCATATATTAATCAGTTGTTCTGTACCACTGAACAGTTTTTTCTTGTCCACTGATTTGTAATTCTATTTTATTTTTAATGTTGCAGTATATGCAGGCACCTGGCTTGCCCCGTCCATGGAGCTTGTGGCTCTTGATCTCGGGGTTGTGAGTTCAAGCCTCATGGTAGGTGTAGAGATTAATTAAAAATAAATAAACAAAAAAATGAAAAAAATGAAGTTGCAACATACAGGTGGCTTTCTTTTTCTTTTAGATTTTATTTATGTCTTTATTTGAGAGAGAGAGCATGAGCAGGGTGGAAGGGCAGAGGGAAAAGCAGACTCTTCACTGAGCAGGAAGCCCGATCCGAGGACCCTGAAATCACAACCTGAGCCAAAGGCAGGCACTTAACTGACTGAGCCCCCCAGGCGCCCCTATGGGTGACTTTCTTTCTGGGATCTCCTTTCTTTTGTTGCTCTATATGGAAGATTGTTTGCAAAGTAGCCACAATTCAATGTATGGAAGGCCAGAAGGGAGAAGTGTACAGACAGCTAATGTGTTAGCCAAATCGTATTTGTCACATGGTTTTGCTCCTTCATCCCGTAAGGTGGTAAATTTGATGAATGATTTTTCTAATATTGAGCCTTATTTTTCATTGTTTTGTATGTGTTTAAATACTTTGCTGGAATCAATTTGCTAATATTAAGATTTTTATATTTTTGCTCAAAAGTGATATTGCCGATGATTTTCCTTTTCACTCTGATTCTCATTGCTTTGCTGTTGAGTTTACCAAATAAGTTTTTATTTTGCCTTATGATTTGGGTCTTGTGGTGCTCGCCAGCAGTGGTCTCAGTTTCAACTGGACATTGAGATTCTAGATCTGAGTGGACCACACCTGGGACCAGGCCACTGGGAAGGCTGCAGGACACACACAGGGCCGGGTGGAAGGTCGTCCCCCCATGCGGGTGGTCTCTGTGGCAGGCCACACAGCAGCCCACTGACCATTCTCAGATCATCCATGTGACTGCTCGGGGGCGAGGGAAAGTGACCACATGGCTGGACTGAGGGGCCATCGGCTAAAATCAGCACCTATATAGCTATACCAGCCCCATAAGCTTAGCTTCCAGAGCCCCACAAGTACTGTGCCCGTTTACACACCAGCCCCACACAGGGAAGCTCAACCGTAGAGCTTCCCGGAGGCATTCACGGTCTACCCACGTCCTCCCAGTTCACCAATCATGGGGATTTTTTTTCCCTTCCTTATCCATATGTCGTGTTGCCTGGAAGAGAGCTGACATTCTCCCTTTACTGATAAAGGGTTTGCCCACAGTCAAATTTGTCCATCCAGGAGGGGAAGGTTTTGTTTTTCCTTTTTTTTTTTTTTTTAAGATTTTTGTGTATTTATTTGACAGAGAGAGAGATCACAAGTAGGCAGAGAGGCAGGCAGAGAGAGAGAGGGGGAAGCAGGCTCCCCACTGAGCAGGGAGCCCGATGCGGGACTCGATTCCAGGACCCTGAGATCATGACCTAAGCCAAAGGCAGAGGCTTTAACCCACTGAGCCACCCAAGCGCCCCTGTTTTTCCTTTTATTCTCAGCGAGTTTCCCTCTTTCTAGTCTCTAGAAGAGCTCCTATAAGGTAGAAAGTGGCCGTTTCTAGAAGGGTTCATGAAACTGGAAGGGATTATGTGCGGTTGCATTTTTGGGAGGGGGTGGATTTTTATTAGAAATTTAATTTACAGAATGGTCATGTCATTTTCTGTTTATTCCTGAGAACATTTTGGTAATTTTTAATTTTTTAAAAAGTATTGATTTTATCCTAGTTATCAAAAATCACTGATAATGCTGATAATACTATGTGCGGCACCGTTTATTGCTAAAATTTCTCCTGAGGACACAGTTATGCTTTCTTCGTCCTTTCTAGGATTGTTACTTGTGTCCCCTCTTCTTTCTTGAGCAACCTCATCAGACAGCTCTTTACGAATCATCTCAATGAGCTAACTGTCTTTTTAAAAAAGAAATGCCTTTATGGTGTCCTTATTTTTTTTTTAATTTAATTGCATTTTGATTTTATTTTGATTTTATCTGTTTCAAGTTCCTTTCAGTTTATTCTACAGTTATTTTTCCAGCTTTTGAATTAAACATTTATCTTCTGAAGATTTAACTTTTTTCTGATGCCTATGTCTAAGACAATATATTTCCCTCTAAGTATTCTTAAATCACATTACTCAGGTTTTAAAGGATAACGCCTTTCTTGTCATTCACTTCCAGGTTTCCATTAAGATTTCTGCTTTGACTCATGAATTATTAATTGTGTTTTTTTTCAATTTCTAAACATATGTTTTGTTTCTTTGCATGCTTTCCCTCAAGGAAGGTGATGGCGGCCTATTTTCCTGATAGCAGTGACGCAGAAGGTTCCCAGAGAAACATAAAGGTGGAAATAATAAACACATCAGGTTTATCTCACAGGGAAAAAAGCAGAAATACCTTTCCTAGATGAAGTATACAACCGTACAGAATAATGTTTACTTACTGCTGATTTTCTTATGGGCATGTTATCATTCAACCCACATTTAGTTAATATATGCGAGGGCTATGTTTGGGAGTGAGGAGAGCAGTTTGGGAGAAATCGAACAGTGAAGAACTCTGTGCTGGGGCCAGCAGGGAGTATCTGGGCTAGCAGACAGGACCACCGACCCAGAGAGGTGGGTGAGGACCGTCCTTGGAGGGAGCGGCTTCCTGTGGAAGAAGCAGGAGCTGGCAAGGTGGTGAAGAAGGCTTCTCTGGGCCTGGGAACAGCCTGGGAAAATGCATGAAGAAGCACCAAGGAGGTGGACTTAGGGGATGATGTGGGAAGGGCAGAGCATTGAGCCATTTAAAAAAAAAATTTAATTTTTTTTAGGAGCACCTAGAGATAAGGGTAGAAAAGCAACAGGATTCTGAGCAAGGTAGACTTCTGAAGTGATGGTTTGAAAGGTGAACTTCCCCTCTCTCCAAAGCCCTCCACCCTCCCCAGGGACTCATGCTGCTTCCTTTGCTCCTGGACACAGCTGGGCCATCCTCACCTTCTTCTAAGGAAAAACAAGAGCAGGCCAGTCTCAAGGTAGGGAAAAATCATTTGCCTCACAGCTCCACAGGTGGGGAACAGAAATGATGGTTCCCACACAAGGCCCTGTGCTGGGGCCCTCCATGCATTGCTTCATTCAGTTCCACGAGCCCGGCTCCTGTCCTGCCACCGTGCCTCACGTCACAGAGGAGACCGTGGGGTTGCAGTGTGGTGAGTGCCTGCCCACGCAGAAAGCAGAAAGCAGCTGAGGCAGTGTTCAGTCCCTTCAGGTCCGACAAAAAAGCCCATATCTCCCTCCTTGTTTCTCTGGAAAATGAGAATGTCGGTTTTTCCTGCGGGACTCCCAAAGGTAATAAGGCAGCTCTACGAGCAACCTTAAACATTACCCACGGCTTTGGAGCTGTGGTAGCGACACAGGACAGTGTCACCGGCCACCCGAGCAGTGGCTAACTCAGGAAACAATTCTATCATTGAGGATGCTTTCAGCTGACAGTAACAGAGGATCCGACTCAATGTGACTTAACCAATAGGGTTTTATTTTCCTTTCCAATAACAAGGTGTCCAGAAGGAGTGATTCTAGAACTGATTCAGCATCTTGAAATGCCCTCAACCAGGACCCATGTGTTCCCCCTCCCTGAGCTGACCTTCTCAGTGCATAAATCATGTCACTGCTCATGGTCCCAAGATGGCAGTGCCGAAAGGAAGAGGAAAGTAAGCACCTTCTTTTTTTGGTTTTAAATCTATTTTTATCACGGAGTGAGGGTGGTCAGCATTTTCTGGGAGTCTCCCCCAAACACTGCAAACTTCTCTTTGTGTCTCATTAGCCCAAACTGATCCTCGTGACACCCTTCGCTGCAAGGATCTGTCCCTTCCGTCCCCTGTCAGAGCTCAGCCCAGCTGGGGGAGAGACAGGCAGGCAGGCCGGGCGGTGGTCAGATGGTCCAGGGTGTCCTCAGCATCGGCCACAGAGGCACGGCCGAATAATGCTTTCCTGCTTCTTCTGGCTTGGATTTATTTTCTGCTGCTTTATACCACGTATGACTCCTTTAGGAAGGGAAATGGTTACTGATTACTTAAGTAAGATTTGTCTGGTAGCAACACTTTCAAAACCAGAAGTCAATTGTTTATCCAGTCTATACAGGAGTTACTTGCTGAGAACCTACTTCTTGCCAAGGTAGGTACTAGAGACAGTGAGAAAAATCATTTGTCATTTAGTCATCATCATCATCATTATCATCAACAGGTGATTCCTTCGTGGTAGAAAAATGTTGACAGAGCTGTTCCCAGTATGCCCTGCTTTCTAGATGGATTTGTGGCTCCTTGGAGGAGAAGCAGGTGCTTGGGACCCCGTTCCCCCTCCCCCATCAGCACCCCTGGACCATCATATATTACCCCCGAGTTTCTCCTGATGATGATTGGTTCTGACTCCAATTTTGAGCTAGAAGAAGGTTCACTGACTCTTTCTATGTTCAGCACGGGCTGGGTGGGCAGAGATGACGAGAGGGGATGTCACCAAGTAAAATTAGGTAATAAAAACTAGGTGACATAGTTCTGTTGAAAATGCATCCCTCATGCAAAATGCAAGATATGACAGTTTTACTCTGCAGAGCTGCCTGAGGATTGAGTTTGTCATTGCTGAGAAAGGAGATGATTTTTTTTTTTACTGGACTTTTTAATATCTTGGTGTTTTTAAGTGGATATAGATTTTTAAATTTTTTTATTTCTGTATCGCTACCTTTGAAATCCTTGAAGACTGATGCCCTCGATCTGAATTTATTCAGATTGCCCTTTGTAATGAAATAGAATTAATTTATTTCTCTGGATGTATTCTATTTTTCCTGCTCTCTTGCTTTCTTGAAAGTTTGTGGACGTATTTGTCACTGGCCTTCATAATAAGGTCCTGAGTTAGGATGCACTTATGGAATAAATGCCTATATATGTATGTATATGTATTTTCATATTTGACAGCAGGCTTTAATTTATAATTTAGTTCCATTCCTCCAGTTGATGGCAAGGGAGCATGGCTTTTTGAGAATGCCCAAGTATACTTAATTTTTGAATGCAATTTACACACTAAAAATAAGTTACCAGCTTCTGTGGGTTTCTGCATGTTTATGTATTTTTTTATTTCAAATAGCCGAGTCTGTCCAGTGTTTCAGTGAGGAGGATGGCTGAAAAAGAGAATGTGGACTTGTTATCAGGACCAGAGTCTAAGGAACACTGAACATTTTCACTTATTGAATTGGTAAAATTATTGGCAATATTGTGCTTGCAGAAAAGGAGGGAGAAGGAGCTAATATTTCTTGGGCTATCATATTTCTCAAACATATGATATGATAAGAACTAATTTGCCTATGAGGTCAAAATTAGAGGGAATCTGTTGTATTAACTCTTTCCATCCCAGGAGGCCCCACAAATGTGAAAACCCATTTCAGGGGGAGCTGGAAGCAATCTTTCTCTAGCTTTGGCCCAGCTGGGCAATCTCAGGTCAGATGTGCAGAGGCAAAAACACTCAGGAGAGGAGAAACCAGGGAAGATGTGCACACACCTTAGAAAAAGGCAGAACTCCATAGCAACTAAGCCAGATTAATGTTCATGACCCTCCCCACCAACCCCCAGCGCCCAAAAGTACCTGGGGCTGCAGGAAGAATTTCAGTGGCCCCGGGCATGTCCAGGGGCATCTGGCTAGCATTTGGCTAGAAGAGGGCCTTTTTTCCGAAATCAAAGTACAGGGTATGTAAGCAGATGGGCTGTGATGCGGGGAGGAGGGTTTCAAGCAATAGAGAGACGCGGCAGCTGCTTTAGAAAAGGAAAATTTGAGAAAAGAAAAAGATGCTTAAGGAAGAAATGTGGAAGTTTTGGGTGTTGATGTATGTGATTTCTTCTTCTACTTTGTGACTGAAGTAGCCTTCAGAAATAATACTTAAAAAAAAATAACTTTCTCTTCCAGATTTAAAGAGTTGATTTGTGAGGTGTTGTGGGGTGTGTGTTTGTCAGTTTGCCTTTTTGAAGATTACGTGGTAAGAGAAGATTTAGGTGTAGATTGGGGCACCCCAAGAATTTTAGCTAAGTCCAGGTCATGCAACAGACTGAGCTCAGAGACCTTAAAAATGGACAATGGAAGAGTTCTTCCATGATTTTCTCACCCTGTCGTGTGTAACACTGAGGATGCTCTTCCTAAAAACCTGCTTGGATGAGAATTTCAGGTTGAAGAAATAAGGCTCGTAACAGGAAGAAAGGGGAATTGCTACTAAATCTAGAAAGCACATGGGGCATTTCGTACATCCTAAGTGAATGATAAGGGGCATTGTACAATTGATATCCAGTTACCATTTCTGATTCCTCAGTAATTTCTAATAATCTCTCTTCTCTGCAGTTTCAGAAAGGTGCTTGAAAACCCTTTAAAAGTTGCAGGTTGAACAAGCGCGGCTTGTGAAGCAATTAAAATGCACCTTTATATTGTTTTCCCACCACCTCTTTAAAATCTATACAATGAGGCAATCTTCCCTTGTCCCTGGGGCAGAATAAGGCAAATCCAAGATTCTTTTGGTAACTCTCAAGTAACTGGCAGTTCCATCAACATCTTAAGTCTCAAGAATTTTCTTGATGACAGTAATGGAGTGCCACGTCAAAGATATTATCCAATAACCTAAACAAGAGTCTTTCTCCTTCCTCCAGCTTAGATATTTTTATGCTGGAAGACTGTGGAGAGAGAGGTGGGGGCTTTGAGTGGACTTCTCTATTCCTGGGTCTTGTTCTTCAATAATTTCCCAGACCCTAGCTTCTGAGAAGCTTCTGATTCTCCCAGGGTTGGGGGACGAGGAGGAAGAAGAGGTAAAAGATTGGTAAGGTCCTCTTTGGATGGTGCCATCTTCAGCTGCCCTAGCATTCCAGAACCTGGAAGAAGCATGGTCATTTTTAGGCTCTTCAAAAAAACCTATCGCTGAGAACCTCCCTTGAGGCGCCCACCACTCAGATGGAAGCAACTCTAGTCGGGCAGATGCTTCATCTCTTCCTCAGACCCTAGGGATCCAGGTTCTTGATGATGGGATCTGCCTCCACTCCTGGGCAGCCCTATCAATTGGGATGGCTTTCTCTTACCCAAATAGTCCCACACTGGTTCATGGGAAATCCTCCAAGAAACACTGCATCCCCATCCAGCAGGATTTCCCAGCTTCTACCCCATTTCTCCTCCGCCCTCTACATTTTATGGTTAGGAATCAGACCTCAACCATGGGGAACACATTTCCAATAGCTTGGGATAATTCCACTGAAGACTCTCACCAAACCTGAGCTGGCATCCCAAAATATGAGGACATCTCTAAAGAAATCACCTTGATAATTTTTGTCCTTCTATCCACTTAGCTCTCTTTAAATCCTCAGTGGGGAAGAGGATCTTTTAGTCCTGGGACAGGTCTTCTGACATTTCCTTTGTAAATTCCAAACATGGGAATCTGGCTTTGAATTTCTCATCTGTTATCTCATGGTACTTATCAGAGACTTCAGCTTCAACATCCTGTTCCAAATTTATTTCAAGATAATTTGTATGCCAAGAGGAATTTTTATTTCTTCTTCCTTTGGTCTCCCATCCAAATGTTCCATGCCTTTATGATTTTATGACTCAGTCTCTAAGACATGTTCTCTGTCACAAGATGGGGAATGACTCATGCCTGGTCTGTACTGTCTGTGAAGCCCCTAAAAAATACAGGATGGCTATACTAAAGTAAGTCTGAATACTCTAGAATTCCAGGTAAAGAGAATTCAGAAGAAAGAAAGCATTTTGTGTGCTAAGAATTAAAGGGAGAGACTTTGCATTATTTTAGGTAATTGGTGACCAGGTCTAGATAAAAGTACTCGAAAATTAAGGCGAACTTTGGAATTACTTTTGGGAGCTGCCCTGGGCTTCATACATAACATATTACCCAATCCTTCAACAACCTGCTTATCCCTAAACTAGCATTCATTCTTCAGATTCTGATTAGATGTTGCTTTAGAAAAGCTTTTCTGACCCCAGGCTATATTAAACGTTCCCTCTCTATTGTCCCAGAGCAAATTGTATATGGGCACACATTGCACTGCATTGTAATTGTCTTTACTTCTCTGCTTCATTAGTTAGCTAAATGAAATGTCAAGTCAGCAATAGCAAATAATTTGATAAATATCTGATGTGTATATTAGAATAGTTTACGTTATATGTGGTAGTAACAAACACTCCCCAAATCTAAACAAATTATCAGAGCAGAGACTGAGTGCTTAGTCACTCAAAGTCCTAGAGACTTCCCCTGGTAGTTGCCCTCCAAGGGGGGGTTTATTGTGGAGAAAGACACAACGACAACTGGAAGGTCAGCATCAGCACCTCCATGCTTTGCTGGCATGTGACACAAGTCACCTCTCTCACGGCCCATTGGTCAGAAGTGGTCACAGGGAATCCTCATGAGATGCTCGGTGAGCACCACTACAGCTGCCTATCCTTGTCCCAAAGCCTGTTTCCTCCTTCCATGTGGAGACCCTAGCACGCTGAGCCCCTGAGATGACGTGGTTTGACAACCGTTCAGGGTTAGAGGCGGGATGCTGAGAAGTGACAGGACACTGGAGGTGGCAAAGCTTCAGGGCCAGGCTGATGGATTAGGGGCTTTCTTTTTTAAATGATATAAGCTACCATTTCTTAGATGGCTACCCTGTGCCAGACTATATTATTTCTACTATTTGCACCCAGTCTGCTATGTGAGGAGAGCAGTAGCCGTGTTGCAGAATGGGGATTGGAGCTCGGGTCTGTAGAGTGTACACTCCTCTCACAAGGAAGGTAGGTGCTTGAGGCAAGCGTGGAAGGTCCAGGCCTGGTGGGAGGGAAGGCCCAGGCAGGCTGTGAAAAGGAAAGAGTTAAGAGGCTGAGCCCAGACAGAGAGCAGTGGGGTCATGCTCTCCAGAGACACCTCAAAGCCCCTCCTCCTTCCATCAGCTGCTAAGAATCTGCAACCCCACTCCTGAGATTATGGGAAATGAAGTCGACTTGTCAAGATCCGGTTCTTTTCTTTTGTTCTGTCTTCACCAGCCCACTCTTGATGGTCCAGATCTGAGCACCAGGAGAATAGAAGAGATGGTGGGGTTAGAAGTTGCAGGGACTGAGGGAGCAGAGCAGGCATGGGATCTCTGGGGAACTGTGTGGCTACAAGGCTTCTTAGGTTACTGTCTGCCTAATATGCATGTAAGTGACCTAGAGAGAGTCTCTTCCCAATCTCAGCCCTAGTGCACCTGGGATATTGCTCTCCCATCTTTTCCAAAGATAGTGAATTTTACATTTTAAAGGGAACTATACAGAAGTCAATTTCTTTAGATAGGTTTAATTCTGGCAGTGCTATTGACTGTCTGTGGGAGCCAGGCAGGACCTGGGTGACAGGAGGACTTACAGATGGAAACATGTCCAAGCCCCTGCCCTCTGGGAATTCAGTGTCTGAAGAGGAGCAGGCAATGTTCAGGTAAGTCCCTCAGACATGACAAAGTATGACAAAGGCCCTTGGGAGGGTAGGTGTCTGGAACAACATGGACACAGGGTGGGAGCTGCTGAGAAAAGGGTTGGAAATGAGATGTTCCTTGTTGAGGAGGCTTGCAGTTGAAGGAGAGTTTGGGAGTTGTAATCAAGGACTTTTGTGCATGAAAGATTTTGAGCTCACATGCAAGTGCTTCCTGCACTGACCAGCAGCACAAAAGAAAGATCTGAGATTCTCCCCCACTGAAGCACATCCCTGTGTCCCAATGGCCTGGACACTGGCGTGGCATGGTGCAAAGGCGATGGGCATTAGGACACCTGGCCTTAGCTCTTCCTGTGCTGCCAATCTGTTTTGTGACCTTGGACAAGCACTTTCCCCACTCTGAGCTTCAGCCTTCTCTCAGCTCCTAGCAACTGGCAAAGCAAGCAAAGCAGAATTTATTCTCCTCATCTCGCAGAAAACAAAATTGAGTGTCACGGAAGTAAGGAAGGAAATGCTCTGATTTGAGCTATGCCGTTGCCTTGTGAGGTGTATTATCATCCCAATTTCATTTCACAGAAAAGACAACACACTAGAAGGACGGAGTTCTTTCTCCAAATGTGTGCATCTGGTTTAGGTGAAAGCAGGTGTTCCAAACCATGCTGGTTGGCCTCCAGACAACGTGTCCTTCCACTTCTGCTCACACATTTGTAGTACGAAAGCTTGGGTGTGATTTTCGGAAAATGTGAAACATCATCTTTACCAGAGTGAAGACTTTCATACTTCAAAAAATCTGTGAGACATTCTGCCTCTGTACAGCCCTGAGACTGTTTGGAATGCTACGAAAAAGGCCACTGATCTTTGTGTCCCATGCCTTTGAGGAACTAAGATTTTTTTCCTTTCTGAAGCAAATTAAATATTCCATCAGTGAAGCATACTTTAATAAACCCATGAAACTGAAGCTCTAGCTCTCATTAAAATGAAAGCCACTCATTTACCTTGTCATCATTTGGGGAAAGTTTCCATGACCTACTGGATCCTGAATCACCCCAAAGCCTACAATCAAAGCCATCTCATGCTATTAGAGTCCCAAACTCTTTCTTCTTCAAATATTATTAAATTTATAAACTCTGGAGTAGAATGGCTTTGATTTTGTATTCCAATATAGAAAAACCTCATTAACTTAGGTGTCACTAATTCAGTAAAGGTGGAAATCTGGGCTCGAGGCAGGCTAAAGTTGCCTTTCTAGCTTGTGTTTTTCTAAAAGCCAAATGTTTGCATTTACATGAACTCATTTCACCTCTGATGTTAAGTTCTATTGGCACTGATTCCCTTTAGATTGGTCCCCTTCCCTCTGCCTTTGGTGCTTCCTCAGGAGCTCTGGCTATCACCTTGGTCCAATTGTTCCAGCCTTTGATTTTTGAATGCCCCAATCAAGTCTTCATAGTGCAGCCAGATGATGTGTCAAAAGTCCAAATCTGCTCGTGTCTTTCACTTGTGAGAACCTGTACACGGTCTCCATTGCTACAAGATGAAGCCCACTCTCTTTGCAAGTTCATAAGACCCTTTACATTCTGCATGTGCTTCTTCACTCCAACCTCACCCCTCTCCACTGTTATCCTCACTCTGAACTTTACTCAGGGACATTAGCCACCACAGTTTCCCTAACATGTCTTAGTCTTTCCCATCCCATGGATCTGTGCTTGCTGGTCCCTCTGACTGAAAAGGTTCTCCTGCCCTAACTCCTGATAATTCTGGCTGACTTGTTCATATTCAGGTCTCAACTAGACTACACCCTAAGATCCTCTGGGAGGAGTTGCTTGATCCCTCAATTCTGAATAGAAATGACTCCTTTGTGTTCTCATGTTATCCCTGTACTTCCTCCATTGTTGACTTATCAACATGACTTGTAATTGTCTATTATTTTGTCTATATTCTTTATGAGATCATAGGTTCCAAAGATCAGAGTCATCAGGAGCTGTCATTGGGAAAACACCAGGTATATAGTAGATTCTCAATCTTATTATTTGACCAGATAAGTAAACAATCATAAGTACATCGATGGAATGGCCGATGGCTGCTGCATATAAGGAAAGAAATGTTAGTGGTTTTCCCAACAAAATGGGATTCTTCTTGCCATACCTGATCCATCTCTGTCTTTCCAGCAGTACTACCTTGGACATACTAGGTGCTCAATAAGTGTTTTCACATGAACAATAGCGTGGGACCTGTTGGGTTTGGCTATGAGTGTGTACTTTTCTAGGAGTTGGAACAAGTGTGGCCAGGGGGCCTGCCCAATGGAGAACTCAGCAAGTCCCAATGACTGAAAAGTGAGTCCCACTGTCTCCACTTTTGTCCTCTTCTTTAGGGTCACCTCAAGAAGGATTGGGAGAAAGTCAAAACAGCTGGGTGATTCCATTAACAACCAATAATCTGGGAATGCTGCTGAATGCTTTTGAAACTGAAGTAGCAATATCTCCCCACGGGTCCATTAACCTGCAGCCGAAATTAGATTATGTAGAAATAACATTAAATAAAGAGCCACAGTCCTCAGTTAATTGAAAGGCAAACTTGTGAATTATAAGATCATTCTCTTTGAAAGGCAGAATATTTCATTGCCCCAAGACCCATGGGACCACTCTTGAGTGTCCAGCTCGAGGATCATTTTAGAGAAAGCACATTTCCTATAGGGGCACTTTAGAAATCTATTTGTTGTAGAAAACAGTTTGAAATGGGAAGAATTAAAAGCTTTGGAGTTAGACCAAAGTAAGGTGGGTTTAAATCTTGGATCTGCCACATGCTAGTTCTGTGACCTTAGGGAAGTTACTTAATTTCTCTAAGTTCCAACAGTCTTGGCCATTAATGGGGGAGTGGGGGTTGGTAATAATGTGTGTCTTCCAGTCTCATCAGGATGGCAGACACATAAATAGATCATTGCAATACAAGGAAGACAGTACATCGAGAGAGAGTGTTATCAGAGCATCCAGGAAGAGTATCTCACCTGGCCATGAAGTTTAAGAATGGCTTCTCAAACTGATGCCACCTGAACTAAATCATAAAGAATGAGCAGGTGAATGTGGATAAAGGGGCAGGTCACTACTACTTGCCCTGGAGGCCTCCTAGATCCTGATCACTGAAAATTCGAGCAGATGGAGCTCAGTTTCCTAATAAAATTCCCTTCCTCCGTCCTTTCCTTCTTTCTGAGCTTCCATATTTCCTTCTGTCATTCCTACCCAAATTCCCATATTTCTTCTCATCTTGGCTTCAGGGAAGCCTGAGGAGAACTGTCAGTGGCCATTTTCTTGGGCTCTAGGGGGACAGATTTTGTTCCCTCTCTTCCTGATGGCACCGGTTCCTGTTGAGGACAGGACAGTGTCTCCATCTCCCTGAGCCTCCAGCAGATGGCAGGGAGTGTTGTGTTCCCACAAAAGAGCACATTGTCCCTGTTCCTGAGTCTCTCAGAGGGCCCTGTCATGGAAGGCATGCAGGAGAATCTGAAACTCTGCACCTGCCTTTTCAAAGCGCAGAAACTTTCATGGCCCACAAAAATCACAATGTTGAGAGATCCCACCTGAAGGACCCTCTATCTGAGTGGGTCTGCAGCACTAGGGACCAAGGTCCTGGAGGTCAAGCTGCTCATGAGAATCTCTCCACACTGTACAGTGTGGTGGTAGAAGGAATAATGATCATCATTCCTGTTTTATGGTGGGGGAAACTAAAGCTCAGAAGGGCTCAGTAATTTTCCCAAAATCACACAGCAGGTATTAGAGGGACATAGATTACATGCATGGTCTTCTGAATCCAAATCCAGGACTCTTTCGTTATGATATATTTATTGTCTCTGCCTATTTACAGAACTCTGGATTTTGACCCAGTATAGATAAATAACACAGAAGTTTGATTATATTTTTACTTTCTGGTTTTAATTGTGGTGTTTTACTTTCTGGTTTTAGTTTTGCTTTTACTCAATGTAAGAGCCAACCTATTCCATACAAAACCTGCCCTTTCTTCAGTCCTTCTACATCTTCCTGTCAAATGGGAGCACCACTGTCAAGCTGTCATCCAAACAAATACCTGGTAATCATCATAAGCTCTTCCTATTCCTCAAACCCAACAGCCCTCTGCCTACCTTCCACAGTAAACCTCAGGTCCTATAGCTTTGTCTTAATAAACACCTTGTTTCAGTCCTTCCTTGAGTCTCCCTTTCCACCCCCACTCCAGAGTCCTCCCTGAGTCTCTTTCTCACCCTGTAAAACACAGCGACCTTCCAACTGATTGCCTTTCTGAGGAGTTTCCCTTAAATCCAAGGTCCATGTGTCAATAAGTGATTTTTCAATTTCACAATAAATACTTTCGATGAGCACTCATTTGCTGAAAGGAGCAATTCTTTAGAGTGGAACATCTCCAAGCCAGGCATGGTGCTGAAGTCTTTACATTCAACATCTCCCTCCCCCAAAGTAATTCTATCAAAGAAGTCCTATTATACCAATTTTACACAGAACTGGACCACCGGCATAGAAGGCTTGGACCAGATGGTTGTGCTCTGTTCATGATGCCACACCGTCTGCTAGATGAGTCCAACTCCTCGGTGTCAACTATGGCCAAGCCCCATGCGTCCGGACACCCCTCACGCTCTGCCCTCCTGCAGCTCATCAGGCTCACAGATGGTTTTGTGGTCTATGCCTCCACACACTCTCTCCCATGGCCTGGAATGCCTTTCTCTTTTCAACTGTCCTTCGAAACTCCACTCAGCCATCAGCTAAGGGTAGAACTCAGGACGTTCTCACTCCAGTCCCACCTCCTTCCCGTGGACATTTGTTACTTCCTAATCATCACAGTTTTTATGTATTCACACGCCACTCTTTAATTTAATGTTTTTCTTTTAAGTTAACTTAAATCAATCCAATTTTAAAGCTTAGCCACTTTCTAAGGAATAATATCCATAAAATCATGGGTTTGGTTTGCTAATTACATGTTTTCACACTGTATTAGTTAGAAGGTCCTGGGTTGAAAGCAGTTGAAAATAATTCCAGCCATCATGAGCAGAGACAGGTTGTATCAGAGTGGTACTGGGGCCTCAGATAACTTTCAGCAGCCCAGAAACTCAGGCGTGTAGGCAGTGAGTATCAACGAGGCTCCAGTTGACCTGGGAGCAGAATCATGGCAGCAGTCTTGCCGTGTAACCACTCTGGTCCTGCAAAACACACTGCCCTGTGAGTTTTGCATGTTATGTGTGCCATGCCACAGCCACTGCACGAATGTGACCACCAGCCACTCCCCAGCTAGAACTGTGTTACATGTTCCGACTTCAAAATACTGGGGAGAGTATCTGGTTGACCAAGCCCAAGTCACATCTATATCCTGCCTACCATGGGACAGGACTGGGGAGAATGAAAGTCTGGTCTCTGGAAAGTCTTTTCAGGGACCTCCGGGACAACACAAAATGAGAGATTCCCCAGTAAGTCGAGCAAGGGGCTCCTTGGAAAGCAGGTCGAATGATGGGTAGTGGAAACAAAACAAAACATCAAAAAACAAATATCCATTACACTCATTAAAATAATCATGTGACTATGAAAATAAGAAGTTCACCCATGTACCATAACATTATAAACTCCTGTGCCAACTACCCCATGCACTAACTTTAACATTTTTAAAAAAATTTTATTTATTTGAGAGAGAGAGAGAGAGAGAGAGAAGATCACAAGCAGGGTGAAGAGTAGAGGGAGCAGCAGACTTCCTGCTGAGCAGGGAGCCCAATGCAGGACTTGATCCCAGGACCCCAGGATCATGACCTGAGCTGAAGGCAGGTACTTAACCGACTGAGCCACACAGGTGTCCAAACCCATGCACCACCTTTAGGAAGCCCCAGACCACTCTGTCTCTGAGGACCCTGCAATTTGACCTCCATTGTGTATAAGTGAACACCATTGTGTTAGAAGGTATAGACTCATCTTGTACTTCCTGCAAAAAACTGACCCTTGGCTGTTTTTGTTTTTATTTTTTTGTTTGGTAGCTATTCTTTATTTGCCGCTGCAGAACCTGTACAGAGCCATTCTTTGACTCTTTTCGGTTGACCTTCTGCTTCCACCTCATTTTGATGTGTTAAGACTCTAATGTGCCATCAAGGTTTTGCATTTCACTAGGGTAAGTAGCAAGTTGTTGGCAAGGAGGAAGGAATATGCTGCTTTTTCCTGTTCTTGAGATCCTGCCATTGTGTGACCACAGTATAGCTTCTGAAATTCCCTGGGCCATGCCAGAGAGTGTATGTTCCCAATGGTCAAGATATAATCTTATGCCAGGGTTTCTCTGGGGTTCCAGAGAGAACATGTTCTGCACAAGGCTTTAAAAACACTTAATTAAATCAAAGTTTATTCTGCCCTTCCTAAACCTGTGTTTGGTACCACCCATTAAACTACCTCACATCTCATCAACTAAATGTTAGCTGTGGAAAAAAATCTCAGCAACCACATTGTTCATTTTTATTGATAAGGTCCAGAAAAGCAAATGATTACCCAAAGTAACCTCCAAAGAAATGGTGCACTGGGCCAGAACAAATTTTCTGGAAATTCATCTGAAACCTGGGATAGAAGTTCTAGGTCAAGTATTAGGTTCCCTTTTCTTTTTTTTTTCTAACAGGCCCTCTTCCCCTTCCCAGGGAAGAATACCCCCCAGTTAATTGATACTTTATGTAGAAAAATGATATAGAATCCTTTCTATAGATGAAATTACAGAAATAATGCATCTTAATGCTTGTCTTATCAATAAATGATAAGTAATTCCCATGCATATAGGCATAGCCCCCCCACCACCAAAAGAAAAAGTAAATAATACCCAGTACTTGAATGCTTTGTTACAGAAATGAATAGTAGATATAAAGGTTGAAATCCAAAGTATGGTAGGGAAGAAAAATGTTAACAGCTAGTCTTTTAGCCATCCTTTAACCAGGGAGAAATGAAGAAAAAAAATAAATAAAAAGAAGAAAGAAATACAAGGTCAAATCTTGTGAATATTTTCTGGTGGAATGATAACAGAATTCTTATCAATGGAATTCTTCTAGTAGGATGCACTCAGTCGGTTTCGGTTGCTTATGGTGAACAAAATTTGTAGATAAAATTTATAGATTTCTGGGCCATCGTCTGCAGGAAGATGTCAGTGTTGGGAAGGTAATAGAGTGTAAGATGGAGCTACTTCATGCTGAAAAGGTTTCTCCCTTGGGAAAGTGATGGCCCACATGCATCATTTAGAGACCCCATATGTTAAGGAAGCAGTAGCCTGGCAGGATGAGGAAGTACCCCAGAAGCAGCATTCGTGGTCTTGTACGTCCCATGCTTGATCTGTTTGACATAATCAACTATGTTGTCTGAATTATTAGTAAAGTTAAGATCTCTGATTTTCAAGAGTCTGATTTGACAGTGTGACCCTTGGTGTCATCTTAATAGCGCATAGGTAGAAAGCAAAAAAAAAAAAAAAGAAAAAAAAGTCACAAATTCTTGTCTTCCCTACATGTCCCTGTCCCCTTCCCCATTTCATATTATATTCTGCCTCTGAGCTCAGCCACGTGACTTCCCTTGGCCAACAAGGTGTTAGCCAATGTGACACAAGAGAGGCTTGAAAAGGGGCGCCTGGGTGGCCAGGGACACCTGGGTGGCCCAGATGGTAAAGCGTCTGTCTTTGGCTCAGATCATGATCTCGGGGTCTGGGATTGAGCCCCACGTCAGGCTCCCAGCTCAGCAGGGAGCCTGCTTCTTCTTCTCCCTCTGCCTCTCCCCCTATTTGTGCTCTCTCTGTCTCTGTCTCTGTCTCTTTCTCTCTCAAATGAATAAGTAAATTCTTAAAAAAAAAAAAAGAAAAAAGAAAAGCACTGAACAGTAGCTATTGTTCTCTCCTGCTGCTGTTGGAACTCTGCAATGTGGAACTTGGACCAGTTGGCTGGAGGATGAGAGACCACATGGATGAGAAACAAGATACCTTATCGGAGGCTCTAGCCCAATCAGGCCTGGCAGCTGATGGGGCATGTCAGCTGACTACAGAGGCATGAGTGAGTCCAGATGAGCCCAGATGAATCACTGCCCTACAGAATCATGAGATAAATAAATGCTTGGTTTTTAAATGCACCTTCCTTTTGGGGTGTTTTGTTGCACAGAAAATGCTAATTGACATAGTATATTCAAAATCCATTGTGATCAGACCCAAGGCTTCTTCCCACCCCTTCCCCGCCCCTACTGCTCATTCTTCCTTTCGTAGTCTAAGACTAGGGCTCACAGACTGGTGGTTTGGGGGCAGCCCAAATGTGTTTCATGCACAACCAATGTTCTACCAAGATTCACTGGAAAGACCATACTGTTTATCTGTACATCTGATGTTTAAGTGTCCTTGACATACCAACTGCCAAATACTTTCAATATCAGTCCTGGTCCTGTGAACACAAAGTGTAAATCAGGAGATCTGGAAATCTAAATTCCTAGTACTCTAAAAAATTTTGGGGAAGCACCTGGATGGCTCAGTTGGTTAAGTATCTGGCTCTTGACTTCAGCTCAGGTCATGATCTTGGGGTCCTGGGATCAAGCCTCGTTTCAGGCTCTGTGCTCAGCAGGGAGTCTACTTCTCTCCCTCTCCCTCTGCCCCTCCTGCTGTGGTGTCTCTCTCAGTCTCTCCAATATAAATAAATAAATATTTTAAAAAATTTTAAAAGAAATAAAGACGTGGGAATATTGGGCTCGGATTGGGCTAGGGGGAGGTAGATTTGAGTAGTGACTTCTGGTTAAGAGGGGACATGTGCTCTCAGCTCACTGATGTCCTCATCACTCCTGGGTGTACTACACACATCCTGTTTCTCTTACTGCTTGTCACCTGATTGGCCTTAGAGGAATCTGATTGTATGTAGGTCACGCTGACTGATTCCCAGTTTTACGGTGTGACCATGAACTGTCATCTTTTCCCACATTCTGGTTTCCTTGCCTGAGTGTTCATCTCCTTAGATGCTTCCTGAACCTTTGCATATTCTTCACACCCAGCTCAAAAGAGTCCTATTCTGTGAAGCCTTCCATGTGACTCTAGATAAGCCCGGTCCACCTTCCTCTGTTCCTGGAAAGACTTTGCACATAATCTCTACTAGCAGTCTCATCCTCATGTCCATCATGATGGGTGTCAACAAGGGCGGACTGTACCACTTGAATGTGGCCTCCTTAAACACCAAACTGACCTCGTTCCATCTTTATGCCTTAGATTCTTAGATTTGGCATATGGCAGCACCCCTTTATCCTGTGATGAATGAAGGAGTCAGCCTACTAGACGTTCTGGCTGAACTTCAGAGAATAAATTTGATGCAATTTGTGATTTGTATAAAATCAAACTTGCGATTCTATTTTTGGAATATTCTCTCAAGATTACTTTATAATCACCAACATTCTGTTCTGCTTTTAAGGAGCCTCTGGTTTTAGGGCTACCAGCTTATCAAGGAAATAAAAAAGTTATTTGAAGTTTAAGAAAATATGAGTCATGTAGGTTTGAAGAAGTGTAGGGGAAGGAACCAAAAAGATATGGACAACAGAGTGGTCAGTAGAAGCTCCTAGCTTCCTAACAAGAAAGCACCCACACTGACCAGTGAGATGATCTAGTATCAGCCACAACAGGCTGGACTAAACTTGGGTAGCAATCCCCAAATCAAAGTGTGTTAACAGCAAATGTTTATCGCTTTACTTGTGCTACATGAGCACCATGGGTGGGCAGAGAGTGGCCTCTTCATCTTGATCACTCAGGGAGTGAGGCCCATAGAGGCGCCATCTCAACACGTTTCCATGGTTACTCAGGCAGAACATGGAAAACCCGCA
Organism: Ailurus styani; assembly: GCA_002007465.1. Lineage (NCBI taxonomy): Eukaryota > Metazoa > Chordata > Mammalia > Carnivora > Ailuridae > Ailurus > Ailurus styani. The sequence continues at coordinate 1,934,190 of LNAC01000270.1, read as the reverse complement.
GTCTACACATGGGGTGTTAAAGTCACCATCTGGAAGTAACACATATCATTTCTACTCCCATTTCATTGGCCAGAGCAGGTCAAATTGCCAGGCCTCGCTTCCACAGGACACAGAAGAGCAAGACTTCCTGTGTCAGGAAAGGGGAAGTGGAAGCATCTGTGAACCAGAAAGTGACTGTCACAATCAATGATTTTGCAGAAGGACCTTCAGGTTTCAAAATCTACTGTCATCACCTACCTCATGGTAACCTTTGCCACTGAAGTTAGAATTTAACATCAGTCCATCAACTCCAGGTACTTCTCCTTAGCTGTTTCATAAAGCAAGTGTCCTTTGTTTCAAACATCCGGACATAAGACAGGCCAGGAGTCAGCCTCAAGATTATGCCCACTCTCCAAGATGTGTCAATGAGCCATGGCAGGGGAGTGGGGAAGCGGTATGTTTTGTGGGAACCTTGGGTGCTGTGAGGGACAGATTGGGCACACGGACCTTGGCAGAGAGTAGATGAGAAGCAGGAGTGGAATCAAGGAGGAAGTGTGTCAAGCAGGACCTTGAAGGGTCCACAGGTGTCTTCCCAAAGAACAAGGGTAGGGCAGGGAAGGGGTGGGGGGCACGATGAGTTCTTTGGGGACAGCACAGGATTACTGTCCTGGAAGTCAATGATTTGCACATTACACATACAGGTGTGACCTTGAATAAATGTTGTGCTCCCTCTGACGTTACTCTCCCTTTATGAAAAGAAGAAGCCATGGGGCGCCTGGGTGGCTCAGTGGGTTAAGTCTCTGCTTTCAGCTCAGGTCGTGATCTCAGGGTCCAGGGATCGAGCCCCATACTGGGCTCTCTGCTCAGCAGGGAGTCTGCTTCCCCCTCTCCCTCTGCCTGCCTCTCTGCCTACTTGTGATCTCTCTCTCTCTCTCTCTCTCTGTCAAATAAATAAATAAATAAAAATCTTTAAAAAATAAATAAAAAGAAGAGGCTAGAATCAAAATCCCATTTTTAAAACTAGAACTCAACAACTTGTTTCTAAAAGTCACATGCCAAGTAAATTAGTGAGAATCGCTAAGACTATTTAGAAGAAGAAATGCCATAAGATCAGCTTGCCCTATCAGAAATAAAATCACCTCGTAGAGATATAGGAATTACTTTTTTCTCACAGCCTGACATTGCCTAAAGACCAGACAAATCAGTTAGAAAACCAAGTAACTTTAAATTTAAATTAAACTGAAAACTGTGAGTCCTTTCGCAAAATCACTGATTGTGGTAGTCACTTGTTTGTTCACAAATATTTCCACTTCTCTTGTTCCCAACACAATGAAAAAATACATATAGAAGAACAGCTTTATTGCCTTAGGTTGTAAGTTCTCCTAAGGAAAATCAAATTTTTTGACACCATAAAGAAAAGACCAACATACTTGATTGCAAAACATTTCTCTTATTTCTTTTTTTTTTGTGAGAGACAACATAGCAAATTCAAGAGAAAAGTGACAGAGTAAGAAAAATATTGCAGTGTATATGAATGATTAATAATCAGAACATACAAAGAACTCTTTACAATCATTAAGAATCTTTGTCAGAAATATAGGTGAAGAGTACAGAAGGACAAACAACACACAACATATAAAAGGCTAATAAACACATGAAAAAGCTTTTAATTCCATAAGATATCAGTGGGATGTAGATTGAAATAAAAAAGGTATAATTTATATTAAATTGGTAGAAAAAAATCTAACTAATTAAACCTAATGTAGGTTACGTTGTTTGAAAAATGGATATTTGCATTCAATGTCAGAAAATTCAAGATGGTTGGGAGCATGCGCTGTGAAGCCAGACCACCTGGGACCCCATCCTACTCTGTGACTTCAGGCAAGTGATTTACCCTCTCTGTGCCCTATTTTGCTTTGTTGTAAAAAGACACTGTAAACGGCGTCTTCTTTATAGAGTTTTGTGAATTAAATGTAAACATCCAGGGAAAATTCTGAGAGCAGCTCTTGGTAGATAGCAAGTGCTCAATGATAATTAGCTTTTATTTTTCCACTCTCAGTGAGAATATCAAAATTAGAAATGCATATGCAATTTCATTTATAGGCTTTGGTCCTACAGAAATAACTACTTATGAGCATACATTTCTTTTTCCAAGAATATCCATTTCCGTACTTTGAAAACAACTTAGGTGTTGGTTATAAGGAAAGGAGTCACATAAATTAGGGCTGCCTCCCCTTCATAGAATTTTATGCAACTGTTTACAAAGAGTGAGTTAGATCCGTATTTGCTGAGATGAAAAGATCACTAAATATATATTATTATATCAAAAACAAAGCAAGTCTAAGAAAAATTTGAATAGTACTATCTCTGGAAATCATTTAAAAACATAGTATTTGTAAATACCTTGACAATTTTTGGAAAGAAATCACACAGACCTTTGTAGTAGTTATTTTTGGGCCAGGGAGTGGATTGAAAGATAGTAAAGACTGATTTAAAATTTTTACTTCAGTAGTACTTATATTTCTCCATAACAACTATGTATTTCTTTAGGCATTTAAAAAATAACATTTTAAAATCAAATGCTGGATCGAATACACACCAACTAGACAAACTTCTAATCCAAATATTCAAGTTTTCTAATTTTATCCTCCAGGTGATGGGGAGCCATGGATGGTTCTTGAGGAGGAGAGTGACCTGGTCACAGCTACAAGAATTCTTGAATAAACAGCTTATTTTCCTCACCTACTCTTCCCAGTGGCTACATACTCCCTTCTCTTCTTGCCAGCAGTCTGTGGCTTTCCTTTAATTTTCTCTTGGCCAAGCACTCAACCCTCAAGTTGCTTTCTCTCTGATTTCCTCTTTACAGACAAAAATTGGTTTCTGAAAAGTTTCTTCTCTGCTGCTGTTGAGCCTCCAGAGAGGTCACTTATAGCTGGTGGGTTTTATTTCCTGCTCCCCCAACGCAGTGGGAAACACTGAACCGAGAGTCAGGAGTGCAGGCTTCTAGCTCTGGCATGGTGCTGGACTTGGGACGGGCTCTCTCTGAGCTCCATTTTCACACTAACGACACAGAGAGGTCAAAACAGGGATCCTCTAAGGACCCCATCCAATCTCATTCACCTAAGAGCCCATGGCACTTATGGTACTTTGGAGCTCAAATGATTACAGAGGAAGACCTATGATCTGATGTCTCCATGTCTTTGTCTGTCTTAACACCCTACCTGGAATGCAACTCCCCTCATGCTTCATCCAGCTCATTCCTTTGTCTACTCATTCTTTCATCTAGTTATTCAACAGAAGGTGAGCACCTACTAAGGGTTAAGCAACACCCTAAGTATCGAGAGTACAACAATGAATAAGATGGATATGACCTCCAAGTAGCTTGCAGTATAGTGGAGGGGACAGACATTACTCAAATAACCACGGAATAAAATACTTACTTGTGACGTCTATTGGGTACAGTGAAGGAACATGAATGGTGCTAAGAGAGAGAAGTAAAGTCTTCTAGACTGGGGATCAGGAAGATTTCTTGGAGGAGGTGTCACTGGAGGGAATACCTTCCAAGCAAAGGAGGAAGACAACGTCCCTTGTCTGAGAAAGAGGAAGCCGGCCTTTTTGGCTGGAGCACAATGAACACAGGGGTGATGGGCCAGGGAGGGGGGGAAGTGGGTTAGGTTAGTGACCCTAACACTACTCCACTAACCAGAGCTTGAGACGACTGTAGGCATCATGGAGGGGTGCCTCCATGATGGGAAAAAGGGTTTTTAAAAAAATAAAGTGACTTGTCCAACATCAAATGTCTGGGTTGGGGATGGGGACCCCATTCATCTAATCAGAAACTCTAGAAAGGCGGAACACTGCCCCTCCCCCCATGTCTCTCCACTCACTCCAGTTCTGCCCTCCTTCCACCTCTGTCCATCCAGGGAGAGTGTTTTCTGGAGAACTGGCTTTGGATTTAAACACATCTATGCTGATCTCCTTGCATCTAACCTCGCTCCTTCCTTGCATTAAAACAGGTTTTTGCTACAATAATGTTGCATGACTACAACTCTCCAATGCTAGAGGTGTTCAAAGCACAATTTTATTTCAGGCCCACAAGTGTCAGGTTGGCTTTTGTTCAGTCGATCTCAGCCAGACTCAACAAGGCTTGACTGACACCAGGCTTCAGGTTGGTTCGGAAGACAAATGGCTTTATTCCAGAATGCAGGCTGAAAGAGACCACCTGAGCATGCTCTTCTCACAGAAGAGGATGAAAGCTCTCAGGTAACACATGTAAGCTCATTTATGTGGCCCCTACAAAGCTGCTCGCATGCAACTCACCGAAGCAAATGGGTCAGTTGGCCAGAGGTGTATATTCTAGCTTCTCTGGAATGGCAGTTGTTTTCTGTTTTTTAAGACTAAAAAACATTTCTTTAAAGTAATCTCTACACCCAGTGTGGGGCTTGAGCCCACGACCCCGAGATCAAGAGTCACACACTCCACTGACCAAGTCAGCCAGGCACCCCGGGAGTGGTCATTCTTAACCAGGAGGGCAGGGTGGGTGATTTTGCCTCTTAGGGCCACTTTGCAAAGTCTGAGATATTTCTGGGTCTCCTAACTGGGACAGGGACTGGGTGTGACTGGTGGTATTACCGGCATCTAGTGGGTAGAGATCAAGGGTGCTGCTAAACCTCCTGTCACACACAGGATGCCCCCACAGCAAAGAATGATCCAATACAAAATGTCGATAGTACTGAAGTTCAGAAACCCCACCCTGAGGGAGACACTGCAAGATGGTGTAGCAAAGGCTGTTGACGTAGAATTCTAGGGCAGGGAGAAAGTGACGAGTTCAGGACAATAATCCGACGGCCACACTCCCAGCCAGAGCGGGCCTCACATTGTCTTCCATTGCTTTGCTTAAAAACCTTTAGTGGCTCCCTTGGACTCAACCTTCTTAGCCAGATGTTTAGGTCCCATGATGAGCCTGTCTACTTTACCAACTTCATCTCTTGCTTGTCTCTCTCCTCCGATTTTACGCAAAAAGTCATCTTTTGATTAAAAAAAGGCAACTCATATCATCACACAAGCTGCTCTCAGGTTCTAATGCTGTCCCTCTTCTCTGCCTATATCCATCTTGCCCTCGTCCTTCACATTTCGATGAGGGGTCTGCTCCCCTCTCACGGCCTTCATGTCTTCCCCAGGCAGGTTTGCGCTCCTCTCTTATTTTTTTGGAGCACCCTTTAGTTAGTCAATCTCTCACGCTGCATCATAGGGATTTTTTTTTGTTTTTTTCCCCTTCGCCTCCTCCCAGGTGAAACTGAGTTCCAGACAGAAGAGAATCTTGCGGGGCGCCTGGGTGGCTCAGTGGGTCAAGCCTCTGCCTTCGGCTCAGGTCATGATCTCAGGGTCCTGGGATCGAGGCCCGCATCGGGCTCTCCGCTCAGCAGGGAGCCTGCTTCCTCCTCTCTCTCTGCCTGCCTCTCCGCCTACTTGTGATCTCTCTCTCTGTCAAATAAATGAATAAAATCTTAAAAAAAAAAAAAGAAGAGAATCTTGCCTTATATTTCTCCCCAGCAATGGGCACAGAGCAAGCTCTTTAAGAAAATGAAATGTGAGATTTTACAGCCCAGTACAAAGGGCAGTGACAGCACAGAGGACTGGAGGTACTCAGAGCATGCTCCCTGGACTTGTAAATTCCTTGAGGACGTGGAATTGATCCATGGCAGGTGCCCAGCACCGTGCTCCACACATATTGTTGTTCTCAAAATATTAAATGAAGTGCCTCAGATGTGAGTTGCTTTTACTAGACGTTTACACCTTAGTATGACGTTGACTCACCATTGCCTGCCTCTTAGGGTTGTTGGCATCTTAAGTTTTTCTCCTTGTGGAATTAAAAAGTTTGTTCAGGACCAACCATCAATAAACCAGTCAAGAGAAAAGGAGATGGAGAGTCTGGAGGATAGGTTAACAGGGAGTAAGTTTCTGGGAAAGGACCAACTTAGCCCCTGGGTCCATGCTTCAGGCCAAGAGGTTCTTTGCCTGTGCATTCGACTCATTCTCTGATCCTCCGGGAGACCAAGGATCTTAGCAAGACAGTTTTCTCACACTGCTACTCCATTCTTGGCCTCCCAGAGGCAGTTTATTTAGTTGTTTATGTGCCAAGACACACAGCCCTTATTTGGAGGGAAGTGTGAACAAACAGACCTGAGGCAATTTCTTTTCTCCACTGCCTTCCCCCTGGAACAACTGTCACTCCTTCCTTCCTCCCTCCCTCCCCCTCCCCGCAGCATGCTTTAGTGCTGAGAACCAAGTGGAGCTCACAGTTCTGGATTTCGTGCTAATCTCACTAGCTCTGTGACACTCTGCCTTGGTTTCTTCATCTGTGAAAATGGGCAGATTCCCTGTCATGTCTCTCCTGAGCAGCCAGTGGAGGTAAATGTATCAACTGAGATAGTGAATTTGATTGATGCATCACAACTTTGTTGATAGCAGGCACCACTACAGAAATACCTAAGACAAAGTTTGTGAAAAACATTAAATGAAACAATGTGGCATCATGAGAGAGGTGTGGAGTGTTATTTCAGAAGACATTGTGTCTGTGTTACAGACCTACACCTTCCTGATCCATGGGGCTGGGTTTGCTTCCAGAAAAGTACTATGGTGTACGGTTGGCATGCACACTTATGTGTCCTTCCAGTCGCATGGTACAGGGGCAGACATCACTAATTGAACCCAGATGCCATCTAGGTGTTCTCCTCAACACAGGTTCCCTGGAGCACTGACAGAAGCTGTGGGAAGATCGAGTGTGGCTTTGGAGTCAAGTCAATGTGGTTTGCAATCCGGTTCCTACATAATAAGCAAGCTCAACATTCTCCTAAAATCTCAGTGGCCCTCCACCTCTGTGTAAAGAACCATTATATAACACATAGTAGGTGCTTAATAAATACTCCTTTTCTACCCCTTTCATTCCAGTTCTAAGCAGAACCTTTCTCTCATGCTCAGTTCTATCATCTGCAAAATAGTATTCTTAGTGCCATTCTCAGAAGGTTGTTTTGGGGATTGAGAGTGCTGCCCGTAGATCATATTGAGGTAGGAGATCACAAATCAGACTGCTGCCCTCACGGTCTTCTCTCCAGAGCTAGACCACTTGGCTTCCAGCTGAAGGTCCATCCTGCTTCAGTTTCCCTCCATCCTCTGGCCGGTTTTGAGGATCAGTCAGGGAATTCTGGGGAGGGCCATTATCCTCAAGCTAACCAAAGTGCTAGATCTTGGTGTGAAGTGTGTGTGTGTCTTGAAGGGTGGGGAAATAGGGCCCAGGGCTCAGGTGTTCCTCAGAACTCCTGGGAGCCTGTCCTTCTCTCAGTTCCCACAGGCCTGTTAGTATGTTAGGGAATAAATGTCCCCGCTGCATGTCCCTTTGGGAGGGAAAACCACAGAAGAGGCCAGCAGAGTCTCACCTACTCCCCAATCCAGTGGCTCTCGCCCATATGGTGGATTGCACGGGGGTCGGGTCAACGTGGATGAGAGGCTCCGAGGACCAATACTTAAGGAGGACCTCACTCTTGGGGCCGTGCAAGGTCAACCATGCAGTGAGAGTGAGGACCTCCTTCAATGGAGCACACTCTCGCTGCTTGCCACGTGCGAATCCTGGGAAGGGATTCAGTAAGAGTATCATCTGCTAGATACAGGCAGGCCTTCAGTGTTCAAACCCCAATGCCACCACTTGAGGGTGGAACTTTGCGTAACCTTGCTACAGTGTTTTCTTCACCAGTAAATTAGAGATGGTAAGTAACAGTGGTGCTGTGAGGATTCAATTAGGGACTGCATTAATGATAACCCAGGATGCATTAGTAAGAATAAAAGCACAATTTTTATGAGACTGTGCAATATTGAAAGTCACAGAGATCCTAGGAGAAATGAAAGAGATCAAGTTCCTACCAGGCACAGAAATTTGAATGCATGTTTTTCCCACCCTGAGCCTCAAAACCATTTTCTGTGGCACTATGACCCCCCACTTTATGTGTTAGGAAACTGAAGCCACCGAGGATGGAGGAACTTGCCCCAGGATGCTCAGTTGATATGAAGAGCTTACAGTATTTGAACCCATGTCCTCCAAATTCCAAATTCTTTGCTCTTCCTTTCCACCCTGAAGTCATCTCTAGCTTGAAACCCACGGACTAGTTGCGTGATTCCTTCAACCACCCACTCATTAGATCACCCACATGGCTTCTTACACATACACCTGCTGAGCACTGCTGTCTGATCAGAGTCAGCTGGGAATCTGTATATTTGACAAGCAGCCCTGGGACTGGCATGAGCTGCCAGGTTTGGGCACCATGGGAGGGTAGGTGACCTCAAAGGTCCCCTCCACCTTCAATTTTCTAAGTATAGCCTCAGGAGAAAGTGAGAGTAAAAGTGGTTATCAAATTGCAAGAATAAAGTGCCTTTCTAAGAAAAGGCTGGCACTTTCTAAGGGACATATAATTAAAGCCCAATAGATTAAAATTCCTTTAAGAAATGAGCAATACAAAGATTAAGGCACATCTGATACGGCTTCTTGAAGGGCTGCTCAAAGATTTATAGGCAGAGGATAAATCAGCTCTGGCAAGAGGGAAGAGAATGCACCTTATCACTCACATCTCACAGCGGAAGGAAAAGTGTGCAGGGAAGGAGAGCTGGCGATCATCAGGCAAGGCACCGGAAGGATTCTGCAAATATGTTCCCCACAAAGAAAAAGAAAATCCCCTTGAAGTGAGTGGGGCAGTCTTGGTTGTCAATCAGGAGTCGAGTGACTTGGCATGTCAAATCCCTTTCTTGTTTCTTTTTTCTTTCTTTCTTTCTTTTTTTTATCACACACAGAAAATGAGCAAAGGAACTTGGAGTAATTAGGGGGTAATGAAGTTGTCAGAATAAGCTATTGACCAAAGAGCAGACAAGGGAATAGATGAAAAATTTAAACGTTTCTAATTTAGCTGATCTAGAAGCTGTGCCTTCTTTGTCCATATGGGAATTAGCCTCAGTGCCTAATGAATGAGTTCTTCTGGGCAGAGTGGGGAGCATCTCTGAAGACAAAGGAAGAAGGAAGTGGAATCAAAGTCCAAAATGGTAATAGTGATTGTAATAGAAATGATAATTAATCCTTTATATTTTTCATCCGGCTTTGCAAGGCACTTGAACATATATAACCTCGTTCAACTTGCTCAGAAACCTGAGGGAGAAAGAAACACTCACGGACCTAAGTATGGAGATTCCAAACCAGAGAACGTAATGCCTTGCCTAAGGCCACACACTTTACCTTAGCAGTGTGGCATGGAGGCTTGAATTCTGGTCCTTCCAGCCCAAAGCAAGTGTTCTTTCCACTACAGATTAACCTGGGAGAGTCTGGGGGGTAGTTGGAGTAAAGAAATTAATAGGCTAGTTAAACTTGATCTATGTAAAGTGGCCAGACCCTATTTTCTTTCTTCCCATGTCCTTCCTTTCCCGCTCTCTGGTCCCTTCTTCCCTCTCTTCGTCGTTCAAAATGTCTAACTAAGGAAGCGGTCTCTCTGAGAATTACCTGGCCGTCTTCTGTCTCTTCAGGCTAGTGCCGCTACTGGGGGGCAGGAGGCCAAGAGAAAAACCACGTACTCGGTACAGGTGCTGCGTTTGCCCACAGTCTCTTTCAGGCTCAAAATCGCTCTGCAAGGTTAGATATGGGGGAGCACACTTAAGTGTCTGACTCTTGGTTTCAGCTCGGGTCATGATCTCATGGGTTGTGGGATTGAGCCGTGTCCTGGGCTCCTCGCTCGGCTGTGGGGCACACAAGGGGGGAGTCAGTTTTAGAGATTCTCTCCCTCTGCCCCTCCCCCTGTTCATGCTCTCTCTCTCTCTCTAAAAATAAATAAATACATCTTTAAAAAAAAGAGATCGATATGATTATACCCTCTCTTAAGTGTATGTACACAGGCCCCCAAGGACTAGGCAACAGGCCCTAAAACAGCTGCCCGGTGGTACAGCCCCAGTGGTACCTCCAGTACCTACGTCCATCATGTTCTTTTCCTCAGTATTTCCATTTGTCAGACCATCCTGGCTGGAGGACCACAGGCCAAAAAGATTATGGTCCAGCCTGGAAGGAAAAGCCTCCGGCGGAGGAATAGGGTTCCAGCTGCAGATCCTTGGAAAGCACGGGCTCTTGGCCTGCCCTGTGATGAGAGTCTCGGGAAATCTGTGCTCAATTCTCTCATCTGCTGGGTCCACATCCCTCCCGACTCATCTTGTCGGTGTTGCTCTGAACTGACTTTCGTCTCCTCCCCAAATTCATATGCTGAAGATCTAACCCAAATGTGTTGATGTTTAGAGATGGGGTCTTTGGGAGATGGTGCGGGTTAGATGAGGTCATGGGGGAGCAGGATTGGATTAGTGCCCTTGTGAGAAGAGACAGGAGAGCTCCCTGCCCCCTCTCTTGTTCTCCTTGTGGCACAGAGGTCATGTGAAGACACAGCAAGATGGTAGCCACCTGCCAGTCAGGAAGAGAGTTTGCACCAGAGATATTAGGTCTAATAACTGAATTGATACTATATGCCACAAATACTCACTCCAGAGAGCTCCTCAGAACTGGGGGAGGAGGAGGCTGGAGGGCTGGTGGGGTCTGACCTTGACAGGGTACCCCATCCTGAGTGGCAGGAGCCAGTAACAGCAGTCTTCAGCTTCCGGAAGTCACTCTGACAGCAGGGGAGGACGGACTTTGGGGGTGGAGAGGGTGAAGGGAAAGTGGGAGACCAGGATTTTGTAATCGTCCTCAGGAGTCACACCCAAAGAAAGCCTGGATGGACTAAGGAAAGTCCAGGAGTTGGGAAGGACAGAAAGGATATAAAATACTTTGGCAAAGAATACTATGGACTTGGAGACCAGTCGGTTGTGGTGGGTCGGGGGGGGCGTGTTTGCAGGTCACAACTACTCATGAGATCCACGGGAAGTGCTGTGCTTCTCTGGGGCTGTGTCTGCTCGACTTCCAATGGGAAACATTGAGGATGGCGATCTACCTGCCATACCCATTTCTAACCCTTTGTCCTGTTCCATTTTGTTCACAGACTTCCAGAGACTTTCCTGTATATTTATTTGTGTATTTGTTTATTGTCTCCCATCCTGTCAGACTCATGTCTGAATTGAAAAGTCATGAAAATGGGGCACACATTGGCTTTGTTTACGGTCACAAGCCCAGAATAGTACCTGCCACGTGGAAGACATCTGACACTTGTCACAAATATCTATTCTTGTTTATCACAAGAAAAAGATCTCCGTAAAGTATCACTAACTTTAAAAGCCAGGCAGGGGAAGGCACCAGATATACTTNNGGGAGCCTGTCCTTCTCTCAGTTCCCTCAGGCCTGTTAGTATGTTAGGGAATAAGTGTCCCCACTGCATGTCCCTTTGGGAGGGAAAACCACAGAAGAGGCCAGCAGAGTCTCACCTACTCCCCACTCCAGTGACTCTCGCCCATATGGTGGATTGCGCAGGGGTTGGGTCAAGGTGGATGAGAGGCTCCGAGGACCAACACTTAAGGAGGACCCNCATCAGGCAAGGCACCGGAAGGATTCTGCAAATATGTTCCCCACAAAGAAAAAGAAAATCCCCTTGAAGTGAGTGGGGCAGTCTTGGTTGTCAATCAGGAGTCGAGTGACTTGGCATGTTAAATCCCTTTCTTGTTTCTTTTTTCTTTCTTTCTTTCTTTTTTTTATCACACACAGAAAATGAGCAAAGGAACTTGGAGTAATTAGGGGGTAATGAAGTTGTCAGAATAAGCTATTGACCAAAGAGCAGACAAGGGAATAGATGAAAAATTTAAACGTTTCTAATTTAGCTGATCTAGAAGCTGTGCCTTCTTTGTCCATATGGGAATTAGCCTCAGTGCCTAATGAATGAGTTCTTCTGGGCAGAGTGGGGAGCATCTCTGAAGACAAAGGAAGAAGGAAGTGGAATCAAAGTCCAAAATGGTAATAGTGATTGTAATAGAAATGATAATTAATCCTTTATATTTTTCATCCGGCTTTGCAAGGCACTTGAACATATATAACCTCGTTCAACTTGCTCAGAAACCTGAGGGAGAAAGAAACACTCACGGACCTAAGTATGGAGATTCCAAACCAGAGAACGTAATGCCTTGCCTAAGGCCACACACTTTACCTTAGCAGTGTGGCATGGAGGCTTGAATTCTGGTCCTTCCAGCCCAAAGCAAGTGTTCTTTCCACTACAGATTAACCTGGGAGAGTCTGGGGGGTAGTTGGAGTAAAGAAATTAATAGGCTAGTTAAACTTGATCTATGTAAAGTGGCCAGACCCTATTTTCTTTCTTCCCATGTCCTTCCTTTCCCGCTCTCTGGTCCCTTCTTCCCTCTCTTCGTCGTTCAAAATGTCTAACTAAGGAAGCGGTCTCTCTGAGAATTACCTGGCCGTCTTCTGTCTCTTCAGGCTAGTGCCGCTACTGGGGGGCAGGAGGCCAAGAGAAAAACCACGTACTCGGTACAGGTGCTGCGTTTGCCCACAGTCTCTTTCAGGCTCAAAATCGCTCTGCAAGGTTAGATATGGGGGAGCACACTTAAGTGTCTGACTCTTGGTTTCAGCTCGGGTCATGATCTCATGGGTTGTGGGATTGAGCCGTGTCCTGGGCTCCTCGCTCGGCTGTGGGGCACACAAGGGGGGAGTCAGTTTTAGAGATTCTCTCCCTCTGCCCCTCCCCCTGTTCATGCTCTCTCTCTCTCTCTAAAAATAAATAAATACATCTTTAAAAAAAAGAGATCGATATGATTATACCCTCTCTTAAGTGTATGTACACAGGCCCCCAAGGACTAGGCAACAGGCCCTAAAACAGCTGCCCGGTGGTACAGCCCCAGTGGTACCTCCAGTACCTACGTCCATCATGTTCTTTTCCTCAGTATTTCCATTTGTCAGACCATCCTGGCTGGAGGACCACAGGCCAAAAAGATTATGGTCCAGCCTGGAAGGAAAAGCCTCCGGCGGAGGAATAGGGTTCCAGCTGCAGATCCTTGGAAAGCACGGGCTCTTGGCCTGCCCTGTGATGAGAGTCTCGGGAAATCTGTGCTCAATTCTCTCATCTGCTGGGTCCACATCCCTCCCGACTCATCTTGTCGGTGTTGCTCTGAACTGACTTTCGTCTCCTCCCCAAATTCATATGCTGAAGATCTAACCCAAATGTGTTGATGTTTAGAGATGGGGTCTTTGGGAGATGGTGCGGGTTAGATGAGGTCATGGGGGAGCAGGATTGGATTAGTGCCCTTGTGAGAAGAGACAGGAGAGCTCCCTGCCCCCTCTCTTGTTCTCCTTGTGGCACAGAGAAGAGGTCATGTGAAGACACAGCAAGATGGTAGCCACCTGCAAGTCAGGAAGAGAGTTTGCACCAGAGATATTAGGTCTAATAACTGAATTGATACTATATGCCACAAATACTCACTCCAGAGAGCTCCTCAGAACTGGGGGAGGAGGAGGCTGGAGGGCTGGTGGGGTCTGACCTTGACAGGGTACCCCATCCTGAGTGGCAGGAGCCAGTAACGGCAGTCTTCAGCTTCCGGAAGTCACTCTGACAGCAGGGGAGGACGGACTTTGGGGGTGGAGAGGGTGAAGGGAAAGTGGGAGACCAGGATTTTGTAATCGTCCTCAGGAGTCACACCCAAAGAAAGCCTGGATGGACTAAGGAAAGTCCAGGAGTTGGGAAGGACAGAAAGGATATAAAATACTTTGGCAAAGAATACTATGGACTTGGAGACCAGTCGGTTGTGGTGGGTCGGGGGGGGCGTGTTTGCAGGTCACAACTACTCATGAGATCCACGGGAAGTGCTGTGCTTCTCTGGGGCTGTGTCTGCTCGACTTCCAATGGGAAACATTGAGGATGGCGATCTACCTGCCATACCCATTTCTAACCCTTTGTCCTGTTCCATTTTGTTCACAGACTTCCAGAGACTTTCCTGTATATTTATTTGTGTATTTGTTTATTGTCTCCCATCCTGTCAGACTCATGTCTGAATTGAAAAGTCATGAAAATGGGGCACACATTGGCTTTGTTTACGGTCACAAGCCCAGAATAGTACCTGCCATGTGGAAGACATCTGACACTTGTCACAAATATCTATTCTTGTTTATCACAAGAAAAAGATCTCCGTAAAGTATCACTAACTTTAAAATCCAGGCAGGGGAAGGCACCAGATATACTTACAAACTCGATGTCCAAGAACCACAGAATTCTAAAACAATATCTTCATGGGATCTTAAGGTTTGCAAGTTTTTGAACTGTCACTTTTGCTCCTACAACTGACAGCCATCCCAGAAAGCCCAGCTCCTGTTGGAACCATAGTTAATGGTGCTTCATGCACCGTTAACAAGGTCCATCCAAGATGTCCCCTTCCCCCGAACTCACCATCCATGATGCCTTTGGGTACCTGTGGCCCAGCTCAACATGGATGGTGACCCTTGGGCTCAGGGGAAGCTTGGCTAAGATACCACCTTATTAGAGGACAGAAGAGGAGATCCTGTAGGGAGCAGAGGATGCACCCAGAAGAGCTCTGAGCAGGACCCAGGGAGGCAGGAGGGGAACTTGGAGGGCGTGAGGTGTGGGACCTCCTCCAGTGTGACCGGCTCTGAGATGGGAGCTGGATTCCTTCCCGCAAAGGGACACCAGACACGGTTACTGAAAGATGGGAAAGAACATAAGAGACATCTCATGCAGGTGGTGTTCTGAGTAACTTTTTAGTCCTAAAGCCCTATCTTCACGTGCTCCTTGAATCTCACTGCTCCTGTGATCTCTTCCTACACCGTAACTCAGCCACTCATGCCCACAGCTTCTGCTAGAACCTCACTCGCCCTTGATCTCCCTGTATGTATACCAGCCTCTGACCACCTTCCAGCTCATTCCCAAACGTCCAGTGACAACAGGCTTTCTGCAGAAGGAACTGCATTCCACGTGAACCCATTTCCCACCTCACTGAATTCCTCTTGCTCCTTCTTTCCCAGCTGCAATTCCACATCGATCATTGTAACTCCCCTTGCACGTATTTTAGATTTCTTTGTCTCTCTCTCTTTCTTTCACTTGCTTCACTGTATTCAGTTGGAAGAAGCATAACTGGTAAAATACAGCTGCCCTAGTCCCCCTCACCTACACCATATGGGGGCTACCTGGAGACAAATCCATAGGCGTGCTGACTGGTCTCATTGAAATCTGGGACCATAGACCTCAGGTGACCCTCTACAGATGCCAGGGAACCACAGGAAACTTCCCCAGTCTTTGTGTTTGTCCCTCCTAGCCAATCACTTCACACCGCTTTGCCTCAAGTCCATGGCACCTCCCTGTCCTCACTCTCAGGGGACAACATTCTTCTTGTTCACTGGGAATAGTGAGGCTATGAAGAACTTCCCCAGACACCCCTGCCCCCCCCACATCTGTCACTTCAACCCTATCTGCCCACACATGAGCCCCTGCTCCCCCACTCTGCCTTCCCCTGGGCTGGTCCTGGTCCCATTGGCCCCCACATTCTTTTCTGGCCCTTCCACTGCTTTGCTTTCCATAGAGTGGGGCTGTCCTAGAAACTGACTCAATGGCTTCCATGTAAGCCTGACCAGGAGGAAGCACCAGCAGGAGACTGAAGTGAGGTGAGAGGGAGACACAGGGTAGATCCACCTCTTACCCTCTGCCTGGGTAGGTCTCTCCCGTGTCTGTGTCTCCTCTGTGATCCAGCTGCTATGGCCCAGGCCCTGGGTGACTCTGACATTGCTGGTTCACTGCAGACCCAGCCATCTACCATCTCCTGTCTGGGTCCCTCCATCTGGGGGCTTCCTTCTGTGGCTCAACGAGGGGTTACATCAGCATCACCTTCTTCTCTTCTCACCTCTTCCGTCATCTGTGTAACTAAGTCCCTAACAAATTCCTAGTGTTGTAAGTATGTAAAGTGGTCTCTGTTTTCATGGTTAAACCCTGAATGATTTGGTTCTTGTAACCAGAAGATGTTCATCTTCTACCCTCTGGAGCAGGTATCTTACTGAGGTATCCGCTTAAGTAGATCATAATCTGAAGTTGTTCTCAAAAATCACCTACTTTTTAAAAATTCAATTAATTTTTTTTAAGAAAGAGAGCATGTGCAAGTGTGTGCTGGGAGTGGTGAGGTTGGGAGGGGTGGAGGGAGAGAGAGAGAATCTTAAGCAGACTCCATGCTCAGTGTGGAGCCCAACTTGGGGCTCAATCTCATGACCCAGAGACCATGACCAAAGTCGAAATCAAGAGTCAGACATTCAGGGGACTGAGCCACACAGTTGTCCCCCAAATCATTCCACTTTTGAATCAGCTAAAGAAATGACTAGTTATGATATCAGTCGAAACCCCCATTCTTTGATGTCACCAGTAGTGGCATCAATTTCTATCATTCTCCAGGGATGAGATACATGTTTTGAACCAATGACACATGACTGGTGTTGTTTCTCCCATAACCAGAACACACAGATTTGAGAAGCAAGGGATGGAATTGGAAGTGCCTCTCTAACTATTACACTGTAAAACATATTACATCCCAGGATCTCTGTGTCCTGTCCCCCTAGTCAGTGGCTCTGCTGGTCTAGAGGTCCTCTTTTTAAAAATATTGTATTTATTTATTTATTTATTTATTTATTTATTTATTTATTNAGAGGTCCTCTTTTTAAAAATATTGTATTTATTTATTTATTTATTTATTTATTTATTTATTTGAGAGAGGGATTGATTGAGCGGGGGAGGGAGAGAATCCCAAGCAGACTCCCCTCTGAGCATGGAGCTCAACATGGAACTCAACCTCATGACCCTGATATCATAACCTAAGGTGAAACCAAGAGTGGGGAGCTTAACTGTGCAGGTACCCTGGTCTAGAGGTCTTCATTTCCATTAATTCGCAGAGAGGGATATCTTTCAGGGGACATAACACTGTTCTCATTAAACTGGATTTTGAGACTGCCAAATAGCTGTTTGAAGTTCCTCTTGCCACTAAACCAATAGACTGAGAAGGGGGTCCCTATATTGAATGGGTTGTGGATCCTGACTGGGTATTTGTCACAAAATGGGGGCAGGGAGAATGATGGCTTGTACCCAGGGGATTCATGGGGATGCCTTTTTGAGCTTCTCTATCCAGTAGTAAAAGTCATTAGGAACCAATAAGGGAAGTTTTGTTAGAGATTCAGCCCTTTGGGGATGAAAGTTTGGGTCTACCATCCCCAAAAAAGAGCCAGCCAAAGAGTTCATGGAATGCAAGGGGTACATGGAATGGCTGAGTTGAAGAAGGAGTTATAAATGTCAACAACATCGTTAACAACGTTAAAAATGTCAACAACAGCCTTGTGACCGATTACAGAAATAAGAACCCAAGTAGCTTTGTGCATCTTTGCTAGTTATATAATAAGCAGTTATTACTTTTCCCTTATCTTTTCCCCACTATTTTGTATGAAGACAGTGGTTAATGTTTCACTTCATAACTTAGATCTTAGGTCCCCAGTCCAGGAGGAGCCATGTCCAGACCTGGTAGCCTTGATGGGGATTCAATGACTGATGGAACTTTGTGTCTCCCCTTTATTAGGGAGATGAGGGTGTCTCCTTGTTAAATAAACTATTCTGCTTCTGCATTTTCCACGAGGGGAAAATGCTATCACAGGATAGTGAAAACCAGGTAGAAATGAGAAAATGGGTGCTGAGTAGGAGATGGATAGTTTTGTCTGAAACCTGCCCTCAGAGGCAGTGAATGTGACTTTGGTGGTTCTCGTGTGAATCACTCCTACAACTTGCATGACTCCCTCCCTTTGAATTTAACCAACAGAAAGTAGCAGATGTGAGAGGGTGCAAACTTTAAGGATAAGCCTGGCATTTTTGTCTTCACCTCAGGGAATCCAGCTGCCACGGAAGAAGTCTGTCTATCTTGAGATCACCATGCTAAGAGAAAGTCCACTTTAGTCATTCACGGAGACCTCGTGGAGGAAAACCAAGACATCCATCAGGAGAACCAAGGCAGACAGCGTTAGCCGGGCTCCCAGCCGGCATCCAGCACCAGTCTGCCAGCCACACGTGTGAGCCAGCTCAGTGTGGCTCCTCCAGCTCCTGTCCCAGCAGTGACCTGCTGACTCAGCAACAAGATGTGCTGGTCAGGCTCTGCCCAAGAGGTAGAAAAATGAGCAAGTACAACAGGTGCGTTTTCAGCCACAGGATTTGGGGATGGTTTGTTCTACAGCAAGAGATCCCTAGAATACTTTGTTGGGCACTGTTCAGAGAATGACTCACTCCTGATATTGTTCAAGTAGAGTTTGGCTAATGGAAGCCATTGACAGGAGATTGAGGGGCAGAAGGAAGGGAGAAGCCCTGAGCGGGTCTCTGGCACAGGATGCTTCTCCTTTGTGGTTCTAGCTCTTTCCAGAGGGATCTTCTGCACTTCCAGTTTTGCCTGGTGAGCCCAGCCCCTGTGATCCACTACACTGCAGTCCCTTTGGTCTCACCAGCTTGGGGTTGGGAGTGGCCTCCTACTGTTGCTGGTCACAGACCCCATGCTCCCAGCTCTCCCAGCAGCTCTGTGATTAATGCCCATGTTAAATGTCTCTGTGGAAAATCACTAATTTCTGTTCTTTAACTTAGATTCTGATAGATAAACAAGCTCTCCAGGTCTCTTCTATATGCTTATTCTTTTGCTAAGCTCTTGAGGCCCCATGGGAGTACAAACACACTTTATCCCTGGATCACTGACCCCTCTCACTGCTCTAATCCATATAGAGCACTCTCTCCTGAACTCTCCACTGTGCCACAGGGCCTTTGCACTGGTTATTCTTGCCACCTGCCCAGTGCTCTTCTCTCACATGTGTTGGGTCCGTCCTCCATCCCCTCCAATCTTCTGCTCAGGAATCACCTTCTGATGGAGGCTCCCCTCAGTTCCTACATAAAAAAATCACCCCCCAATGGCCTGCCACTCCCAGTTCCCCTTATTCTGTTTCTTTTTCATTTTCCTATAGAGCCTATCCTCTTTGAACATATTTTGTTATTTTGTTATTTACCTTGTTTACTTCACTTGTCTCTAGTCCCTGCTTTATGCCAAGTGCCTTGAACAGGGATGGCACGTAGTGAGTATTGAGTAAATATTTGCTAAACAAACAGCTGAATATCTTAGGCAGAATCTCAATGTCCAAAGCACAGAAGGATGGACCCCTTTGGTGGCATAAGAAGAAAGGGGCAAAGACCCCGGACTGCTCACGCCCTACCGACTCTACGTTACTCTGTTTCGGATCTACTGAACCCAGCTTAAACCCACAGCCACAGTGGCAGGGGCCCCTGACTACCTCAGATTGCTTTGCTGACTTACCTAGTGAGGGCACCTAACTTGTTACTGATCTGTTACAGTTTGTTTGACAAATACTTCCAAACACTTCTCCCCAGCTTTAACTGATGCCATCCCCAGAGAAGGTTTGGTGGTAAAATAGAAACGGAGAAAGAAGCAGTCTCCTTTCTTCTTATTTCTCAGACCCTTTTAATGTGCTCCTAAATGCTGCAAATTTCCAGGAAAGACTTAAAGTATTTCCCAAACTTATTTTGACCATGGAACCCTTTTTCTATGGAACTTTTGGTAAGAGACATTTTGGGAAATGCAGAGAGCTACTGGCTGCTATCAGCCTTCAACATGTTCCCAGGATAATTTTAATCACCATAAATATTTCACTCATAACTCTTCTCTTGATTGCTAATACAGTTAGTCACTCGGCATTAATATCAAACCTTCATTCATAGGATCATAATTATTAACCATTAATTATAAAATGATTAACTGCAGGTAAACCTTAGCCCACGTTAATTACATTTCAGTCCTGAGCAGGGGTCATGTGAGTTGAGCACTGTCATGGGGGTCCCACAACCTGGACCAGTCCTGGCTTTATCACAAGTGTGTGAATTGGGACCAAGTAATGAAACTCCTGAGCCTCGGTTTCTTTTTTGTTAACAGAGCTGCTTTGATCCGATCTGGTTGTTTAAGCTAATAATAAGTTTCTCAGATATAGGGCAACGAGGGGAGGACGTACATCTTTCCTCAAGCCTACCCCGAGTAACTCTGCTGCCTTTATCTGGGTGGTAGAACCTGACATACATTGTTCACTCACTGTCTGCCAAGGACTGTCCTAATGGTCCCTGTCCCAGTGCCCGCAAAAACCAGTGGCAAATGCTCCAAAGACATCAAATAGTAATGAGGTGGAGACCAACTACGGATGCTTTATTTCATGACATTTCTGGCTTCAGCATCCTCTCCATAATAACACCTTTACATGTGCAAGCACACCAAATGTGTGTGCATGCCTATGCACCTGTGTGTGTGAGAGTGTGTCGGTGTGTGTCAGGACTGAAAAACAATATGTTGCAAGAGCTTAAAATGAGATCAAGAGACCAGGCAGGCAAGCTGAAGGAACCAAGCGAGAGGAAAGGTTATTTTTTCCTAAGGAAGGTTGTCAAGTCAGCAGCTAGCAGGTGTCCTCTCCTCAGCCAGAGTATTTCCATCTATAATGAGAAGCAGGTTCCCAAAGGTTGAGAGTGAGTCAACAGCCCAGAGGTAGAATGTCAGTTGGATCTCCTCCGTTGTTCAGAGATTAGTCTGGAAGGGAGGCAAGAATGTTTCCTTCTCCCAACACTTCCTGGAGCCCCTAAGAAATCACATACTAGTTTAATGTCCTCACGTTCTCGGTCTGCTCCTTCCATGGGGGACAACTAATGGCTGAGTCTGTGTCTCAGTGGAGGAGAAACCGAGCGCTTGAATTGAGGCAGGCAACCTTCAGTATTTCTGAGTCTCAGGGTCTCTCTGAATCCTCCTGTAGGTAACAAATCAGATACATCTAGAGACAAGCAGCCAGCGCTGTATACTTGTACTCGTCTGGAGATTATGAAGGATGCTTCTGGAAATGTTAAGTCGAAGGGTGTAGACGAAATGACCTCATAGAGAGATTGCCCAATTCCCTTTTTAAAACCTGGTGAGGTTCTGGCCAGGGAAGAATGTAACCAAGGTTGGAGGTAAGGGTGAGCTGTCTTCCCTGAGTGCCAGGACTTGAGGAGAGATTCTGAGCTAAAATTCTTAAAATGTGCTATAAATCAAAGCCAGAGAAATCAATCTCAGTATAACAGACAAGTGCAGGGTCATGAATCTGAACCCTATGCCAAACGGGAATGGGAAAAATATTGCAAACACATTGAGGAGGATCCTTTAGACAAGACCTGGCCCTCCCACTAATCCCCCTCATGACATTTGGCAAGTCCTTTGCACAGACTGGGTTTCAGTTTGCCCATCTGTGGAGAGTTGGTGCAAGAAAAGTGTGGTCGATTCTTACATTTGTCCTCTTGTTACAAAGACAGGCATTGCTGTTGAGTCAAAGTCGTCTTTCAACCATGCCCAGATGGTAACCTTTCTCAGTGCTGGGCTCTAAGGATCCATGCCAGAGATGAGCTGGGCCTCCCTGAATCACTAATATCAAAAATTCCTTTCAGTGGAAACATGCTTTTGAATTCTATGAAAAGCAGACTTCTTCATGTGGAAGCATTTTGGTCATTGCATTTTCTCTCACTGTATTGCAGCCACCTCCACAGGCTTCCTTCCAGCTTCAAACTGCTCCTCTGAATGTCCTCACTGTGCGCCATCCATCTCAAGATATTTGCACCTGAAGGTCACCTGTGACCTGAAGTCCTCCATGTTGAGAGCAATCTTCCTGATGAAGAATACATTACGAAGACAAAGTTAGAAGTGCTGACAGGCATCTTAATGACTAAATCTTGGCCGCTTTTACAACCAAACATGTTTTTAATTGGACTTCCTTAGAGACCACCTCCTCTGTGGTGTCTTGAGGAATGTTCTTGCCTGGCATCATTGTGTGAAGGGCACTTCTCAACTTTCAGTGCTAATTATCCTCTGGAGGAAAGAGGAAAGCGACCCCGGGCAGCAGCTGGTTCCATAATCTGGGTCAACTCTCTGGAGTTGGTCTTTTGTTATTTCAATTTCCTTAAGCTCGTTATCAGAAGGAACCTATAAACTCTTGATTAACTGGGCTCTGACTGAACAGAACACTCGATTTCCAGTAAACTTTTCGAAGCCCTCCTCTCAAAGGGCAAAAGGTAAATGACAGCAAAACAAGTTGATATGAAGAAACTCGGAACAATAGAAAGATGCCTAAGGAAAAAGCATGTCTGACCACATGGCATTTGTTGTGTTATTGTGTAATTTTTTGGTTTTCGTTGTTGAAAACATCAGCCATGTTTTTTTGTTTTGTTTTGTTTTTTGTTTTTTTGTTTTTCCCATGATTCTGTGGAACAGGAGTTCAGGCCAAGCTCAGGGGAGATGGTTCATCCCTGCTCCACATGCTGTTGGCTCAGCAACTTGACTGGGGCTGGAGCATCCAAGATGTCTTGGGCCTTGGTCTGGCTACTAGCCTTGCTTGTCCCCTTGCTTCATCTCTACCAGGCATCTCTTTCTCTCTAGATGTCTCTCATCAATCAGGAATCTAGAGAAAGCCTTTTACATGGTGGCCAGCTTCTAATTTCAAAGCTTGCATTTGGAAGTTCCCTGAAGCATCACTCTGAGGAGGACCACCAAGAAGTTGTGGGGACCGATAAGAGTGGTAAGGAAAAGAGTCTGGTTCTTACACCTACCAGTGGGATCTGATGACTCCCACCTCTCAGGCTTCTTCTGGTTCAGAGATTCAGAATAACTAGGGTGCTCAGACTGGGAAGGCAGTGGGTAACCTTCATGAATTTGCTCTCTTGGTGTATTGTTAGAAGAGAAGTCTCAGTGTGAGCTCTCCAAACTTCCCTTCAGTATATAACATCATTAAGTATAAACCATACGTCAGCTGGAAGCCCATCCTTCAAGTCCACTGCCCACACTGACTGTCTCATAGTTTATCTCATTATGCACCTGGCTGCAGATTTCAACAGCTGTTCACTTCCCCCCAAAGAATCCTCTTGTACCAAAGCATTAGTGAGCAATGTGGATTAACTGACAATTATGGAATGGAGAGCATTTACATAGCACCACCCTCAGCAAAATTCAGAAAATATATACATCCCCTGTTAGACATTTCTCTTTCCCAAATTCCACTCTCCTCCACAGGATCCCTGAGGGTTCCTACCCTCTCCTGCCTTCTCCTGCTCAACCCAGTCTCCTGGTGTCCTCTCACATCTCTGCCACGTGTGACCACATCCTTCAAATTTACCTTGCCTCTGTCATCCAGACAGTGTATCTCTTTTCTCTTAAATCCTTTACCTTTCTCAATAAAAAATTATTTTTCTTTCTGTTTTGAGAGCTCGAGGTATGAAAACCACAGAAAAGTGAAGACTATTCTGATCCAATTCGACCCATCCATCCCATCGTTGGTGCCACCCCCATCAGCACAACCAAAACAATAACATAACATGATACTGGGAAGTCAGTTCAGTGGCCCAGGTCTGTTCATTTCCTCAACGATTTTGGAGTCCTATACTCTGTCTGACTTCGTGCTAGTCATTCATGCAAGGGGCAACAACACATATCTACATGGATCTCACATTCTGGTACATGAAAACAAATGGTTTAAAAGCACACATAAACAAAGAAATACATAAATGGACTTCAATGGTAGGAAAGAATTAGAACACAATAACAAGAAGTAAGATAAATGTAGATAAGGGATTTAAGAATGGCTGCAGGCAGATGTGCTATTTAGCCTGAGATCTGAAGGATGGAAAGAAGCATCCTTTCTCTTGCCAAACTCTTGCCTTCATCTCGTCATCTTCTTGCTTTCAATGGAACAAGCCCAAGGAATGTTCAGTAACAAGACATCAGCCTGAAAGCCTTTAAACTGGCAAAGACCTGGGCGTTCCTAGGGAGAGTGGAGTAGAGGGACTGTGGGCCACGTGTGCCTTCCAGGGTTCAGTCAGGTCAGTAGAGCCCCAGCCACTGGCATGGAAATAAGGATTTGTTATAGGATTCAGCCCTTATACACATGTGGGAGGCACTGGAGAGTGGTTGTCGAGAAGGAGGGAATTGGAGGACCAGAGAAACGGTCACTGAAGCACAGGCAAGGTGGACACATCAGAGCTTGTGGGAAAGCCCAAATCATGAGCATGCCAGGAACTCTGAAGGGGAAGCTCGGGAGAGGTGTCTGGGACCTGCCTTCTCTGGGGGACAGCTGAATTGCTATAACCGCTGTCCCTGTGGAGTCACAGCCCAGTGCCCGGGTTGAGGTCAGCAACTGAGCAGATGAGTGGGTTGCAGAGGAAATAAGGATGGGGGTTGCTAGCCTTCTGAATGCTTGTTCATTGCCAGGGATGACCACGACAGCCTCCTGAGAATAATAACGACTTTCCTTCCATCCGCAGCTTCCTCTCTGTGCAGCTCTAAACAAGAACCACATAGCAAAGGGGATTCTGGGAAACCCAGTTCCCGCTACTCCAGGCAAGGGTTTGGATTTTCTACTCATGGGAAGGAAAAGCCCATTGGTCTTTAGAACTCCAGAGCCTCTCATGGAAAACATAAGTCCTTCCCTGCCAGGTACCTGTCCTCCCAGTTATCGCTCTGCTCCCACGTTCCTTCTGTGTTTGATTGTTTCTAGTGAAGTTCCTAAAACCCAAATCTCTCAAGTGTCCTTTTTCTGGGAGACAACTAGCATATCACACATTCTTCTCTTGGGCCTTGAGGCTCCTCTCTGCCATCACAGAGGCCAGTCCATGCACCAATATTTCAGAGGCTCAGAGCTCAGGGATTGGAAAGGGAAAGACTTTGCAGATTTCAGTCAAGACACCAATGTCTTACTACCTTTCCTGTCTGAGCCATAATTCATCCACCTGTGCAAGGATATAGAAATCCCTACCTCATTGTTGGGATTAAATTTGAAAATGTGTTGGGTGCCTGGGTGGCTCAGTGGGTTAAAGCCTCTGCTTTCAGCTCAGGTCATGATCTCAGGGTCCTGGGATCGAGGCCCACATCGGGCTCTCTGCTCGGCAGGGAGCCTGCTTCCTCCTCTCTCTCTTTGCCTGCCTCTCTGCCTACTTGTGATCTCTCTCTCTCTCTCTGTGTGTCAAATAAATAAATAAAATCTTTAAAATAAATAAATAAATAAATTTGAAAATGTGTTTAAAGTAGACGGCACATACGCAAAATGTTTTATTCATAGCAAGTGCTCAGTTTAAGTTAATTCACCTTTTACCCCTCTACTGCATTGCCTGGGCTAATGCTAATACAACTTTGGGGTTAGTTATGGCCCCATTAACATCACTTATTCCTATTTCTCTTTATTGCATACCACCAATACCGCAGCCATTATTAAGCCTCTAAACAGGATAAAGCAACTCTTCCATTCTTCACTCCTCCCCAGTATGGCGACACTACAATTAGCTTCCTCAACCTCAGACAGGTGTCATAATCCTCGTACCTAACTCAGGTTCCTTATAAAGACTGAAGAGATGATGTGTGAAAAGAGCTTAGAACACAGCCTGGCCCCTGGGAGAAATTCAGTGAATGTTAGCTATTGTTACAACTGTTATCACCACGTGCATCCTTGTCTCAAAAGTACTGGGTCAAGTCCCTGAGGTATAGCTACGAGGATCCAGCACAATGATGGATTCAAAAATGTCCCTCTCCTCACAACAATGAGTCAAATCATGAGATAAGTCCAAATACCTTAGCTGGTTTCTTTAGGAGAACTCAAAGCCCCCTAAGGCATCCCCGAGGGTTCCTGAAGTGGACTTCATTGTGTTTCGCTCTGACCTGAAACTCTGGATCCTGTTACCTAGGGCGGATTAGCAATTTCAAGCTCCATTAATGACTCTTCCCAGGAGTCCACTATGTCTTCATGTAAAAAGCCCAGAAATGTTAGTCAAAGAGACAGACCCATCATTGTTTCTCTCTAGGATTCTCTGAGGTATTTATAATTACCTTTCCAAATGTGTGTGTCTTGTTTCAACAATAGCAATAACGATGTCCAATATTTATTGAACATTTACTATAAGGCTGACATTTTGTTCAGGGCATTAGCATTATTGTGTCTTTTATCTTCACATTGGCCAATGGGGTAGAAGCTATTACATTTTTCTATAGAGGATGAGACTGGGGTGTGTGTGTATACGTTATTGAAATGCTAGCTACTTGGCAGTCTGCAATAATCCAGAACCCTTTGTGCTACATGCACACCACATACAAATAGAAATGATGGATAAAGTATAATAATTTAAAAAGCAAAAACACATGCACATAGCTTAGTTTTCAAGTTAAGAAAATCATCAAGTGCCAGAAACAGAGAGAATTGAAAGCCAGGGTAGTTAAGTGTAAAATCTCATAATGTGGGAGTCCTGATGGGTAGGGGATAGTATTGGACCTAGAAAAATGCTCATATGTTTGTGGGGCTGAGTTTCAATCTCATGCAGGCACAGGAGGTGAGTCCTGGAGGCCGGAAGTGAAACATATGAAGGAAGTATAAGGAGACCTACTGCACAGAATGGCAGCCTCCACTGGTAGGGCTTGTAGAAGTAGAATAAAGAGAGATTGGGGGAAAGGCGGTGTTTAAAGATATAACTGAACTTTCAAGAGTGGATGAGACATAAATTCCCAGAATGTAAGTCCTGAGCAAGAAGGGTTAGACAGCCTCCTCAAGACCCTGTAACCAGTGAGCAATGGAGTCATTCAGATTGACTCAATCTGAGTGCAAAGCCCTTCATTTTAACTAGTACCCCCATGTTGCAAGCAAATCTTTGGTATTCTCCTTGAGGGCTTCAATCATGACAAATTCATGGTATGCTGAGTGCTATAACAAATCTCAAATTCTATCTGGTCCAAACCAATGACAATCATGAAGCTGTCAGCCTAGTATTTCTTAAAACATGTTTCAAAAAAACGTTTGTACCATAAGATGTTCTTTTGGGATTGGTGAAGGGTAGGAGTGAGGAGGATTCTCTGGTCAAATAAGTTTGGAAAACACTATATATGCTACACGTTTTTGTAGAGGCATAGCAAATATCAGTGTATTAAACTTTCTGATAAGTCTGAAATAAGGACATCTGTTTGACTCCAGAGCTCTTTTTTTCCCCAAACACCAAGAACTATTGACCTTCAAAAGACTTTGTTTCAACACTGTGCAATATTGAAAACAAGTAATTATTCAACTTTGTTTGAATACTTCCATTATTAAGGGATTCATTACCAGCCAAGGCAGTCCTCTATTTTTAGATAGCTTTTATCGACAGAAAATTCTCTTTTATATTGAAAGGAAATGTTTACTCCTCTACAATTGGTACTAATTCTACCCCTTTAGGTTACAAATAAAATGTCTTGACCTGGTTAATTTATGCTGCAGTAACAAATGGCTTCCAGATCTCAGTGGTTTACAACAACAAACATTTTTTTCTTGCTCATGTACCTATCAGTTCCAGTTGAGCTGAGTCTCTGCTCTTTGCTCTTCTTCATTTCAGGCCTGAAGGAGCACACTCCATCTCGGTTCTGGGGCCAAGGAGAGTGTGATGGAGGAGTCACACAGGGGTCTTACAGCTCAGGTGTGCAATCACCCCTTTCTCTCATGTTTTGTTGATCAAAGCAAGTCACATGACCTAACCGATTATCAAAGAGGCTGAAAGGTATGATCCTCCTATGGAGAGGATAGCCAGTATTGGGGAACTGTCATATAATCAGTGCCATGTAGTTAAATCTGTCTGTCAGAAATACTTGAAGATAGTTAGTAAATATGTTTTGGTACCAATTCCAATATGTATGGAGGGGTTCCCCACACCAACAGCAATCCTTGCGACACCAGCTGGGTGTCCTACAATTCAGCTCAGTTCTGTCACTCTACCCAGAGATGGCACCGGATTCTACAGGTTGAAAGCTCAGTCCTACAAGACTGCCCTTCCATCCCCCACCAGTTTTAGGCACCTGTTCCACATCCAGATTGTTACCTGTACTTCCGACCGACTGGATGTACATTACAGGTTCCCCAACCCCTCCTTAGGTTTGATTAATTTGCTAGAGTGGCTCACAGAACTCAGAGAAACATTTGGCTTACTAGATTATGGGTTTGTTACAAAAGGTTATAACTCAGGAGAAACCTGATGGAAGAGATGCATAGGGTATGTCATGGGGAAAAGGTTGTAGAGCTTCCATGCTCTCTCAGAGTCCACCATTCACCCCAAATTTCCACGTGTTCATCAACCCAGAAGCTCTTAGATCCCCCTCCTTTTGGGTTTTTATGGAGGCTTCATTGCACAGGCATGATTGATTAGATCATTAGCCATTGGCAATTGAACTCCATCTCTAGCTCCTCTGCTCTTCCTGGAGGTGGGGGTGGGGGAAGGACTGGAAGTTCCAAACCTTAAACCTCTGGGTTGGTTCCCCTGGCAACCAACCCTCATCCTTAAATTACCTAAGGGCTTTCCAAAAGTCACCTCCTTAACGTAACAAGAGACACCTTTATCTCACGGGAAATTCAAGGGTTTGAAGGACTCCCTTCCCTCAGTATGTTCCCCCTAATAATAACAATTATTATAATAGTTACCATTAATAATAATTATTACCATTATAATTAATCTCTATAATTAATAATAATGACTGGTGAATATAGGTCTGCTCCACTATTTACTACTATCATTTCATAATCTTCCCTGGAGACAGATGTTATACTTACATAAAAATGTGCAGATGGGGAAACTGAGGCTCAGAAAGTTTAATTAATTTAACAAAATTCGCACAGCTGATTCCTCACAGAGGCTATTTGACTATAAAGCTCAGCTCTTAACCTCTAATGAACATGCTGCCTCCCTGTGTAGCTCTGTTCCCTGGATGCATACGAGAAGCTGAGGATGGGCTGACTCCTTTCCAGTCTTAAGAACATATGCTGTGGGGCACAAATGTCCAAAAGTGAGATAGAAATGCTATGATTCAACACTGAAGCAAGAACAGGAATATGTTGGCACATCTTTCAGAATCCTTCTGTCCTCCAAGCACCTGGAGGTCTATTTGTGCATTTAATGTACATCAAAACCATCTGTGCACATTGGGTGCAATAATCACAGAGTAATTTATGGATGTGACCTGGATCACAGATGGAAAAAAATATTTTGCTTTATATGTTAACTTTGATTTTTTTTTTTTTTACAAATGACCACATTGAGGACTATGTTGAGAAGGATCCTAAAGGATCCTTAAGAAAGAGTGGCATAATCCATAAACGAAATCTCCTAAAAGAAAGTAGGAAGGAAGCTGTGCTATGCATAGTAAGCATCTGTCATTCCAGTCCTAGAGAATACCACCCATAGGATCCAGGGAATAGAGTTTCTTGGAAAAATAGTGAACTAATATTTAATTTTATGAAAAGGAAGGAGAAGACAAGTATTATTTTAGCACCTACCATTGGGCATATGCTTTAATTCACATACTCCTCGTGACACTGAGCAAATGGGTACTAGTGTCCCCATTTCACAGTCAAGAAGATGAAGGCTCAGAGATGTTGACACCAACTCCTCCTAAGAGCCATAGCCAGTAAATGGTAGAAAGAGGATCCAGTTTTAGGTCTGACAGACCGACTCTTGATGCTACCCCACCACACGCCACCTTCTAAAATGCTCAGAACACAATAAAATGTCCCATTAATTCAACACGTGTTTATGCCAAAACACGGCCTAGTTTCAGTCTATCTGACACATTTCTGTTCCTGTCTTTCCTCCGTCTCACTGGCTGAAGATGCACTCCTTTCAGAACACAAATGGCTTCGAGACAAGATCCTTGGTGTTGGACCAGATCGTGCTTCCTAAAGGTGCAGTTTTGCATCACAACTCTACATAAATGCTCTTGGCACTGACAGCAGGAGGCAGACAGGAGTGTGGCTCCACCATGTGACAAATATAGAGCTGCTGTCCTGAAAACTCTAACAAGAGACTAACCCTCAAGGGAGATGCCATGCAATAATAATTTTTGCCATAACACATTCCTTCCCTTTGCATAAATTTAACACCCGCTCTCTGTACAATATGTGATCTTCCTGCTAACTCCCCATAGACAGAAATAGCTCTGGTAAGATGTGATAAAGACAAGTGATAGAAAGGAAGGGAGACACGACACACTGGAGAGCTGGGCTTTACTGCCAGCTCTTCTAGAGTGGATCTTACTATTTGCATTCTTCATTATGGACAATATACAAAGGATGACCACAATCGGGCAATAGTTTGGGGCAATAAGATGGTGTTTCCCTGTTTCCTCTGCCTAATGTTGCTTGGCTGCCGGGCTCTGCCTTCTTTCCATTCCCCAAAGCAATGACCATAGACCACTTCCCTTACCCTAAACATGCAGCCCAGGTACAAGCCTCAAGAGCCAATATGGCCTCCAGTGGAACAGTTCTAAGAGGGTCTAGCAAAACTCAACTATTCAGCTAGTATGTCTCTGGATTTTTGGCTCAGTTAAGATTGTTGTGGAACTTTGAAGGGACCCTGAAAATATATGTGAGTCCCTTTTTTCCTGGAAATCAGACTACTAACACAGAAAGTCTGCCTTTGGTGTTTCAAAGCCACCTAAACATTTTCCCCCATATCTTATCTCCCCCAAAGAGGACCTTTCAGTACCTGGAAACTCTTGAATTGTTGAGTAGTGGCCTATGTTCCATTTGATCCAAACAGCCTGCATAGTGTTGGTGTTTCCATCCCTAGGGAGGAAGCACACTGAAAAAAATCCCACGTTCCTATAGACAGAGGCACCCTTAGGTAAGAACATCTGCTCAACATTCCCCAATTTCCATAATTTTGGTAATGGCACACTTCCCCTTGCACTGTTCTTCTCCATTCCATGTCAGTCTGTTGGGAATGCCAATAAAAGTAACTCAACCATCCTCTACCTCCAAGCTTCAGTGTGAACACATGATCAACAGACTCTATCCCTGAAAATCAGACAAGGAACACTCCAAGGGACAGATATGTCATTAAAGTAAGGGTAATCAAATCACAGTCATGGAATTAGGTGAAGTATTTTTAGTTTCAAGTGACCAAATTGCCTACTCAAACTTGTTTAGACAGAAAATATAATATATGGGTCTATATAAACTGGAAGCCAAGAGTAGATGTAATCCAGAGCAGTTATATCGAGGACTTCAAATGGTGTCACCAGATATAGGCCTCTCTCCATTGGCTCTTTGCTTTCATTCAGTCCCACGTCCTGGTCTTTGCATTTCTCTGTGTTGGTTTCCCTGTCAGTCACCCTCTCCTGATGTGATGGCAAAGGTATCCACTAGCAGTTCGGGCCTGAGCTCTGTTACACTGGCAATCTGGAGGAAGTAGAGCACTTCTCTCCCAGTGGATGCAGCCCTAGGACTGACTCCCATTTACTGTAGGTCGATTCTTAATCGCAGTCAAATAGCTTAAGCTATTTTTAGGCAGAGTTGCATCATAGATACCTGGAAGAGATGGACTACTACTAAGATATTTTTCTGATGAGCTGTTGACTTAGACTTCAGTATATCAAGAAAGAGATAAGGCTACCAGAAGATACACCAAAATATAAATCAAAATATAAAGTTGAATATGAGGAGATAATACACAAGACACAACCCAGCTCCAGTTTGCTTTTCTCACGTCTCTAGAAAAAGGCACCAGCTGCATAATATGGGAAGTGTGAGAGGGTCCTGTCAAATGTCATACCTGCCTGGCATGATGCATGACTCTCTAGGGTGACCACATGGACTTGGGGTTCAAACATTTTGTGGAAGTTTACTTCTGAGCTCTGAGCTTGATACCACATTTCCTCCTACTGCAATGCTGGTCAAGAGACTCTCCTGGCCTGGAAAACAGTATGGAGTTTCCTCAAAAAGTTGAAAATAGAGCTACCCTATGACCCAGCAATCGCACTACTGGGTATTTACCCTAAAAGTACAAAGGGAGTGATCCTCAGGGGCACATGCACCCGAATGTTTATAGCAGCAATGTCCACAATAGCCAAACTATGGAAAGAACCTAGATGTCCATCCACAGATGAATGGATAAAGAAGAGGTGGTATATATATATAATGGAATACTATGCAGCTATCAAAAGAAATGAAATTTTGCCATTTGCAACGACATGGATGGAACTAGAGGGTATTATGCTGAGCAAAAGAAGTCAATCAGAGAAAAACAATTATCATATGATCTCTCTGATATGAGGAACTTGAGGGGCAGGGTGGGAGGTTGTAGGGGGTAGGGAGGGAAAAATAATGAAACAAGATGGGATGGGGAAGGAGACAAACCATAAGAGACTCTTAATCTCATGAAACAAACTGAGGGTTACTGAGGGGTGGGAGGGTAGGGATAGGGTGGATGGGTTATGGACATTGGGGAGGGTTTGTGCTTTGGTGAATGCTGTGGAAGGTGTAAGCCTGATGATTCACAGACCTGTACCCCTGGGGCAAATAATAATAATAAATAAATAAATAAAGTGTAAAAAAAAAAAAAAGAGAGAGAGAGACTCTCCTGGCTACTGCTTGCTTGTCTCAGTGATCCAAGAAAGGCCATAAATATTGAGTGGTAACAAGTGAGTCTCTGCTGCATTCCTATGACATGGGTCCCCATTCCCATCACTCAATTCCTGTCTAGGTCTAGCTTGTATGTTCCAGTTGTAGTTTTGGATGCTGCACTTGTATATCTGTTCCTCTGGGACTTCCTTTCCCTAGAAATTGAAGCTGTGTCTTTGGATGTCCCAGCTAGTACGGAGGAGGCTGTGCTGTGCTGGCATTGCTGTGGGATGATCACAATCTGCCACACTGGTAAAAGTCATTGAGTCCCAGACTCAGTTACTAAACTGCCTGCTTGACATCTCCACTGATATCATCTCTAGCTCAACACACCCAGAATTCATTGCACCAAATCTCTTGTTCCCACACTGCTCTTCCCTCAGTGCTCTTGGTTTCAGTCGAGGGCATTGCTACTTTTCCATTTGCCCAATTCAGCAATGCAGAGGTCATCCCTGACTCTCCCTGGCTTTGTGTAGCTTGATTCTGCGACACAGTCAGCTACCCCATCCTATTGATCCTACTCCCTTTAATTTGTTGGGATGGTCATTCGTCCTCTTCCCTATTTCTTGCAACTTGGCCCAAGCCCCCAGCATCTTTTAGCCTGACCACAGGTCTTTCTGTTTCCAGTTTTCCCCTGGTCTGGTCTGTTTTCCACATTGTAGCCAGAGCATTCATTTCAAACCACAAGGTGGAGTGTGTAGATTCCACACATAATGCCTTCTGGTCATTCCTTTTGCCTCAGCCCCTATTCATCCTCTAAGTCTTAGATTAAATGTAACTTTCTCGGGTCAATTTTCCTTGACCACTTCCACAGCATGCTATATTTACTCTTCACAATGTTGATCAGAATGATAATACCTCAATTATTTGTGCTACTATGTATTTCACATCTGCCTTCCCAGGAAAATAAATTCTATAGGAGTTGAGTGCTCTATTTTGTTTTCTTTCAGTCTCCCCAGACCCTAATACTTCACATAGTTAATGATTATTAAATAGTTAGTGAATATACCACATCTTCTTTTTTTGAAGATTTTATTTATTCATTTGAGAGGGAGAGAGAGAGAGAGACAGTAAACGAGAGCACAACTTGGGGGAGGGACAGTGGGAGAGGGAGAAGCACAGTCCCCAATGAGCAGGGAGTCTGATGCAGGGCTCGATCCCAGGACCCTGAGATCATGAACTGATCGAAGGCAGACACTAAAGGGACTGAGCCACTGAGGTGCTCCCATACCACATCTTCTTTATCCAAGAATGTTACTCAGCCAACAGAAAGGATGAATACCATTTACTTTGATGTGGATGGAACTGGAGTGTATTAGGCTGAGCGAAGTCAGTCAATCAGAGAAAGACAATTATCATAGTTTCACTCATATGTGGAATATAAGAAACAGCACAGAGGACCACAGGGGAAGGAAGGGAAAACTGAATGGGAAGTCATCAGGGAGGGAGAAAAACCGCGAGAGACCCTTACCTCTCTCGGAGGGAACAAACTGAGGGTTGCTACAGGGGAGGTAGTTGGTGTAAGGTTTTTCGGTAGCCCTCCCAGTAATGGCAGATTAAGCAAGACACAAGATGGAACAGGCACGAGGGGAGCTTTAATAGAGGCGCCCTCGGGTGAGGTTCCACGACTCCGAGAGAAGGGAGTTGGGGAAGTCTCTCCTGGAGAGGATGTGCATGGGTTTTTACTGGGTTTGGGTGGAATGGGGGAACATGACCATAATTGGTAGGAGATTGGGTGGAGTTTAGCCCTCGTTTTCCCACCAAAGTTCTGATTTTGGTGGTCTTTTCAGATGTGGAAGCTGATGAGGGCAGGAGGTCCCCCAAGAGACTCCCAGGGTGGGGCGGTAAGATGGCGGGTCAGCCCCCATCTTGTGGCTTCCTCAGTTCCCTGGACCCATCTGCTCAACAGTTGGGGGATGGGGTAATTGGGTGATGGGCATTACAGAGGGCACGTGATATGATGAACACTGGGTATTATATGCAACTGATGAATTTTTGAACACTACAACGGAAACTAATGACATACTCTATGTTGGCTAATTTAAATAAAAAATAGTTAACACATAAACTCATGAATGAATATCAGAGTCTATTCAAGCAGTGTCTCAGCAGATCTTAAATAGTCTTCATTCTGGAATGTTGCAAAGAGGTATTTCCATTCTGAAGGTAGGACTAGATAACACTTAAAGCTCCTTTAAGTAACCATTCTCAATTCTTTCCAAGAGTCTCATTGTCCTAATGCTGAATGCTAGGGTCACAGTTGGAACACGGAAGATACAAGAGGTAACCTTAGCATTTACTAAATTAACCCATCATGGGAGGTACCATTAGCTATTACAGTTTATCTTTAAATCATCTCATTTCCATTCTATTTTCAAACACTTTCTTCCAAATGTGGGAGAGTCGGCAAAATTCTATTGGCCTGATTTATCATAGTCTAAAAGAAATTTAAACCTACCAGCCCAGTAAATTAGGGGATGGCTTTAGGCCTTACAGAAGGATTCACCAGAGAGGTTCCTTGAAACAGCAAGCTCTCCAAAGGCATTTAAAATTGGATTTGATTTACAAAAATTTGATTTGCACATAACTATTCAGGAACATATCGATTGTTTAAAGTGAGGTACATGGGGACATAACTACCTTTAATCTTTTATAACAAAGGCAGCAATTAAAATTGCTTTTGCTAAGCAATTTTTGAAATGGAAGTTTCAATATCTTTGCTGGCTTCCCACTCCCCAGAAGACTCCCTCTCTCCCCACACACTTTTCTCCTCCTAATTAAATGAGGTAACCGTTTTGGATTCTCTGTAGAATGCAGTTTCTGACAGAATCATACTCCCATCTTATGGATACTGAAAAAGTCACACTGGGGGCTTAATTTCATTTCCATCCCTCTTTGTTAATACAGCCCTTCCTATTCTCATTTCTTGGAAGCATTGTTAGGGAGGGATCGATTTGTTGGTTATTAAAAAGTGGTCAATTATGGTGGTATTAGCTGGCCCTGTATTCCCCAATCATAGTGTCATTTTCATCCCACAGAAAAGTTTGCCCTTTGTGTGTGCCTGTTTGTTTGCTTTATTTGGCGTGTGGTGCGGAGTGCCTAATAAGGAATCCTGATGGCAGTTTGCTCCATCTCCAGATTGAATTTCTTTATAGATCAGCCTCAGTAATTCATTTCCCAACTGGTTCTAATCAATGCAGCTCGACGCACGTAAGGTTAGAGAAACTCACAAAACCGTGCTACTGATCGGGCGTCTCAATGCACCTTCTTCATAAAGGCTCTCTTTGATGATGACCTGTCCAGCTGATCCACAGCCTCCTAGTGGAGTTAGGGACTGTGCTCTACCCAGGCCCCAAAGCTGCCATTGTCTTGTTTTCTTTGATTCTGGGAAGCCAGAGGCCAGAGAGGCTTTTATAAAAACAGCAGAGTGTGAAGGGAGTTGAGCAGGGGCACCTCCATTGTCCTGGGGACTTGGCATTGAGCCTCAGTGAGTGGCTCAGCCATTCTGAGACTCCACTTTAGCATCTACAGAATGAGGCAGCTAGACCTTCGGATGTCTGCCTGGGGTCTTGCTGACCTCTGAAGTGCTAAGAACTCTGTGTGAAGACAGAAAAACCTGTTGTATTCCCAAGTACCTGTCACTTCGCAGCACTGCACCCTGTAATGACCACCATTTGGATAAAGAATGGAAACCAAGTAAATGCTTGCCCTTTGCCACAGGATTCCAAGCCTGGCTCTCATACCTCTTAGCTGTGTGGCCTTGGCCAAGTCACATTATCATTCCCAGGCTGTTTCCCTATCTGTAAAATGGGCATATGCAATCCTGTCCTTTATCCATTCAGGGGGTGTTGTGAGGGTCTGAGAAAGTCACGGGCGTGAGAAGCACTTTGGAAAATAAAGCAGAATGCATAAGAGGGGCTGTTGATCAGGTGGCCATCGCATTGGCAGAGAGTACAGACTTGTACACCACCCTAGAGATTCATAAATCTGGCTTCTTCCTGCTCCCCACTCTCCCAGCCTCCCCACTGCAGCTGTAGTTCATGTCAAACCAGAAATCATGGCTTGTCTCCAAGTCATCTGAGTGCACGGACTCATTACTGTAGGCAATGACACCATTCTCAGGGAGTGATGTAGAGATTCAGCCAAGGAAACTCAGCCAGCCTGTCCACCCCACCAGGTGAAAGCCCTAATACCACCAGTCAAATAGCCAGGCAGCCAACCAGTGCTCTGGCAGCAAATTGGCACATAGGGCTCACGAATGCTCCAGTTACAGGATCAACAGTGAGGATGAACTGGCCCCATAGCCTTTCAGATCAATGGTGGCCTTCATAAACCATGTGTTAAAGTTCTAGCATGAGGCCTATTTGTTTTTTTCCTAAGATCTTACTGATGTTGATTTTTTTATCAGACGGAATATCTGTAGATCCTAGGACCTGGAGCTTTATGTAATTTCGGCCATCATTTCTTCTAAATATCTGTAGTGTCTTGAATTGTTACCTGAGCCAAGTTTTATACTGACCACATTATACAGATGACTTAATTGTAGGTATTCACTTGGTAATGTGTTTGAATGAATGAATGAATGAATGAATGATTACAGTTAAATAATGAACGTATGTTGAGTGGTTTCCACATGCTAGGCATCATGTTATTCACTAGAGATTCAGAAATGGGCAAAATGGGTAAAGCAGCTATCATCATTGAGCTTATAGTCTAAGTATTATAATCGTCATTTGCAAATAAAGAAACTGAAACACAGAAGATGAATTAACCTGCCCAAGGACACACAGCAAGATAGTGCCAGGTCAAAACATCAAAAATAAGTCTGGCACTGCCCCATAGTGGAATAACTAGTACAAACTTACCTTCTAGCCCCAAACAATAATAAAACTGGTACAAATAGATGAAGCAAGTGTTTTTGGACATTGGACATCAAGCAGCATAGGGTTGTGATCCTTCACTAAAGAGAATCACTCAAGATGAGCCTCATGTTTGAGCCAGCTCTCTGCTTTGGAAATTCTAAAACTGAAAATTATAATAATACTTAAATAAAATTTATGAAATGACTTAATATATTAGAGATGGTAATAAAAAGGGTCAATATGCTTAAGATCAATCAACAGAAGTGATACAGTCTGAAGAATATGGGGGGGAAGCTTGAGAAAGGGAACAGAGCTTCCGGGGCATGTGGGATCACATCAGTGTCTAGCATATGTATAACTGAGGTGTCCAGATGAGAGGATAGAGAGAATGCAGCAGAGAAATATTTCAAGGGAAAATGTCCCAAATGTGCCAAATTTGATGAAAATATCAACTCCTATAAATCCAAAAAGCTCAGAAAACCTGGAACAGGATAAATACAAAGATGTCCTGGAATAGAAGGGAGAGAATAACAGATCTTAAGATTTTATTTATTTATTTGACACAGAGAGAGAGAGATCACAAGTAGACAGAGAGGCAGGCAGAGAGAGAGGAGGAAGCAGGCTCCCCACTGAGCAGAGAGCCAGATGTGGAACTCGATCCCAGGACCTTGAGATCATGACCTGAGCTGAAGGCAGAGGCTTAACCCACTGAGCCACCCAGGCACCCAAGAATAACAGATCTTAAGGACATCAGAAAGTAAAACATTCCATAACATAGAGGACACGGACAAGTTTCTTGAAAAGCATGATTTAATGAAAGTTACATAAGATTTTGAGAAATTAAAAAATTTATTCTAAAATTTATATGGAAATGCAAAGAAACTAGAAAACAAAATAATCTTAGAAAGGAGTACTTACAGTATCTGATTTCTAGATTGACTGTAAGATTATAATAGTCAATACTGTGTAGTATTGCCCTAAGTATAGACAAATAAATCAATAAAACAGAATTAGAGAATCCAGAGATAGAGCTACACATTTGGACATTTGGTTCAATGGATTTTCAAAAAAAAATACATCTAGCAATTTAACAGAAAAAGGAAATTTTATTCAACAAATGAGGAAAAAAAGGGATTCCAATACTTGCCTAATCAAGAAAATTAATTTAAGAAAGATCATGGACATACATGTAAAAGTCAGTACTATTGATCTTCTTTAAGAAAAAGGAGAATATATTCAAACTTTAGCATGGAAAAGATTTCTTAGAAAAGACAAAAATAATTAACACCCAAAGAAAAAAGTGGATAAACTAGACTTTACCAAAATTAGAGATTTCTAATAAGAAAAAAAGGAAAGAAAGAAAGAAAGAAGAAAGAAAGAAAGAAAGAAAGAAAGAAAGAAAAGAAAAGAGAATAAAAAAGAGAAGAAAAGAAAAGAAAAAAGAGAAGAAAAGAAAAGAAAAGAAGAAAAGGAAAGGAAAGGAAAGGAGGAAGGGAGGGAGGGAGGAAGGAAGGAAAGAAAAGAAAGAGAGAGAGAGAGAAAGAAAGAAAGAAAGAAAGAAAGAAAGAAAGAAAGAAAGAGAAAGAAAGAAAGGAAGATAGATGGACGGGGGGAGGGAGGAAGGAAGGAAGAGAAAGAAAGAAAGAAAGGAAGTGGGGAAGAAAGAAAGAAAGGAAGAAAGAAAGGGAAAGCCTGTTAAGAAAATGAATAGTCAAGCTACAGACTGGGAAAAATTATTCACAGTGTGAATATCTGACAAAAGACCCAAATCTGTAATATAAAAAATCCCTTTAAGTCGATAATTTTTTAAGTAGTCATAAAAATAGACAAAAGACTTGAACAGATACTTCACAAAAGAAGATGTATTAATGTGTAATGAGCTTATAGAAAGAGCTCAGCATCCTAAGTCATCAGGGAAATGCAAATTAAAACCACAATGAAATACCACTACAGATCTTCTAGAATAGTTAAAATTTAAAAAATAACACCAAATGTGGGCTAGGCTACAAAGCCACCAGAGTCCTCACATACTGAAGGCAGGAATGTAATGATACAAACACTTTGGAAAATTGGCAATTTCTTACAAAGTTATACATCTATCCTAAGACCCAGCAAATTTGTTCGTAGGTATTTTACCCAAGATAAATGAAAATATACATCCAGGAAAAGAATTGTCTAAATGTTTGTAACAGCTTAGTTTAAAAGCCATATTCCAGAAATGACCCATCAATAGAAGAATGTATATGTATATGATAATATATTATATTCTATATATTATTTCTATGAAATGTTAATTAACAATAAATGCTATGTATTATCATCTAAAGCAACATGAATTAATTTTAAGACCATCATAGCAAGTGAAAGTAACCACTATATAATATATTTGGTATGATTCATTTATGTGAAATTTCAGGGCAGACAAAGCTAATCCATGGTGATAGACATCAGAATACTGGTTGTCTCAGGGGCAGTGGGGATTGCATGGGAAGGGTCATGAGAGAAATTTCTGGGGTGGTAAAAATAGTCTTTGTTATTACTGGTGTTTTTTGTCACATGGGAGAGTGCATTGGTTAAGACTCAACGAACTGTACTTTTATTTATTTATTTTTAAAGATTTTATTTATTTATTTGACAGAGAGAGATTACAAGTAGGCAGAGAGGCAGGCAGAGAGAGAGGAGGAAGCAGGCTCCCTGCTGAGCAGAGAGTCCAATGCGGGCCTCGATCCCTGGACCCTGAGATCATGACCTGAGCCAAAGGCAGAGGCTTTAACCCACTGAGCCACCCAGGTGCCCTTTTTTTTTTTTAAAGATTTTATTTATGAACTGTACTTTTAAAATTCTGCTTAATTGCTTGTATATAAAATTACTGTATCTATCTATCTATTTATTTATTTTGACTTTAGAATTCTCTAATACAAATTTATTTCTCCCTTTATTTCTTTTCTAACATTGTAATCTTATTTTATTTTTTTTCAGTGTTCCAAGATTTATTGTTTATGCAACACACCCAGTGCTTCATGCAATATGTGCCTTCCTTAATACCCACCATCAGGCTCAGCCCCCCCACCCCTCTCCCCTCCATAACCCTCAGTTTGTTTCTCAGAATCCGCAGTCTCTCATCTTTCGTCTCCCCCACCGATTTACCTCAATTCACTTTTCCTTTCCTTCTCCTAATGTCCTCCATTTTATTTCTTATGTTCCACAAGTAAGTGAAACCATATGATAATTGACTTTCTGTGCTTAACTTATATCACTCAGCATAATCTCCTCCAGTCCCGTCCATGTTGATACAAAAGTTGGGTATTCATCCTTTGTGATGGCTGTGTAATATTCCATTGTATATATGGACCATATTTTCTTTATCCATTCATCTGTTGAAGGGCATCTTGACTCTTTCCACAGTCCACCATGACCAAGTGGGATTTATCCCTGGGATGCAAGGGTGGTTCAACATCTGCAAATCAATCAATGTGATAGAACAAATCAATAAGAGAAGAGAGAAGAACCACATGGTCCTCTCAATTGATGCAGAAAAAGTATTTGACAAAATACAGTATCTGTTCTTGATTAAAATTCTTTAAAGTGTAGGGATAGAGGGAACATTCCTCATCTTCATAAAATCTATCTATGTGAATATCATTCTCAATGGGGGAAAACTGACAGCCTTCCCATTGGGATCAGGAACACAACAAGGATGCCCACTGTCACCACTGTTGTTCAACATAGTACCAGAAGTCCTAGCAACAGCAATCAGACAACAAAAAGAAATAAAAGGTATTCAAATTGGCAAAGAAGAAGTCAAACTCTCCCTCTTCGCAGATGACATGATACTTTATATGGGAAACCCAAAAGACTCCACCCCCAAACTACTAGAACTCATACAGCAATTCAGTAATGTGGCAGGATACAATATTACTGTATTTAAATAATCCAGGCTGTCTGACTCTACCGACCACATGTTTTTCTGCTCTATTTTGCTGACTATCAGGCAAAAAGTTAGCAGTTGGGAATTTTACTACCCTGAAATGAGTCAGCACATTGTGGAGTAAAGAATGGATTCCTCTATCAGATAAGCAAAAGTGAGCATGTTGTTTATAAAATGTGAAGATTACAGAAATATTTATATTTATTATTTAAAAAATTATTATTATAAACAGCTAAAACAGTGTCACTTCCTCAGGACTTTGGAAAAAGTGGCCATTTGTACCATCTAACTAAGTGACTTAAGACAACAAATGTTATTTCCTCACATTTTCTATGGGTCAGGAATTTGGGAATAGTTTAGCTAGGTAGTTCTAGCTCTGGGTGTCTCAGAAGGTAGTAGTTATGTCCCCAGTGGTGGTATAGTTATCTGAAGGCTGGAGGATGCTCTTCCAAATTCATTCCATAGTTGTTGACTAGCCTTAGTCCCTTATCAGCTATTAGTAGGAGGCCTCAGTTCCTTGTCAAGTGGGCTTCTTCAGATGGCTGGGAGTCCACCCAACATGGCAGCTGGCTTTCCCCAGAGCAAGTGGTCCAAGAGAAAGAGCACAAGACCAAAATGGATGTCACTGTGTCTGCTATACCCTAACTTCAGAGGTGACCTGCCATCACTTTTGTAGGGTTTGGTTGGTCACCCAGACCAACCCTAGTGCAGGTGGGAGGGGCTGTGTCAGGGGAAACACCGGAGACAGGATCGTTGGGAGCCATTTTGGAGGCTGGCTGCCACAGTAACTGCTCAGTAAATGTGTGATTTAGAATAAGTCAGTTGTTCAAGTCCCAGTTTCTTAATCTATGAAATGGGAAGGACTAATTATGTTTGCCCCAAGGGATTAAATTGGCAATGTTTGACGTTTCTTAGGAGGGAACCTGAAATAGAGTAAATTTTCATTAATGTCATCTTAAAACATAAATTAGTTAGTATAGTCATGTCTAGTATCACTCTCCCAGCCAGATAGCCTGTTTAACATTTTCCTGCTGGTTTCATATCTGGATCAGCTTTTAGAAAGGCACTTTTTCTAAT
Organism: Ailurus styani; assembly: GCA_002007465.1. Classification (NCBI taxonomy): domain Eukaryota; kingdom Metazoa; phylum Chordata; class Mammalia; order Carnivora; family Ailuridae; genus Ailurus; species Ailurus styani. Next base: position 1,891,874 of record LNAC01000270.1, on the reverse strand, counting down.
GTGGAAACTTGAAGCTGGTAAATTCTGTTATCAACCCATACTCAGTGGTTCATTCCCATCTCTGCTTTATTTACCCCATGTGTGTGGTATCTTTTACTTTCTCTTTTCCCATTAGACTGTGAGATTTCTTGAAGGAACCTTATTCTTCTTTGAATATCCCAAAGTCACTGTTTCAACTTTGTATTGATTTTCACATAGCCAGTGCTCAAACACTGTTGGCTGGCTACAGATAGTTTTCAAAGCAGAATACCCAGGAGGTGGAAGCAACTGTCATAGTTATATTAATTGATTATTATCCCAAAAATGATGTAAGGCCAAACTCAAAGCCATACAACAACAATTTACTCTCTTGCTCACAGGTTCACAGCTCAATGGAGTGTTGGTTGATGCTGGACTGGGTAGCTCTGTTTCAGGCTCTGAGTCGACTGGGCTTGGCTTCTCACTGCCAGATAGGTGGAGATCTGGGCCACTCAGGTTTATGTCAGGGATGAAGACTCAGGGCAAGTGCCTACTCAGGAGATACTCTTCTCAGGCAATGTTAGAAGCACATGAGAACAAATGGAATCAGGAAATGCATTTCATTGCATTTTCTTGCTTCGTGAATGCAACCATCTCATTGGCCAAAGCAGGTCACATGCTTGAGCCCAAAGTCAAGGGGAGTGGAGTATTTATTCTGCCTCCAGTGGGAAGAACTTCAAAGTCCATAGAAAAGGGATGAGCAAAAGGATGAAATTTGGGGCCAATAGATCTGCCATATAGAATACAAAGTTGTCAGAACTATCTAAAAGCTATAAACATTGCTGGAAAGAGTTGACTTTCTGAGAATATTTAGTATTGTTCTTTCACATTTAGAACTGTGAAACACTTGTAGAATGAATGAAATTGGAAATTGCATGAGAGTCTCACTGCATGAGAGTGATATGATTCAGTGTGGATTTTTGAAATTCAACTCTACTTTCCTCCTCTTACTTTTTGTGGGCCCTTCCACAGCTCCTTTAGCTTTTCTGAGCCTCTTTTTCCTCAGATGTAAAGTAGAGATGAAAAAAGAAAGGAAGGAAGGAAGGAAGGAAGGAAGGAAGGAAGGAAGGAAGGAAGAAAGGAAGGAAGAAATAGGCCTACCCAGGTTGCTGTAAAGTCAACATAAATTAACATATATGTTTCATGCTTTTTCCCCATCTGTCCTGCTGGAGTGGCAGGGAGGGTGGAGGAAGTTTTGGTTTTACAGCAAGTTTCTGAGACCTGAACTCAAGTCAGGGAAGGACTCAGCTTTCCTGACTGAAAAATAAGGTAATGACAAGCAAGTTTCACCACATCTCCACACCTCCCACTTGTTGCTTAAAGACAGACAAGCAATCAATTGTCACTTATTTTGGGTTCTAAAATACTAAGTTATTACCATAGAAACATAATTATGAGTAATTAAGTAGAAGTGTTTTCTGAAATGTTTCTGAATTAAAGTTCTAAATTTCTTTTTAGAAATTTACTTGGTTCATATAAGCATAAGTCAAAAACTGTAACACACATATTATTTCCTTCCAAATCAAATCAGTGAGTTATCTGTGGCAATTTTACCAAAAAGAAATGAATGAAATCCTCTCTAACCTTATTCTGAATGTGTAATTTCCAGCCTTTTCCTTATGAAGTGGCATCTAGCCTACTGAAGCAATCTGGAGTTTAACCTTGTTTTGCTTTTGCATCCAGTAAAGGTCTGTGTGCAGGTTGACAGCTGTTGAGAAGAATCTTCCATAGCACTAGAATATATCTGGGCTCCCTTTTCTGGAGAATGCCAGGGAGGAATCCTTTGAGGTTTGCAAGAGACTCATTGGCACTTCTCTCATTTGTCCTTCTTCCTTACACTCTACAACCAGTCTACCACCAAACCAAAAATACATCCTACACCCAAAATACATTTCAAATCCATCTGCTCAACCCAATTATCAGTGACATGGGTTGCAACTATACACTCTCAGATGTCTCCTTGTGTCTACTCTTGATCACCATTCCAAGTCACTGTCACATGGAAACCACAATGGTCCTTGAGAAATCTAGAATCACACCCTTCTCCCTCTGGAAGAAAGCCTTTTTATGCTTTCTTTTTGTAATTAAAATAAAGGCCTAAATTTGTTGGGAGACCATCAAGGGCCAACTTTGTCCTGCATGGTCTTGTCCTGGCCTAAACCTCAGCTTCTTCTCTACTTAATTAACACCTCCATAATGAACTTTCTTCCAGATCTTTAGTATTCTAGCTCTTTCCTTTCAGGATGTTCATATGGGTTGTTCCCTCCATCTAGAACATACCTGCTTACTCTTCACATATTTCATTCCTTCCCATCTGTCATCTCAGCTTAAATGTCAGCTCCACAAAGTAGTCCCCTTGATTCCCAGGAGCTGTCCTACTGTTCCTACTGAGATGCTACCATCTCATTCACTTCTTTCACAGTGCTCATCCCTGTTCATTATTATAAATGTATTTGTGCTTTGACTTGTGTAACATCTGACTCTTCCACTGGATATAGTCCCATAAGGATGGGGTGATATCTCAGCTTTGTTCACCAGGAACAATGGTACATTGTTCTGTGCTTGAACCTGAAAGGTGCTCAATAATTTCTCCTTAAGTGGATGAATAAATGAATGAATCAATCAATAAAGGAGGCAGAGTCATCAATATTTTCCAAGAAACTTAGAACATTTCTAATGCCCCATCACATGAGTGCCACCGGAGCATTGTCTATGGAAGCCAGAGGGTGTCTCCCAGAAGAAAATGCACCAGCTTAAGGGCAAGAAAGCCCAGAACCTGGATCAATTTCCTGTGTGACACTCCATAAATTCTGGAGTTTTTCTGAGGCACAGTTTGTTTGTAGTTGAAATGAGGATTTGCAACCAAATGTTTAAGCATAAGGGCCATGGTCCACAATGGACATGAATTTTATCTTATTTTAGAGTAGTTAGTTTTTGTCCAATTGAAAAACATTCTTGACTCCAAAAAGTTTAAAAAAACATTGGATTGGATTAACCCTAAAGTCCCATTACCTCTGACAATCTGTGTTTCTACAAAAGGAAGATCAGTCAACCCTAGGTATGGCTGCATGTAACAGAGACCTAAAATATCAGTGTCTTAAACAACGTGGAGGTCTACTTCTGTCTGTCTCTCTCTTTTACTTCTGGAAGTGAGAATTCTAAGGTCAATAAGCATTTCAAGGTGCCAGAGACTCACGCTCTTATCTTGTCACTCCACCATCTCTTGGGAACGGCCCTTGTTCGAATAGAATTTCCACCACATGGATGGGTAGATATTCCAGCCAGCAGGACTAAAGTAGAGGAGAGGTAAGTAAGGGGAAACTTCCTATTTTTTTTAAGATTTTATTTATTTATTTTACAGAGGGAGAGAGAGAGAGAGGGAGAGAGAGAGAGAGAGAGAGAGAGAGAGAGAGAGAGAGAGAGAGAGAGAGAGAGAGCGCACAAACAGAGGGAGTGGGAAGCAGAGGGAGAGGGAGAAGCAGGCTCTCCACTGAGCGGGGAGCCTGATTCAGGGCTCCATCCCAGACCCTGGGGCCATGACCTGAACTGAAGGCAGATGTTTAACTGACTGAACCACCCAGGTGCCCCCAATACCTTCTATTTTTTTTAAGAATTATTAATTTATTATAGAAAGAGAGAGTGTGAGTGAGCAGGGGGAGGGGCAGAGGGAGAGGAAGGGAGAAAAATCCCAAAGCAGACTCCCCACTAAGCTCAGGCTCCATCCCAGGACCTTGAGTTCATAACCTGAGGTGAAACCAAGAGTCAGCCTCTCAACTGACTGGACCACCCAGGTATCCCGTACTTCCTATTTTTAAGGACAGAAGGGGAAATGTTATATAGTGCTGTTGCTAACTTCTCATTAGCTACATTTGGCTGTGAGGGAGGCTAAGAGACAAGATTCTACTCTGGGTGGCTGTGTGCTCAGCTAAAAATATGAGATTCTAATACTTTGGAAGACCAAGGCAATAAAAAGTCTTTGCCAAAATCAGAGATTCTACATGAGTCTTAAGTAAAGAGATGTGGCAGAGATGCCCACTATCACAAGAGATACACTGTGCCAAAAGGGATGAGGCATGCAGGCTTCCCTGCATCTGTGACCACAGGATTTACAGAACTTGGAACATCTCACAGAATCTCAGGTTGCAAGAGAACTTCAGTTATCTAATCAAGCCCTTTTTGTCTGCATAATTCCTACAGCATCCATCATGGTTTCTTCCTGAATGCAATTTATTTATACATAGAATGAATAGTTAGCATTTCCATCAACTACCTATTTATAGGCACTGCCTCAAACTATCTATGCAGGGAGTGCTCTGTCTCTTGGGGAGGCAGACTACACATCTTCCTACTGTGGTCTCCATCAACTCTCATGGGACACAGTGAGAACAGAAAAAAAGGGACCCTACTCAATTTTCTTAGGAATCTTATAGTCCAAGAAGGGTCTTCTGGGGGAGGGCCTGAATTGAGTTTTGAAGGATGACTAACGGGCACAGTGCCTGGCATAAGGAAGGAAAGCAGGCATTCATATCATCTCTGAGGGATGATTTAAAGGAAGGAGGGAAGGAGGGAAGGGGAAGGGGGAGAGGAGAAAAAACCAGGAGAGATGGGAAGACAGAAGTCATTGCACTAAGAAAAATAACTAGAGGCTTTCCGATTGCTGATCTGTTAACAATTGAAACTGATCTTAGGCTAAAAATACATATTCTATATAGTATTTTTATCCTGAAAAATGGTAATGTTTTATGAAACAGGCAGGCTATGTTTCTTTTTTCTTGCACGCCCCTGATGCCAAGCATCTCACCCATTCTGTGCGTATTTGCATGTGCATCTCGCTTCCGGATGGTGAGCATCAGAGGGCAGAGGTCCTGTCTGTTTATCTCTGTGGACTCAGACTCCAGAGTGTCTGGCACAATAGCAGGCCCAATAATTGCTTGGCAAATGAGAGAATGAGCAGATGTGAGCCTGATGAAGAGAGGCAGGCCTTCTATGCCAAGGAAACAGCATCCAGAAAGATGGAAGGCTTCAGAGAGCATGAAGGAGGAGGGGTTCATCCCCACAGGGGTTGGTATGCACACTGAGCTTGAGGGACTCTGAGCCTTCTACTTCCGAGCCGTGGGAACTTGGGTAAGCCACTTAAACTCTCTGAGAGGTGGCTTTCTTACCTGGAAAGTGGAAATAAAAATGCCCATGCCATAGGTTTGTGGGGAGGTTTTAAGTGAAACGAAATTATTTATTTATTATTTTAAAAATTGGTTATTAGAGAGAGAGCATGATCTGGGGGGAGAAGAGGGAGGACAGAGCGAGAAGGAGGGAGAAACTTTTTAAAGTAAGATCTATGCCCAACATGGGGCTCAAAATCATGACTGGGAGATCACGAGTCACGTGCTCCACCAACTGAGCCAGCCAGATGCTCCTGAAACAAAATTATTTAAGGTGGTTAAAATAGCACCTTGATTTTTAGTGATTAAATTATGTTGGCTGTTGTTAAGGGACCGATGAGGAGGAGGGTGAGAGGTAAATGATAGACCACTGGACAGACAGGTAACCTGTGTGCCTAGCTGATTATGGTGTGTCTAACCCTCGTTTGTGACAGAGGAGGGCCAGGGACACATCTTACCGGTGGGAGGCAGTTTGTGGAGAGGGTGTTCTGGAATCAGAGTGGAAGGTGCCAGGGGAAGGTGCGGTTGGCCAGGGGGGAAAGGGAGGCAGACCACACGGGGCCCTGAAAGTTGTGCTAAGATTGGACTTTTCCTTCAGGACCAGTCTAGGTTCCTGCAGGGAAATAAAACGATCTGATTTTCGGCATCACAGAGGTGGGACGGGAGGCCCCGACACCAGTGGCCCCCGTTGAGTGTAGAGTCCGTGCCGTAGCTGACCAGAGACCCTGGGTGGAGGAAGGGCCAGCAACGGGAACACGAAAGGGCTTTCCCTCCTGTGACCCAACGCAAGGGAATTCACAGCTTCCAATTTTAGTTTTCTTATTGGGAAAGCAGAACTAAAAGCACAATTCTGACAGGGATTTCAGAAGGGAAGATGTAAAATGTGTGAAGACCGACTCGCGTACTGTTGGTTTGGTAGATGATCAGCCCTTGTTCCTGCACTTCCCCTTCCCCCTGCCCTCATGGTCACCCCCTTCCCAGTTCCACTCTCACCTCCTGAACACAGTAGGTTCTTCTGGCCAGTATTTAGAGAGATATGGCCTTATTTTCTAATCATATCCTCTTAAGAATAGAGGCACACTTGAAGGGACATTCGTCCTACTGAGAGATTTTCAGAAGTGGAAACACTACTGTGTCACAACTACTCCATGCACACGGGGACATGAAGGATCAGAAAGGTAAGGTGACTTGTGTTGCAGAGTTCGTGGGCTTTAAAGCTGGTCTGATTTGTACCCAACTGTTGACCCTACATCCATCACTGTTTCTTCTAGCTCCAGTCCCTTGAAAGCTAGCCCAACATGCCATGGGATATGATTGTCGATATCCAGGAATGTTTATTAGCCATATTCCCGAGCAGCAATGTCAGTTCGCCCAAGGTAAAACAGAAACTTGGCAGCAGTATTATCTATGATGCATAACACACAAGCTGTGTGCCAGGGACTTGGTTGCTTTCCTTACCTATATTCATTTGTTTCATCCTCACTATTATTTCCATTTTACAGACTCATAAATCTTAGTCTCAAAGAAGTAAAGCCATTGCTTATAAGTGATACAATTAGGATTCGAATATATTAAAACATTACGCAACTTCGTTAACTGGTTATTATGCAAACACTTATTTTGTGGCACATACTCTATTAGATACAGGACCCACCTGACTCCAGACCCTGCTGTCTTGCTCCAAAGTCCTTGCTCCTTATCATGGCTCACCCACGCAGAGCCCAGTTGACACCATGTATTAAACTCCTAGGCCAGTTTTTCCTCATCATTCTGGTTCTTCTGTACAGATATTTTTTCATTATTTTCAATTATATTTTAATATGATTTATTTTTATTTCCTATCCAACAGCATGTCAAATTTCCAAATCCATTTAATCCAATAGATGCATAAGTAAGTCATCACGATGCAAAAACCGTCTGCTAGAATAGAGGGTAGGGAAATGTAAAGATTCATAAAACAGGATCCTTGCCCAAAAGGAGTTGACAGTTTCATGCTAGGTAGTGGAAGGATTACATTGAGGTGCTGAACTGGGAAGGAGAAAGGAAGAGAAAATGACATTTAACAAAGGACTGTCTTGTGCCAGGTGCTGTTTGCTGCTGCTTTCCATATGTTACACCCATAGCCCTCACCAGCAATGCTTCTGATGGGAAAGAGAAGAGGGTTGGGGGCTCCAAGTGAGTAACTAACCTGCCTAAGTCTGTACCGCTCATACTAGTGAGTGGCATAGCAGAGATTCCCCACAACCTGTCTGTCCCCAAAACCAGGACCCTGATCACTACACCCCTATTACCAGAAAGCAAGCAGACAGAGACAGAAGAGGCAGCCATCATTCTGACTGAGAAGTTCTCTATTTCAACCCTTAACTGTCTTAACCCTTAACTTTTAAACCTCTTAATCTTTCTTTCACTCCTATGCTTGAAACCTGGACATATAATATTGAAATGGAAAGACTTCAAATTCTATGGTTTCTAGGAAGGGAAATAGATATTTACCTCATCGCCAAAGGGAAAGGCAAGTCCAACTAACCATGGACTGACCTCTAATTTCTGAGATGAGAAGCCTGGAGCCCGGAAGGTCATTATCTTTGTGTGTTGTCGAAGATGATGGAATTAATCCCAGGGTTGTGGTTTGCTTGGCATCTGCACAGCTATGGGTGCAGTGTGAGCTGCTGGTGTAAGAGTAACCCTAGTTTTGTTCAGTGTCTGGAAAGGTGATGGGACTGGAGGAACCCAGGTATGGAGAAAGCTAGGGAGGAAAACAGAGATGGAACTGATGTTCTAGAGCCAGATGTGGGACACAGAATGGAGACATGTTCAGGTCCTGGAGGGATGACTGTAGGAGGAAGCTCAAAAGACAGGTAAGAAGAACCCAGGAACTGGGGACAAAGAAGGAGGATTCAAGTCCTGGAGAACAGGTAAGAATAGTGAGACAAAATGCAGACAGCAGGTGGAGCTCGGAATGAGGAATGAGACCTTGACAAGGCAGGTGGGTCCCAGAGCCAGGAGGGAGATGAGCATTACCTGGACACCACACTGGTTATCTCAGGATACACTAAGCACGTAATCCTCACGACTGCATTATTGGGTAGGTATTCTAACCCCTTAGTTACAGATGTGGAAGTAGAGGCTCAGAGAGGTAACTAACACAGCTCATGCCTGCAACTGGAGCCCTGATCTTTTGCTGACAGTGAATAGATCGCTCCACTACTCCAGTGTTTCTCAATCAGTGGTAATTTTGCACTCCCAGAGCTATTAGGTAATAGCTGGAGGGAAGTTTCATTGTCACCTTTGGGGGTTTCTACTAGTATCTAGCAGGTAGAAGCTAGGGATGCTGCTAACCATTTTGCAGTGTACAGGACAGCTCCCTGCAAAGAGAGAACTAGCCAGCCCCAAGTGGAAACCGTGCTGTGGTTGCGAAGCCTTGTTCAACACCGCCCATGTCAGAAACAAAGTATTTTAGAACAAGAGCTTTGTATTTGTAATTATGCATATATTTACTCTTCCCACATTTGAGTGCCTTCGACTATCATCTATCTCCCCATTTCCCCCCATGTCTAGACCCTGGAAATCACTGTTTTACTCCCTGCTTTAATGAGTTCTAAGCTTGAAGATTCCACATATGAAAGAGATCATGCAGGATTTGTCTTTCTGTGTCTGGATTATCTCAATAGTATGATGTTCTCCACGTTGTTGAAATTGACAGGATTTTCTTCTTTTTTAAGGCTGAGCAATATTTCCTATATATGAAAACATATTTTTATGGCTATTGCCAAAAAAGACAATAAAGGAGGAAACAGTTGGACATTATTGGCGGGAGTGTAAATTGTGATAGCCATTGAGTAAAATATTCTAGGGATTCCTCAAAAAGCTAAAAATAGAACTATCCTATGATTCAGCAATCTCATTATCTCACTTCTGGGCATATATCCAAAGTAAATTAAATCCAGGCACTGTTTTAGACTCTACAGATACAGACTTGAATAGAATGATTGAAGTCTTGCTGTCTTGAAATTTACACTCTATTGAGAATACTGACAGTAAACACACCTGCCAGCAAGTAGATAGCACACAAAGCCACGGAGCTAGGTAGGTTCATCGAGTAAGAGGGTGCACATGGAGAAGAGGGGCCACACAGTCCTTGGCCCTCAACTTCAGAAATTGGAAAAGGAAACAGGATTGAGCAAAGGGCTAGAGAGGGAGTGGTCATGGTGAGGGGGAGAATCAGAAAAGCCCGGGTTTCCTGGGAATCTGAAGAAGAAAGTGTTTCAGCAAAAGAAGGGGGCACTCTACTGGGTCTGAAGTTAGGATTGCAGATGACGGCCATCCCACCGCCCTGCAGCGAGATGGGCCTCTAGGCTTCCACGAATCTCGGGCTATCATCTAGAGGTTCAGTTTGTTCTCCTAAAAGCGGGACCTCTGAATGTTATTGTAAGAATAAATGGATATGGACTCCCTTTGTAAGTTGCTTTATGAATGGAAGCAATCATCATTATGTCCTCGAGAAATCCTGTGTGTCCAGACTTTGGTTTCATGTTTTTATTTTAAGATTGATTGATTGTTTTGTTGTGTTAGTCACCATACAGTACATCATTAGCTTTTGACGTAGTGTTCCATGACTCATTGTTTGCATATAACACCCAGGGCTCCACGCAATCCGTGTAGTTTTGTGAAAGTTTTATAACAAAGTGAGGTTGCTGGCAGCAATGGAAGAGAGGATATTTTCTGCTGTGGCACATCTCCTAAAGTGCATTAGAAACAACCCGATAAAAGGTGGAGGGAGGGATTGTTTCAAGTTTACTCGGAAAGCTTGGGTCAAGTTTTTCTTTTTTCTTTTTGTGATTTGTTTCTAAGCAGATTCCTTGAAGGAACTATTGCCCTGTCATTGGAGTAGAGCCTGTGTGGTCTGTAACTGCTCCATTGTGCAGGAGGAGGTTTGAGGGTGTTTCTCCAGAGGATATTTAGGGGCTTTGGGGAAAGGGAAAATAGGGAAACGAATGCTGAGTGGGCAGCCAAAAATATTCACTAAGGTGAGGACTCATTTCTTTAAATCTAGGAGGAAAACTTCTTAAATAGGGATCTTCTGTTATTAAAAATAGCAAGTGTTTGCATGGCGCTTTCCACACGCTAGGCATTGTTCTAAGCACTTTACACATATTGATGCATTTAATCTTTAAAACAGCCTTATGAAGTGGCCGTGATGGAGATCCTCATTGTACAGATGGGAAAAGGGAAGTTGAGAAACTCCCAGAAGTCACCTACGCTCCTAAAGAGCCACACTGGCGTGAAGGCCATCTGTGCTTATCATCACTCTTCTAGGTCCCTCCTGCCTCTCCTCTATGTCCCTTCTCATGGTGGAAAGGAGCCCACAGCGGGACAGAGCAGGGAAGGGGCTTAGCCAAGCTTGGTCACTGGTTAGTGATCGAGCAAGGGCAAGCTTGCCGTTTCTCTGTCTCAGGTGTCAAAATGATTAAGCAGGCAACTTTTTGAAATGAAGATCTTAGAGATTATTAGGAAATATTTAAGGATGTCTGTGGTTGGCCAGAGAAGGATGGAGCGGAGGTAGGGGCAGCACCTGCCTCACAACTGCTGGTTGCTGCAAAACCCGCTACCCCTACAAGGCTCGCATCTCCCTTTGTCATCCCTGGTCCGTGGGCTGCCAGCCTCCATGGGTGAAACCATGTGGACTGGCCATTCCTTGGAGACACTGTCAGCATGGCTTTGCTGTTTTCCCAAGGCTGAGCACCCACGAGAAGCAAATGTATCTGCCTCCAGCCATTCTGTGCATTAAGATTCTTTGAGTATAGCTTCCTGGGCAATGCCGAGGAAATCAGCCACTGACCCGGACAGCCGGATAAGTGTGTTTCCCTCTGGAATCCACACAGGCTACAAAAGAATTAACGAGGACGAATTAAGGGTTGTCAGAGCTTGGGGAAGTCAAGCTATTTTCTACCCAGGAGCAATCTGTTAAGATCATAGAAATCTGGACAAATAGTTGGAAAACACATCTCAGGGAACAATTTTGGACCAGTGAGCAATACGAAATGATTATCTGGCTAAGCCTTGTCCATCTCTATCACTTCCGATCCTATTTTTGGCAGGCCTCTGTAGAACCATCTAGTCAATATTATCTCTCAGCAGGACCCTACCTTGGGTCTGCCCCTGGGGAGTTAGTACTCTGATTCCCTGCCCCTCCCATCCAGCCCAGGGAAACGCCAACCTGAGTTCCGTCCTGAGCGAGTCATTTCATTTCTGAGTGACTCTGGTTCCTAACAAACAAAGATTATGCACATCGATGCTAAGGCTGATGGGGAAGTAGATGTGGCATTGTTTCTGTGTCTTTTACCTTTAAAGCATGTTTTTCTGATTGATCTTGGAACTTACATTTTTCACCTGGCCAAGAGAGGGATATTTCTTTTATACATTTGTTGTGTTTAATGATCGAACAAGGAACATTAGCAGACTCCCTCGCGTAATAAAAAAAAAAACAAAAACCTTTATTTTTGAACATTTGCCAAAATATGCATATGGGCGGATGGGTGGGTGAATGGGTGGATAGATGAGTGGTGGGTGGGTGTAGTAATGTACATATGGTGAACCTGAGGCTTAAAAACCACTGAAAGCTTATTCTGAAGCAGAGAAAAATTATTGGAAGGTCACTAGAATGATTTTTAAGGTGTATTGAGCACATTCTATGTGCCAAGCACTATGTGACCAGCTCTCAATATGCTCAGGTGGGCCTAGATTCTAATGCATTGGTTCATTTGCCACCCCAGCTACTCTCTCCCATCTTCCCCAGACCAGTAAATGACAATTACTGGACCATCCATGGTTAGATACCACCTTACATTGGGTACGGTATAACGCTTATTCATTCATTCAGCAAATCTTTATTGAGCATATATCATATACCAGGTCATATGCACAGAGCAGTTAAAGAAAAGATAAATACACAAATAACAATAACAGCTATAAAGAGAAATAAAGCTGGGTAATTAGAGGAGGTGAGCTATAGCCATTCACTCAATAAATAGTTATGAGCAGTAACTATACAAGAGATGCAGAAGGAAGCAGGAGCTCATCTGGATTTCCAGAGGCTCAGTGGCCCAGAAGAGAGAGGACCAAGGGCTGTGCCATCAAGTCAGGGCACATAGAAAGGAGTGCTCACATCTATGGAGGGCAAAAAATAGCATACAGAGTTCAGAGGTCTTTGAGTTGCAGGGGACACTTAAAGCCGAGTCTCGAATTTGTTCACTGAGCAAACAAGGACAGGGGCTATATTCCAGGTTGAAGGACATTTTAATCTAGAGCCTTGAAGCTCAAACTGTGGTCTGCCAACCAGCTGCATCAGCAGCCTAGTAGAAATTAAGGAATCTCAGGCTGACCCCAGGAATATGGAGTCAAATCTTCAGTTCAACCAGGTGCCCAGATGATCCTGATGAAAATTTAAGTTTGAGAAGCACTTTCCTCAAGACATGGCTTTCAAATTTGATTGCACATTAAAATCATCTAGGTGAACTTTAAAACAATACTGATGCCAGGCCATGGCTTCAACCAGTTATGCCAGAATTTGACATCAGACATCATCAAGTTTTAAATTCCCAGGGTTAAAGTCCCACCTGACAAAATGGCTTCTCATCCCTGATCTGTAGGCTTTGTCCTCAGTAAATATTCACTTGTCACACAAAGGGAATAACTTGTGAGATAAGAATTTTTAACCCTAACTTTGCAAATTTGGCTACCTTGGTCATAAGTTCCCCCAGAAAGCTTAATCGGAACAAAGAGAACTTGCAACTGGTAAGTAGGAGAGGATGTGAGATGGATTCCCCTGCTGGTGACAAGCTGGCAGCCCCGGCCTCCTGCAGATGGCTGGCTGTTGCAGACGCGGAGCCGCATATCTGACACATACGTGTTGGGCTCAGTGTTCCTTCCTGAGCCAGAGCAGACAGATTTGGGAAGAGAGGACAGCGGGTCTTCAAAGAGAAGGAGGGCACGCTGTCCCAAGTTCTCATCAACAACAGGCTCTGTTCTTGAGGAGCAGCCAAACTGCTGATTTCTCACCAAATTTGAGTCATGCTGAAAAAGAAGCAAGAAGAGGAGCCAAGATACAAACTTTTCTTGAGGAACTTTCTTCACAGACCTTCAGGCTGGTGCCACGTGCCTGTGTGTCTCCTTTGGGCCATTCCTCCCTACACTCCCATCCTGCAGCCCTGAATCTATGGGAGACGGAGAGCAGAAGATACCCCCGACTGGAATTTCTGAGCCTTCTGCCAGACCCCTGGAACTGGCAGTAATTGCTGTTATGCTTTGAAAAAAGTGACACAAATCTCTGAATTTCATCCCTTGGAACATTGTAAAAATAACTTTTCTCACCAGTTTACATCCTGTGCTCGTACTCCCGTCCCCTCCCTCCCCCGTTATCAAGGCTGAGGACCACAGGTTCATGCGCTTCCAAGGATGCTTTAACAGATGATCAGGGAAAGAGTCAAAGGCCAGGAATTCCAGATTCTTCATGGGGTTTGTCACGAGTCAACCTCTCTACCTCCATCTCCCTCCAATGCCTAGTCCTTTATTGTCCCTCCGCTCCGGCGGGCCTCATTCCCTGCCAGGGACCCACCAGTCTCTGTCCCAGTGGCTCATGAGACTGAAGCTCCTGATTCAGGTAACTTGATGGCTTCAAATTCAAATTGTGCTCAAGTAAACACTGTGAGGCCCCTGTTCCATGTACCCACATGTTCATGCACAGAGATAGGCGTACACATACATGCACATGCACACTCACACTCAACAGAACCGGAGCTTCCTCCAGGGTGCCCCGGCTCAGAGGAAGTCACCATTATTCACCCTCCAGTTATTCCAAGTCAAAACCTGGCCTTCAATCATGCCTTCTTTTCCCTTTTCCTCTGCAGCGTGTTGATTGCCAGCTCCTATTGATGCTGCAGCGGAAGTGCACCCCACACACACACACTTCTGTGCCTTCTCCTGGCTGTGAGTCTAACTCAGACTTCTGTCCTCTGTCATCCAGAGCACTGTCCAGCCACCAGCCCCATCTTGAGCCTTTCCAACACACCCTTTTCACAGTAGCAAAGCGACGGATTTGGAATACAAATCTGACCCTGTCGCTCTTTCCTTTGGAACATTTCAAAGGCTTCCCAATGAGCCTAGGATAAAGTGCACACTTCTCAGCCTGCCTTCAAGGAAGACCCTTTGGGAACAATCCCCACATGTCCCTGCATCCTCAACTCCCATTGGCCCCTCCTCACAGTCAGCATAGTCAACATCTTTCAGTTTCCCAAACACTCTGTGCTCTTCCTCGACTCTGCAGCTGTGGGGATGCCTGTATCTTCCCTTCTGTCAACACCTCTGGACATTTTCCCATCTTACAGCCTGAAAGTATAGTTCGGCTCCTGCAGAAAGTCTGCACTGCAGAGACTGGGTTGGATGTCCCTACTCGTTGCTCTCATTCTCTCTGAGTCTCCCTGGACGTAGAACTTAGCAGGTACGTGCTGTGTGTCGACTGAAGCCCAGACCAGGCAGTCCTCTCCCCAAGGAGAAGAGCCTTGTCTGTCCACCCAGAGTTATATCCTCAGGATCAGAGCAGACATCCACAAGTGTCTGTGGAGTGACTGCCAGCCCCTGACATTCTCTTGATTCCACACAAGGCAGAAGTCTAGTCAACCCCATTGCTGCTACCTTAGCCCACACTCTCACCTCCTTCTAATCTCATCCCTATTACCAGGACCCCCCAAAATGGTTTCCCATCTTCCTACCCCAAAGACATCCTTCTGTTTCTGTGCCTCTTTCAAAAATGCAGATTTGATCATTTCTCTTGGTTAATTTTTTTCATAGATACCATTGTCCTCAGGGTAAAATTTAATCACTTCAACACAGCACAGGATTCATGATCACATCCTCAGCTTTATGGATCACTGTTTTCCCACCTGTGTCATACCTCAATGTTGGGTTACCTTGAACCCTTCAAAGATCTCCAAATACTCCAGGACTTCCTCATGCTTTTGAAAATACGTCTCTTTCTGCCTGAGATGATCTCTGCCTTTCCTTCCTTTTCTGTCCAGACTGGGAAACACTTCCTTGTCTTTGAAGTTTCATGTATTCGTTAAACAAATATTTGCCAACCATCTACTATAGGTTGAGGAATACACCAGGTACCAGGGGCACAATGCTGGACAAGACAAACATACGTATTCCCACCCCACTGTCCCTGCTAACAGTTTAGAATCTGCTGGGGAGAAAGGTGTGCTCCTGCTTCCCTTCCTAAATGATGACTTTCCTGACAACTTTCCCCTCCCCTGCTTCTTTATACCCCACTCTACGTGCACACACACACACACACACACACACACACACACACACACACACACACACATCCCTTTTATCTTTGTGTTTACATAGCTGTCAGACCATACAGGACAGGGACCATGACTGATTCATCTTATGTCTCTAGCACCTGAACACAATGTCTGGCACATGGCAGGTATTCGGTAAGTGTTTGTAGGATGAATGAATACAAAATTAATGATTTCTTGGTTTTTACCAGTAATTGAGGCTTTTAGGAAATAGGGGACAAACCAGGTAAGTGTGATAGTGGAGATGGGCTGAAAAATGATGCAGAAGTGGTGTTCCATGGAGGAATGAGACAAGTTGGACATCCCAGTGAAAATAGCTCCACAGCCAAAGGGCAGCAGAATGGTTCTCATCAGTGAGCAACAGTTCTACCACGGGAGACTCGAGGTTCCCCTTACCAAAATAGGGATCTTCCTTCTGTACTCTCAACATGCCACCCCCATATCTCCCACATTTCTATTTGGTTCTTGACCACTGCTTGTATGGTTCTCATCTAAAGCTACACAGTTGAGTGGTAGAGATTAGATTCAAGCAAGTTCTAGCCTGACCCCAAGCCTCTGCTCTTAACCACGCCTCAGAAGTTCCTTAGCCAACCTCAAAGTAGATGACTCCAAACCTCTCCTCTTCACCTGAAAAATACTTCGATTCTTGTGCCTGTAAGCTTGGTCCTAGAATTGAGCACATCCCTTAGCTGACGCTGCTCCAACAATTTGTCGGTATTTTGTCAATAGAGGCTTGATGCCTTCTTGGACTCCAGGTACCTTATATGCCTGGGAATTGAAGCAGACAGTGCAACTCGAGTTTATCATTCCAACCTCCTTCCCTATAAGTGAGCCCACAGATGACTATAGGAGAGATCAGGAGGAAAGTGGAGAACCTGATCTGCAGCAGTGTTGCTGATGGATAGAGAGAAAGTGACAGGTGCACCGCTTTATTGATGCAAGCTGCAAATAATAGTGTCTAGAAAACTGACAGTTTCTTAAGTGATTTCTATACTGCAGTAATTTGAGGAACAAATATTAAAGGAGATGATGTCTCAGAGCATGTTTCTCCCTGAGAGTCACTCACTGTGGAAATGACACAGTTAGCCCAACATTTATTAGAGTCAGGTGGTACCCTACCCAGGTGGATGAAGTTTGATCCAAGACTCCACTTACTCCCAAAATGCCCTTCCTTTGTCTCCTTCAGAAACACTAGGGAACTTCAAGGGATGCCATAGAGACTGAGGAAGTGATTGACTGACTGACATGATTTATCCCTTAATTTTCACTGCAGTTTTCCCACGAAGCCTAAAATATTGTCATTAGAGGCACACCTTGAGTTAGAAGACAGAATTGTAAAATGGAAAGATTATGCTGTCAGTATGCAAAATCACATTGGGCGAATGCATAATAGTCCATTGAATATTTCTATTATTAGACATTAAGATTATTTCCGTTTTTCACTATTTTCAAGCTGCACTAATTTAATACTTTTATATATACATAACTCTGTCAAAATCCATTTTTATTTACTTAGGAGAATATTCTAGAATATTTTACCAGATCAAAAGTCCTGAAGTTGGTGGAGACGTACATTGGTAAAATTTTTGAAAAATAATTTTCCAACCTCCATGGTTTAAAAAAAATTAAATACGTCTCATATAGGTTGCTATTAAACCATGTATCCCCTATCCCTTACTTGTGCCATCAAGTTTTTGTGTCTCTATTCATAAGGCTAACCCTAATTTCCCCCATTAAATGTAATCCTGCTAGCGTGAGTCGTCATTACCGTCTGACGCTGTCCCTTAGAATTTTACTACAGCTGTCAAACATCTGATCTATCCCTGTCAACATTGGGTCAAAAGTATGTATATCTTCTGAGCCTCTGGCTGGTCATAGTTGGAGTGCACCACATGAAGCCTCCGTCTAAGTTGGAATGAATGCATAAACTCTCATGAGCACAGATGCTCATCCAGCTCAAGTCTATGTCAGTGCATTATGGGTCCTGGACTTCTCATAAGGATGTCATGGAAGATGATGGTGATCATCTCCCTCATACCATTTCAGCAACAATGTCAGTGAGGGAGAAGTACCTGACATAGGGCAATTATGTTGACCCTGGGGATTGTCATTTCTTTTATGTCCCCCTTCCCAAACTGTAGGATACTATGTCATAGAATGTTTCTGGACAGGCATTGATGTCCACTCGGAGGATGTGATATTTAAACTTAAGTCATGAGTAACAAGGAAGTTCAGTCAGATAGATATCAGGAAAAGAGCAGTGTTGAGGACTTACAGTCTCCCAGGCACAGGGCTGAGGGACTGAGGGGAGAATTTGACAGAGAACTGCAAACGGGCCTTGAAGCTGTGGCAGGTGGAGCTGAGAGAGATACCAGCTGGCCGGAGCTGACAAGGAAGGAGGGTGGAAGCAGCAAGCAGTGGGTGGATGCTGTTTTTATGACATTTTCTTCAAGTGGTTTTGCTTTCTGTTCTAAGATTTCGTTCTTCAATCCAACTTAGAAATTGTCTTCCCATTACTGATGATGTGATATGTCATATATTTGTTTATTCCCTTCTAGTTTATGCCAAAAGAATTCTTACCTACTCCAAACATGGGGGAGTATTTGTGTGTGTATGCATGTGTTCTTTAAGCACATGGGATGCCACTCAAGGTTGGGGTGGGAGATGATCTGCATGTCAATTAGGGAGTATTTCAGGAGACCAAGGCTGCCCCTGGCGTTTCTCTGTGTGACAGAGAGATGTGGAAGGGTCATGGGGACTTTTCCCAGTTTGGTCAAAACATGCTTCCTGTTAATAAGGAACAAGGGCTTAGGAGTCAGGAGATGGGGCTTGAATCCTAGCTCAGCTACTGTGTGACCTTGGCCAACTTCCTTTACCTCCATAGGTCTCCATTTCTTCATCTAGCGAACAAAGATTCTCTAAACAAGTCCAACAAACCCACTATTATGCCCATCCTGGCCGATGAAAGCAAGCCCTCTGCTTTAGCTGAAATTGGAGTCATCAACCTGAAACACTGTTCCCCCCTTACTGCCCCTATCCTATCCTGATGAGACCCCACTAGAATTTTCCCTGGTTCTGAGCTCTGTGATTCTTACGTTGTCCCAGATGACTTCTCTTCTACCCCCTGGTCTCTCCAGCCTCTTGATTTTCCCAAGGAGATGGACCAGCTCTTTGGAGCTAGCATACAGGTACCTCTCTGGCAGAACACAGCAGGGCAAAGGGTAGTTGAGCAGAAGTGCAGGCGTGTAAGTCAGAAACTTTTCATGTATTTCCTGAATTCTTTTTGTTTCTTTGCCTCTTGCTCATCTTACAATTTATTGGAGGCTTTGGGAACTTTCCTGTGGCTCAACTGAACTCTGAGCACAAAACTGTTTCATCCAGGCATAAACTAGAGCACTGAAGGCAGAACAGTCCCTTGGGACAGATGCTGGGACACTTGCTCTGAATCTTTGAGTTTCTACTTGAGGCATCCTTCTGACCCTTCCCCAACCCCAAACGCCTCCCCAAGGGAATGCAGAAAGGGAAGTCAGAGCTCTGATGAGTGAGATGGGGAGATGTCACTGAGCCTCCCGGCAGCCTCAAGAGACCCATGTCTTCCACTTTACCCATGTGATAAATTCAGAGATGTAGCAGGCACCTCCACCCCTGCGGTGGGGAGGCCCGAAGGCTGAGTGGGCCACATTCAGTGTGGCGGAGGAGGGGGGTGGGAAGTTCAGTTCGAGGTGGCTCACCCAAGCTACAATTTCCAGATCAGCCAGTTCAGTTATAGAGCTGATATTTTATTTCCATTTCTCTGACTCCTATGTGTCATTTCTCAATTTATTCCAAACCCCGAGAGTACATAGTTATTACTTATTGCCCCCCTAACATCACACCTATTAAAGGGTTTGCCTCGAACCATCAGAGATCAGCATTGCAATTAGCATGTGGAGCCTAGAATAGTGCAGAGAGACATTGTTTCCAGCTTGGCCCCAGTGCCTCGTCCTGCAAGTGTTTTGCCTGTGGTCTTCAGCATTTTGACTATGGCTGCTTGAGGATTTGTTAAACAACACCACGACCAGACCACAGGTGAGCCGACTCCTTGGGTTTTGCTCGCTGATTCTGACTTGAGTAAGTACCACCGAGGCAAACATCAGCTTACAGGAGGAAAAGAGTCTTAGGCCTGGGGAAGGCCTATTCAGAACAGCAGTTTCTGTTTATGGGCTTCTTAGCTGGGAGTGGGAGGAATAATTTTCTGCTTCTTTTACTGTGTTTCTTGGGGAGGACTGTAAGCCAGGACTTAAAATTGAAAAGTAGCTACATTCCACGTGGGCTCAGAGGCACCAGCGTATAAAGGTTAGACCTTAAAATGGGCCTGAGTAGATCAGCCACCTGTGCTTACAACCAGTTTTCCCTGACACTGACACAGTGAGTCAGTCCACAACCATGGGTTTCAGGGACCCTGGTTGCTCCTCCATCCAGTACAAGGAGGTGGATGGCATCAGGGACAGAGAAAGTTTCAGGGTCCCACATGATATGACAAGTTTAGGTCCATTTCTCATGTTGAATGAGAAAACAATGTCATAATTTTTATAAATCAGGTGGACAAGAAAGATATTTAAAAGTTCTGTGTCTAGAGCTCTCTTTCTAAATTATGGTTTGCCTCAAAAATTGCAGAAGAATTAAACTGCTTGAAAATGTGCTTCAGGTGGGATCAGGGCGATAAAGCCCTGGGGAGAAGGCTGGCTTCCTTTGTGGGGGCTGAGATTTGGGTACAGACAGCCGAGACGGTAAGTGATTTCCTGGAGGATGAGCTGGACCAGTGTGGAAAGGAAGCAAAGGTTGACCTGTGCCCAACCATCCTTGGTCATGGAGCCAACAGGAAAGAAGTGTTTTTTGTAGTGGCTGGATCATAAAATAATGGCGGTGGATAAATGAATCTAGTAGAGTGAGAAAGAGTTAGGAATGGGGAGTGCAGACTAGGGTGATGCTTCCAGGCCCAGGAAATATGTAGAAGTTCAATCTCAAAGCCACAGGTAGACACTGTAATTGGAACACCTGGGCAACCGCTCCTTGGACTCCAGGACAGTCATGCCAAAAGGTCACACGCACCTAGACAGATTTGAAAGGCCTTACCTGAGAAGGTTGGCAATATTATGTAAGCCCCAAGGGAAGCAGTATAGAAAAATGTGCTCTGAGCAGGCACATTGGAATAATTTATGGACTTGGGACCCACCGAAGACAAGGGAACAGATGAGTAGTAAGAGATGACTTCTCTTACTGAGCCTGGATGGCTCAGCTGGTTAAGCATCTGCCTTTGGCTCAGGTCATGAGCTCAGGGTCTTGGGATTAATCCCCACATGGAGGGGGGTCCCTGCTCCATGGGGAGACTGCTCCCCCCTTGTCCTGCACTGCTCCCCCTGCTTGTGCATGCTCTCTCTCTCTAATAAATAAAGTCTAAAAAAAAATGAAAGAAAGAGATGAAGTTGAGGCTTGAATTAGAGGTTGGCCTGATGGAGGAACAATTCCTAGGGGAGAATGTACAGCTGAGAGGGACACAGGTGGTCAAGATTTGCACAGAGGTTTCTGGAAGGGGCAGCTCTTCTTGATGTCACCCATATTGCTGTGTTATACTCACACAATAAAATTTAGGCCGTGTTAGAAAAGCAGATTCTCTTGTCAGTAAGTCAGCAAATGAAAAGAAAACAGAAGGGACTCAGCCAAGGGGGCAGAAAAGGACAGGAGCCTATTTGAGGAGCAAGTTAAAATGTTAAACGTTCATCCAAGGGATTTTGAGATTAGTTTAGAAACAAAGGGAAAGAGGACCATGGCAGGCATACGCCATGAGTGCAGGGAGACATACGATGGAGGGAACTCTTTAAATGCTGCAGAAGTCCTACCGATTACCCACGCCCCAACAACTGCAGAGCCAGGGAAAGCAAATCTCTGGGGACGAGGCCAAGGCACAGTGATCAGAACTCAAGGGGCCGGCAGGGTCAGAACTCCAGAAGCCTTGAGTGCACCTCCAGCTCAGGAATCTGCTGAGGATGCTTCTCCAGCTGCAACAAAAAGCCAGCTTCACAGACAAAGATGAAACCATAGCCAGAGGCAGGGGCAGCAGCCACTGAAGCTCAGGCATGTGTCACTGGACAGAGCTCACATTCATCTCAGCGGGGGGAGGAAGGATCGCCCCAGTGCTGGCAGGGGGCATGGACTTCAAGAGGGTCTGAATGCAGCCTGAGGAAGGGGAGAGTCTCAGGGGGTCATCTGCAAAAAAACCAGTCCAACATGAGGTCACCGCTGCAACGTCTCAACTTTACAAGGAGACGGAAATATCTCAGTGGCCACCTCCTGAGAGAGAAGCGAGTGTGTATGAAGAGATGTGGTTAACAAGGCACCAAAATTAACCTCCTGATGGGAGTGCTTCATTCACAGTTGACAAATCTGGACAACTTAGACTAGTTGGCTTCCAGAAACCAAGTAGTCCTCTGCATGCCCTACGATGCTCCTGAGATGCTCCTGATCTTTGATGACAGTGACCTTGGTCTGAATTAGGAACTGGGCCCTGGGAGCTGGTACCGGGGATGAGGTTTCCAGACTGGTTGTCTGGATGTTGGTTGAGAAAGACTGGGATTGATATTATTGTTCTGTTAACTCTTTAGACTCCTCAAATGGGAAAACACATATTTAGGAAGATCCTTGGATTTGAATTAGTTTTGGCAGAAACTGTAATCATTCTATGAAAGGCCTTGCACAGCAAGTCCTGGCAGGTTGGCCCCATGGGTTTGATGACCAAGTTGCCTTCCTTAGAAGATCCTTATGTTGACCACTTACTGAGTGCAGGACCCCTGGGTGTTTCCGTTGGACAACACACTGGGTGTAAATGGGATCTGGAGTGAGATATAGGTTGAGACTGTATAGCCTAGAATTTAGGGAACCACCTTTAGGATCTTTTTGGCAAAGGTTAAATAGTCACAAGCAGTCCCAGGAGGAAGAAGGAAATGAGGAAGGGTATGGAGGGAGCTTATAAAGGTAAGAGAATACTTTCCCAGGTCTCTTCCTCTGAATGAGAGGTGCACTCCTGCTGACCACCCCAATAAATGAGGGGGATACATAGCTCCAGTAGGATCAAGGGGGATGCTCTTCCTTGTTGCCTTGAGCTTCCACTTTCAACTCCTCAGTGTGACTGCCGAGAGAGGAAGAGACACTTGCATGAGATCCTCCAGTTCAGTTTACAGGGACATGAATGAGGAAGCCTAGTTTGCTTACACAGATGATTCCATCCCTAAACCCCAACTTTGTCATAATAAAACTCATATAATTTTGTAATTTTCCAATTTTCAAACTATCATAAACTGGCTGGAAGGGTTTCTGCTTCTTTGGGCCCCAAGAGCAGCTTGATGGGTGTCAGGGATAGTTTCAAAAATGATCGAGTCCCAAACCAAGGAAAGTTAACTCCAAGGATGCTGCTTGATCCAGCTGCTTCCAAACCAGAGACTGCTTTTCTTTTCCTAAAACTTTAGAAGCTCTGTGCTTTGATAGTTTGAGAGTCATTTCTCTGACACAGCGTAATACTGTGTGATAATTTAATTTTGTGTCTCATAGAAGGCTGCATGCTTTATTGACACCATCCTATAAAATCCTTGCATGAATCCTATGAAGAGCTTCTATTTTTATCCCCATTTTTCAGATAAGAAAAATGGCTCAGAAAGATGAAATGACTTATCGGGGACTACAATAACAGAAGGTTTCAGGACTGGGATTCAACCCTAGCTCAGTCTGAATTAGAGCACAGACCATTACCTAGCCCCCCGGTATATGAGTTTTGACACTGAGAAGAGTGAAGGATGCATCTCTACTATAGTGCTCAAACCAGCTCTTTTCAACCACCACTGGACTTATCAACCACCATGGGAAGGATGCTGTTGTCAGAAATTAAGAACAATGGAAGGACCTCATATTGTCAAGGGCCTAGATAAATATGAAATCAGATACACAATTGTAGAAATTGAGGTACATCCTCGACAGAGCTCAGTCTATTGATGTGTAGGTCTTTGTCCTATGAAAATAATGATACCAGGGCACAAAGATATTTGTACAAAGCCATTCTCCAAAACATCATTTGTCACAGTAAAGTAATAATTTAAACAACACACATCCATGTCTAGGGGGACCAATTAAATGTATTAGTAAATCATCTGATGTGTTGGGCCATGGCCATTGACAATGGTTATACAGATCTGTATGCATTGACTCATCGACTCAGAAATATGTTAACTGAAAATGTCAATTTCATGCATACATAAGAGTATGCATAATAGAAATTATTTCTCTGAAAAAAATTCTCTTTCTCTTTCTGTCTTTCTGCCTTTCTTTCTGTGTTTCTTTCTCTTTCTCTCTTTCTTTCCTTTTCTCTCTCTTTCTTTTCTTTTATTTTTGAGAGAGAGAAAGAGGGAGCATACGAGCAGTGGAGGGAAAGGGAGAGAGAATCTCAAGCAGACTCCCTGCTCACTGTGGTGCCCCACACGAGGCTCAATTTCATGACACCAAGATCATGACTTGAGCCAAAGTCAAGAATCGGATGCTTAACTGACTGAGCCACCCAGATGCCCCTGGGAAAAAAAAATTCTAAGGTATAAATGAGTCCACACAGGAAAAGGCTGAATGGCTATGCCAATCAAAGCTCTGCAGGGAGGGAGACAGTCTAGCCTAGTGGTCAGGAGGGAGAGGTCCAAGCTCCCATTCTTGGTTCCTGCCTGGGACCTTGGACAGGTCCCTGAACCCTCTCGGCCTCAGCATCCTCATCTGGAAAGTGAAGATTACGATGAATACTTTACAGCGTTGACTTCAGGATGAAAGGAGACATGGCAGAACCTACACCTGCTTATCTTCATATTTTGCAGATATAAAATATGTGCATCTATAATGCATGTCAAGTCTCAGCATAAAGCATGTCATGGGCACTCAGTCAGTCATGCTGATTTTGATACTTATGTGGGGTCCGTTCTGGTTATTTCATGTGGTGTGAGAAACTAAACCCAAACTTCAACAAGAACCATTTTATTAGGTCTCACAAATTCAGTGGGTCCCAAATTTGGGCAGGGCCAGACTGTTTCTTTGTTTTGTGTGGCACCACCCGAGGTCACTCCTGGTTCTTAGCAGGTGGATGCATGGCTTTGGAGCATCCAAAGTAGCTTTGGTAACACATCTGGAATCTAGGTATGTGTGACTAGAAGGCTGGGCTCACCTGTGACTTACGTGAAGCATCACTACATGGCCCCCGGCATGATGCCCTCTGGATGATTGGACTTTTTACATGAGGGCCGCCTTTCCCTAGAGCCAGCATCCTAGGAGATACTGGTGCAAGCTACTTGGTCTTTTCCAGCTTATCCACAGAACTCACACAGCTTCACTTTCAGGGACTCTGTTGGGTGAAGCTCTAATGAGCCCTTTCTGATTCAAGGGGAGGGGACATAGACCCTCCTGAGTCAAGGATAGGAGTATCAAAGTCTCACTGTAGACAAACACGTGGGATGCAAGATGTTGCTGCCACCACCTTTGGAAAATGTATCTGTAGCAGAACCTACGCCTGGATATCTTAGTATCTTGCAGATACATAATATGTGCATCTATAATCTAATGCCTATCTCTATAAACAGAGCTATAGGCACTTTTATATAACTAAATACTTGAGCACACAAATAGATGTGTACAAAGACATGTCTAAATTCTGCATTAGCATTGCTTCAGTTGAGAAGCAGGCTTGATGCGTGTGAAGTGTGGAGTATTTGTGCAGGAAAGCGCTGGAAAGAGGAAGGAGTTGCTCACTTGTTGTATATATAGCATAGGTTTTGCCCTTTATAATAAAATGATGTATTTCATTTTGCTTTCTCTGTTGCTATGGTATCTGTCACTTTATTTATAACTGTGTCTGTTCAGCTGCATCCATGGACTTGGGAGGCTTTTCTGCTCTGAGATGGAGCTGTAGCAAGCACAGGAGGCATCCTGGGTCAGGAGCGGGAGAAACGGAGGTCAGGGTATTCCTGCTCATTCTCTTTCACTACCCTGCCTGAGTTGCCTGTCCAGTCCTACAACGGCCCCCAGACAGAGGGGTCTGACCTATATCCTGCACCCCCCAGCTGCTCCTGCACTCAGCCCTGACATCTGCCCTGGGCTCTCTGGGACCTTGCCAGCCATGTGAATCTGGACAAGTTGCTCAGGGTGTCTGAGCCTCCCTGCCACTCCCCCTCCCATTTGGAGAACAAGAAGGCTAAAACAGACTTTAGGAAGGCTCCATTTCCAATCTGCCACTGTCCACAGGTCTTTCATTTTCTGGAGAACTCTGAGCCCACTCTACCTGGCTTTCACATGCTTGGCTTCCTCTGCTGGTTAGACTCTCCTCTGCTCCTCCCCATATTTAAATGTCTTCTCTGAGGAGCCTTCCTTGGTCTGCCCATCTGCAGCAGATACATGTGGTGCTCATGGGCTCACATCACCTCAGGTCAGGCACCTCCATTATTTGTTTGCTCATTGGCTTCCAGAATGTGCTTTCATTCCCAAAAACTGGCATCTGAGTCTCTTCATTGGCAGGCTGCCCTTGGTCTCCCAGAAGCTGCTTTGCTGCAAATCAAGGGGAACTGAAATTGCCTGGGCATTTACACTCCCCAGGCACTGCCCTTAACAGTGAGGAGAGTGCTGGAGTGTAAACACTTCAGCTCTTCTGTTTCTGATCTGTAAAGCTATCCCCTACAGTGGCTCCAGAGTTCCCCTGTTGATGGAGCCATTGTTCCTTCCTTGGGACTTTGCTTGAATTCACTCACTTGCTTGGTTTCCTTGCCATCTGTGTACCACTGCCCCCTTCCCCACTCCACCAGCAGGTTGCCCTGGGAATACTTCATAATACAAATGCTCCTCTCGGGGTCATCATTTGAAATGCCCATTATGATTCACTTTTGAAATGAGATTCCCATTGTAGGATTGCCCAACTCTGTGTCCTGTTTGTTTTCCAGGATGGCACAGATCCCAACTCATAAACATCTATTGTTTACTTTGTAAATCTCTCTCAGAAGTGTGTTCCAAAAAGAGAGACTATTTCTGTCATGTGCATTATTTTGTGTCATATTATAGTTCTTGGAACAAGAACTGTGCTCTAAAGTTTTTTAGATGAAAGAGTCATTGAATGAGTATTCCTTTATACAAATACCCACATTGGTACCTTCTCCTTTGCTCTTGGTGTTACTTAAGATACCCTCGCTATCATGCCTCCAGCCAAATTCTTTCACTTACTATAACCAGTAAATAAATGTTTGAAAAATACACAATCTCACTATTTATCAGATTCAATTCACATTGGACCAAATATATAAAGAGATCTCACAATTCAAAAATAAAAAAAATAATCAAATTAAAAATGAGTAAGTAGACAGTTCTCTAAAGACACACAAATGTTAAATAAGCTCATGAAATGATGTTTAATATCATCAGTCATCAGGAATATGCAAATCAAACTACAGAGAGAAACCACTTCACACCCACTAGGATGGCTAGAATCAAAAAATCAAATAATAATGTGCTGCCAAGGATGTTGAGAAATCGATACTCTCATACACTACTGGGGAGAAAGTGAAACGGTGCAGCCACTTGGAAAAGGAGCTTGACAGTTCTTCAAAGGGAGAAGCAGAGTCACCATCTTACCCAGCAGTTGTACTCCTAGGGCTCTACCCAAGAGACATGAAAACACGTCCACACAAAAACTTGTACACAGATA
Source organism: Ailurus styani (assembly GCA_002007465.1). Lineage (NCBI taxonomy): Eukaryota > Metazoa > Chordata > Mammalia > Carnivora > Ailuridae > Ailurus > Ailurus styani. The sequence continues at coordinate 1,864,587 of LNAC01000270.1, read as the reverse complement.
TTCACGGCAACATTTTTCACAATAGCCAAAAGATAGAAGCAGCCCAACTACCCATCAACTGATGAACATAACATGATATATCCATACACTGGATTATTATTTGATTATAGAAAGGAATGAAGTCCTAAAAATGCTACATCATGTTGGTCTCTGAAAACATGCCCAGTGAGAGCAGCCACTCATAAAGACCCACATTGTATAACTCCAGTAATGGGAAATGTCCGTAGTAGGTAAATCTAGACAGAGAATAAATTTGTGGTTTCCTAGGGCTGGGGGGGTGAGGTGTTGGAAAATGGTACTTAAAGAGTACAGAGTTTCTTTGGGGGGCCATGGAATGTCCTGAAATTGAATTTGGTCATGGTTACACAACTCTGGAATACTCTGAAAATCATTGAGGTATACACTTTAAATGGTTGAGTTGTATAGTATTTGGATTGTATCTCAAGCAAAGTGTTACCAAACAAATTTACGGGAGACCAAGTGAACATTTCACATTTCAACTTCTTAACTTAGTTTAGCTATAATAGTCCTGGTGAGTGAGACAGTGACCAGCTCAAGACTGTCATAACTCGATGGTGACATTGTCACGCATTATAACCCTTTTGTAAGGCTCTTTGATACTATTTATCAAGACTCAACAGAACGTTCATACCCTTTGGGCCTGTTGTTCCACTTCCTAGAAACGCAGTTTGAGAACTTACCCTGAAATTCAAAAAGCAGTGACACACACGAAGCTGTTCATCCTGATGCTGTTTGTTATAAAGAATAATAGAAAAGAATCAAGCTGTCTAACAATGAAGGGCGAGGTAAATATAGCCATGTGTAAAAGTGATGCTGCTGTGAGGTCAGTAAGAAATGCTGGGGCAGGTAATGTCCTGACAAGCTGATCACTCCATGACTATGCCCATAAGGAAGCCTGCTAGGAGGCGGGCTTGGAGAATGTTCTACTCCACACCTCTGAATTCTCTGTGATGTTGATGTGTTTATTTTATATCAGTCCCAACGTTCATCTGATTCTCATCTATAATAATCCCCCAGGCCACGGAGCTCTTCCACTTTTCTGAATTCCTAGGCGATTTGTGGTTTACGTGACATGAGCTGGCCTATGTTTGAGAACAGTCATTCCAACAGCTGTCATTTACTGAACACGCTCCAGGAGTCAAACACTTCCCCTGCAATATTTTACTTAGTCTTCTCAAGACCCCAAGAAGTATATAGAGACTCTTCTACCCTATTTCTGGATGAAGCAATTAAAGATGAGAAGGAAAGTGGAGCCTGGGTGGCTCCGTTGATTAAGCCTCCAATTCTTGGTTTCCGCTAAGGCCATGGTCTTGTGATTGTAGGATCGAACCCTGAATCGGTCTCCCTGCTGGGCACAGGGTCGGCTTCGGATTCTCCGCCCTTCTGATCACTCTCCCACTCACGTGTGGTCTCTCATGCTCTCAAAAATAAATAAATAGCTCTGAAAAAAAAAAGAAAATGAGAAAATGAGAAGGAAAGGAAGCCATGCAAGGTCACCTGCAGGTGGCTCCAGCATTTTTACAGGCGAGGCGGCCACAGACACTCTTGGGGCTCCATCATATTCCTTGAGACTCATCTTCCCATAGGGACTCCTTGCTTCTAGCATGTGGGACTCTGCCTGAGAGCTTCCCCTGGTCGTGAGCATGGCCTCCCTATGCAGAGGGCATGCCGACAATATCAAAGAGAAGATTCTGGAGCAGCATTCACCAGTGACGAGCGAGGTGGTGTGTAAATGCCCCAGCTTGCCCTCCTGGGGTACATTTCTGAGGGGTGTTCCACACCGAGTCCCGGAGGTCCCTGGCAAGATTCAGCTTCAACTGCTCACTGATGTACCACACACTGGCTTCCTTCCCTTCCCCGTCTCTCTCCTCCATAAATGCTTCCTTGGATTAGCTCCCAAATGAAATGCTTGCATTACATCCTGTGTCAGGAGAACCTAACCTTAGACAAAGCCGTGAGAGATTTGAATCTGGCAGGAAGCTGAGTCCAAGAGCTTTTCCTTAGCAATATTTGATAATTGGGGTGGTGTCGCTTCGGGAGAAGGCTGATGAGGATTGCAGTGTGAGGGCCGGCAAGCCAGCCATAGTGGCCTGCCTGGCATATATGTGCTTGGCAAATCTCTCCTGGTTCTCCTGCAAGCCAACCTCGGCTCCTGCACATGAGGACCTGAAGAATAGGCTCAGGGCCTTCTGAGTCTTTGGTGCCCCCAGCCCCTCAGTGCCTGCTATAGTTCTCACCACTCAGGACCTAAGGGACACATGGTTTCTGATGACTGATTTAACAGGCTGACTAATTTGGATGGACTCTGGGCTACCTCTAGGACAGCAAAAGGCTGCAAGTTGAGAAAGCAAACCTACCAGCCTTCTACCATCTCATAGGAGGGCATCTTTGTTCCCCCAGCAAGCCTGGGTTGGTGTCCTCCATCTGTTCTTTTCTTATGTGTCACGGGTAAGTCACTCAGCCTCTCAGAGCCTCCGTGGCCTCCGATTGCACAACGGACACGGGATAGCACTGGCCCATCCACGGCAGGTCTGGGGTATGAATGGTGGCTGCTGTGGGGGTGGGACTCAGAATCAGTAGTTATCAATAATGTTTACACTCTGCGGTTGCCTGTTGCTGGGGTCCCCACGGCGGTGCCCACTCTTTGCTGGAGGGGAGTCTGAGCCTGAACTCCAGGTGCATCATGGAGGTTTGGACATATAAGTAACTGCTCACACCTGCCTTATCCCAGCGGGGCTTCCCTGACCCCACAGTACCCAGCGCCTCCATACACTTAGCAGCCCCCTCGAAGCTCTGGCCTGAACTACGTACTTCTCTTCAGATTAGATAACAAAGCAGCAAAGTCCACTAACAGCTCAGGGTCCTTCTGGGCTTCTCGCGTGCCACGGCCACTCAGTCAGCCTCCTGCACCTTGTGCAGGTGACAGGGGCATGAGGTGCCATGGGCCAGTGTGGGGAAAGAACCCCCAAATCTGCCCTCGAGAAATGGGGAATCCTTCTTTAGAGGACCCCAGCTCGGATACAAGAAGGCACTAAAGGGGTACTTGAAGGAGGCTGGGCCTGGGGGCTGATCATAACTCACTAGCTCTGCCCACTTGTGTGGCTCATATCTTCTTCCTCTCTCATCTGTAAAATGGGCATAGGCAGTGCTGGTTCATATCTTTCTGAGGATTCTATGAATCTTAGTTACAGCCCCAGCATGGCACCTGGCACAGGATAGGGGTTGGGGGCTACTTGTCCTTCCTAATCAGTGACCCCCAATTTTGCCTTCAGGTCATGTACAAGGACTCCCAGAAGAATGAGGATAGGGATCTGGAGTCCAGCAGGATCAGCAGCACACAGCAAAACTCGGGGTTCGACCTTCTGTAGTACTGTCCTCCTCTACCTCCTATTTGTCTCTTCTCTTGTCCACACCCTCTTCTCTGCAGGAAGTGAGACCCCATAGTCCCAGAGGGCCTGTGGCCATGCCCTTGAGTGTGGCGGGGGACAGGCAGTTGTCAGAGGGCTCACCCTGGCTGCTGTCCTGGGAGAGGTGGTCCCGAGGAGAGAAAGGGGGGGTGGTCACTGAGGACAGGAGGCACAGGGATATGGGAGGAGGGAAACCTGCTGAGCCTGGGGCCAGCTGGACTCAGGAAAGTCCCTGGAGCTCGAGAGTTCCAGACTCTCCAAACAGGGACCTCCCAGACAGGACCACCAGGCTCCAGTGCCCACCATTCATGGGGACTGGGACTCTTGCTGTCAAAGCAATAATTAGCATTTCCTATGGTTACATCCCAGAGGAGTGTGAAGGAGAGAAGGAGGGACAAGCTCACTGGCCCAGAATTCTTCCGGGACTATAGGGAAAGGGCTGCACCCAGTGCCTACCTGTCCTCCAGGCTGCCTCTACTCACTCTCTCCTTCCTCACCTGCTGATTTCCCTGCAGCCCCTAGTCTGTCTGTTTGCCACCTGCGAATGGTAAAACCTCTTCATTTATCAGTGTGCTCAGGATGACGGCTTAGGAAGCAAATACTCAAATACCAGAGACTTCCACAATCTACCTTTGGGGGAGAGAAATCGTCACAGGATTATAAGAACAGGTTTACTCTGCACTGTGCCTAATGTGACAGGGAAGAGGAGGGGAGTGGTTTCCTTTACCATTTGTGTGGTTTTGCCCTTTTCAAATGGCAGCAAGAGTCACTGCTAGCCTGCTAGTGGTCCTTGCTCTTCCAACCAGAGACAAGGCTTTCAGTGGAAAGACAACACAAGTTCGAGTTGAGAGGAACAGAGTGTAATTCTCACTTCTGCTAACTAATAAACAGCTGTGCGATCCTGGGAAGTTAGTGGACCCTTCTGAAGGTCAAGTGCTGCTTCTATAAAACTTGAATCATTATAATAGGAAAGTTATTTGGATGTTGGGAGTGTCAAGGTAACTAATGTAAATAAAAATCATTTTGGAATTTTAGAGCTATTTTGGTATTCTTTTGTGATTTTCCTCTTGCACAGGTTAGATTCCTGCTCATCCAGAGACCCTTAACCCCTAATTATTGCAGTATTTCTGGTTTCCAGCCTCCAATCCAAATGACAATGGCAGTGATAAATACTTGATGAATGAATACATGAAGGAATGTATCCATAAATTAATCAGTCAACCCATGAAACTGAAGACAAGAGCCGGGCATGGACTCTAAATTCCCTGTGGGTTGTGAGACTGTCATCTGACTGGAGAAGGCACAGCTACAGACAAACGTGGGGCCAGAAAAACATTTCAATCCTAAAGTAAACTCCACGGAGAGAAAGCTTCCAAAATATAGGCAAAGATGATGGACGGGAAATGGGGTGGGGACAGAGAAAGAGTGGGAAGAAGCAGGGGTGGGAGTGGGGAGGGGTGTGAGCAAAGAAATCCAAGTTGCTCAAAGCCCAAGTCCTGCACTCAGAGGTCCTGCAGGTGGGTTCCAGGGGTGGGTTAGGTCACACAGCTGGATCAAAGGGACCCAACCCAGAACTGACTGCTTGCATCTTTAATGGTGGTCCAAGCTCCACTCCCATCAATGGGCCTCCTGGAGTGGGACACCTGGTTGGAGGAATTGATGTCTCAAGTCCTCTTTGGAATAAGATAGAGAGCAAAAGTAACAAGCCACAAAGGAAATTCATCTCCGAATCTAGAAGGTTGGAATCTGTCATCAGACCCATGATGGGCTGTTGCTGGACATCGCCGTCTCCCTTCTTACTGGATGACAGTAAACACGCCGAGGCAAGAACAGGGCCTCCTGTTGGCCAGAGATGTCAGCACTCGCCTGGCCTGGTGAGGAAAACAGGAGTGCAGGCCACACTTCTGTCCTCACAGAGCTTCCAGCTCAACATGATATTAAACACAGCACACACAGAACAAGCCAGAGTGGACACCAAAAAAATGCCATAGGAGTCATGGTTCCTAAACACTTCATTCATTTTTATGATTCTGTGTCTGTGGGTAGAACCTCCACCTGCTCTGCCCCCTCCCCCATCAGAGGACAAGTCCCACTCATCCTCAGTGTGCAGAGACCAGACCTCCCTCCCCAGTGCTCCGGGGCATCACGCATGCTCCCACGAACTCCTCGTGCGGTGAAGCTTCTGACTTGACCCCTCTGCAGTGGGGGTCCCTGAGGACAGACTAGAGAACACACCATTCCTAAATGTTGTTGGAGCAAGGAAGGAATGGCTGAGTGATCGGTTTCAGAGCTGACAGCTACCAGCCGCGGGTCCCTCAGTATGCTAGGTAACCTGTCCGCGTCTAACTTTCCTCGCTCGAAAATAAAGAAGTGGACAGAATCAATGAGGTTTTTTTTGAATCTATGATTTTTTTTTTAAAAACCTCACCCACTGGCCACAAAGACATTCTCCACAATTTGTTTTTACTGTAGCTGGTATGACTCCCAAATTTTGTATTAATTTTCTAAGTATAAAATTAGATCATAGTATTTAGTATGGTGTTATAAACCATATACACCTCCTCCCCTGCCCTCCACTCCCCTCTTGAGAATCCTTGGTTACCCCTTATTTTATCCTCCATAGAGGACTTTACCCTCAAGTCTCAGGGGTGATTTCCATCAACATACTCACTCAAAACAAGTGTATTAAGCATGTCCCAGGTGTGAGGTGGTGGGGTATTCTGTGAGCAAAGTGTCTCTGCTCTCATGGAACTTACCGGCTGATAAAAGGGCAGCGATGCGCAGGCAGCAGGGAAGGGGCTCGGTGTCTGTGGCTGATGCACTGGGAGAGACAGAGAGTCAGGGCTCCTGCCAGGGTGCAGCGAGCGGCACCTAGCCGCAGCCCCACGAGAGCCACACAGAACAGGTGCTCTTGCCCTTCCTGGCTTTTCGAGTGTGCACTGCGGGCCATCAGTCTCAGGCAATGGCAAGTAGGGGGTGGGCCTGGGATCCAGTCTGCATGTCTGTCTTCAGCCTATGTTCTTAACACCTGGATTCCATTCGGTCACATGGGAGAAGCCTACAGCCCCAAGGGTACCAGAGAAAAAGCAGTTCAACAGTGTGTGTCAAGCCCCCAGGCAAAGAGCAAAGCCCATCTGAGGAAGTTCACTAGGACGGGGCACCAAGTCAAGGGTAGGGAAGGTCAGAGACTGGACGGGCCGCTCTTCTCTGCTCCTCCACCCAGTCTGGGGAGTCTCAGGCCCTAAGCAGAGCTAGAACTTCCCTGGGGCAGGCTTGGAGCTGTCTTAACTAACTACCTGGAAATGTTCTTTCCTTTTACCTCCTGCCTCCTGGTCCCAAGACTACTCTTAGCCTAGCAGTTTTCCTCTCTTTAGCTTTTTGGGTTTTTTGGGGGGTTTTGATTTGCTTTTTTGTTCATTTTTATGAGCCAGAACTGACAGGCATAGGGATGGAGTGGCCACTTGTATCCATAAGCATTTGACGAGTGCATAATGAGAATCGATTATCGGATAAATATGTTGCAATTAGCCTGGAACCACAATGCCATCTGTGGTGTTTTGTTTTTTTTTTTTTTAAACCAAATGTGTTCAAAGTCCACAGCAGGAGCTCTCCTGATGACGTGCAGAGAGAGACAGGGTGGCACCTCAGGGGCTTCCCAGCCAAGGATGCAGCCACGTGGTCAGGGCTGAAGGCTGGAGAGTCTGGGACTCTCCTGATGACTCCATCGGTGGGGCTTTCAAGTTAAGTCTGGCTGGGAAACTGGGAAGAACTGTCCAAGTTGTTCAGGTCTGGGGCTCCTCAGGAGAGAAAGGTGAGCAGGGACACATCTGTTCCTTTTAAAAATCACTTTGTTAACTGGCTCTCCAAGGGAATGTGCCCTACTTGATGGAAAACACAGTGAGCTGTCCATCGTAGACACTCAATAAATATCTGCCGGATTGAACTGCATAGAGTTTTCTCTTAAGTCCAGACAGACTCTCTGGAAGGTCTTGGTGAGATGCACAGAGCATCCTTCCATGCACAGCACATGCGAGTGGGCATTGGGGAGGAGCCACAGGTCTGCCAAGCAGATTCTAATTCAGAGAAATATACTTTGGTTAGGTTTGATCTTGAACAATGAGTCTTAAATCGAATTGGAACATTCCTTAGCATTCGTGGCAAACTCATGAAGTTGAGAAAGTTTGTTCTTTGAGATGCCCACTCCTCTGGGCTTGGTTCTCCTGCCTCGGCTCCCTCTTTGAGCCCCAGTGTGATTCCTGGCAAGCCAGGGCACATGGGTTGAAACTGCCTGCCTCTGTGAGGAATGACATTTTGCTGCATAGAAGAAAAACCCAGCCAGGGTGACTTGGCCAGATGGGCATCTGGAGAGGGGTAACCTCCCACCAGAAATCAGAGAAGTCAAACAGAAATGATAGACTCCACAGAGTAGTGAAGAGCTAGTATCTGTGAGACTATGGAGGAACAACTTTCACAGTCACTGGCGGTGACGAACATCAGGGAAGCCACTTAGAATGCCGTCGGACAATATCTGGTGACGACGGAGAGGAGTGTGTCCCACTCTGCTGCCCCACGGGCGCTGAGCCCTGGGAGACGCGTGTGCAGTGGACAAAAGCTAGTCTGGGCGCCCGAGCAGCATCCTGTGTGACAGTGGGTAAAACAGAGGAAAAGAACCTACCTATCCACCCAGAGAGAAATGGATCAAGGGTGATGTTTGTGGGATACTTACTCAGCAGTTAAAACTAATGAACAAAGCATACTTTTAAACATAATGTTGAGTGAGGAAAGCAAATTACAAAGATATTCATTTGTATAAAACCATAGAAACACATGCAGATGCCTTAATACACACAAAACAAAAATATATGTTGTTTACAGAGCTCTGTATGTATAGTCAAAATATAAAAACATGGTTGGTTAAGATGCGCTCGAGTTTTGGATCTTGATTACCTTGGGAGAGGAGAGTGAATGAGGGACTTCCATTGTATGTTTTCTTGCTTTTGTTTTGTAATAATCTATGAAGCAAATACTGGGATGCAGGGCTGTTGTTTATCATTCCTGGCACCTTTTAGTACATTTCACAATTTAAGCAATTAAAGAAGATAAAGATGATAGCACACAGCTGTCAGGACAGGAGACGTTAGAGCTGGGATGGCTGCTGGGAGAGGTGCGATGTCCCAGCCTCCTCCAGGAAAGCCAGGTCTGGCCTCTTCTCCTGGATCGTGAGGTCTTTTATGGGGGAGGGGAGGGGTCTCATCTTTCAGATTTCAGAGGCAATCAGCCCGTCTGCACCAGATCCCAGATAGCTCTGACCATCTTCTCCTTTCTGGAGCCAAGATCAGCCTCTCTGGCTTTTAATGATCTTATTTTGCTTAATTTTACATGCCAGGTGGTCTGGATTCTTATCTGGGATCTTCAAAGGTTGGACTCAAGGAAAACCAAGGAGCACAACAGAGGGAGTCAGCAGCAATTCTGTGGGAGAAAAAAGGGAAGTTGTTATGCAAATGTCTAGCCCCTTTACCTAATCAACCTTTAAGGGAAGTCGAATCCCTGACATTCCTGGGGAAGGGGGAAAGGAATCATGAATACTTCCCATCTGCAGAGCTGACTCCACCTGCTTGAGCACCTAACTTCCAGAAACACAATATTCTCAGGACAACTGGTCTCCTTTCAGAAATAAAGTGATTTGCAAGAATATTACTGACAGTGACTCTCAACACAATGCTTTCCACTTGCCAGGCACTGCACAGGACACAACGTACGTTACTCCTGTTAATCTTCGCAACGAGGAGATGTGTATGTTTATTCTTATTCTGTGGATACAAAGAGGCCAAGAAATTTATCTAAGGGAACATGCATGGGAATGGCTGAGCAAGGACTCAACACAACAGCTGGGGCTTCGGGCTTCGCATGTTTGTGGAGAAGATCAATACCTATGTGTACAGTCCTTATTGGACAGGCCCTCTTGAGAGCAGCCACACACCGCAGCGGATTACATCTCTTGTCCTTACCGCTCCCTTCTGTGATGCACTGCCGGCTCACCTGCCAGGCTGGGGTATCTGATGCACATCTTGAATTTAACATGAGTTCCAACACGACTCTGATTTCTTCCCCAAACTGTTTGTCCCCTGGTCTTTCCTGTTTCAGTGAAGGGCGTCAGCATCTACTCAACGACTCAGACCACAAACTTGGAATGCACCCTCGAGTCCTGTCTGCCCCTCAAACTCCATTCAAACCACCAGCAAATCCTGAAGTTTCTACCTCCAAAAACACCTCGGATCTGAGCCAAGCTCCTCCTTCCTTGGATGAAAGAGCCGCCCTGCAGTTGGTCTACCTGTTTCCACCTCTCCTCTGCTACACTTCCAGAATGGCCAGTGTGTTAGGGGAATTGTTCCATGTACCGCCTGAGTTCTCAGTGAGGAGACCAAATGGCCCTACACACACGCTGGCTTTGTGGGTGTGTGACCTGTGTCATCGTGCTCAGAAGGCCCTGTGGCTGGTTTGGTGCTCTCTGGCTTGGAAGCCTTGGGAATTTTTTTTAAGATTTATCTATTTATTTATTTGACAGAGAAAGAGAGAGACAGTGAGAGAGGGAACCCAAGCAGGGGGAATGGGAGAGGGAGAAGCAGGCTCTCCACTGATCGGGGAGCCTGATGTGGGGCTCAATCCCAGGACCCTGGGATCATGACCTGAGCCAAAGGCAGACCCTTAATGACTGGGCCACCCAGGTGCCAAGCCTTGGGAATTTTTGAATAAGGGCTCCCACGTTTCCCTTTGCACCAGGCACCATGAAGGAGGCCGATGTCTGTCTATACAACACCAGCTCCCTAGTCTTTCTGCGACTTTATCTCCTATCGCTCTCCTTCTTGCTTCGTCTGCCCCAGCAACACCAGTCTCCTTGCTGTTCTTTGAACCCACCATGCTTATTTCCATATCAGGGCTTTTGCCTGTGCTCTCCCTTCAGCCTGAAATGCTATTCCTCAAGGAGTGTGCATCACTCTCTCTTTCCCATCATTCAAGTGTTAGCTTCAAGGCCAGCTCCTCAGAAAGCCTTCCCAAAATGAAGTCAATGAAGCACATTCTTATACCGGGTTACCTTCTATCCCACGACCCTGCTCTACTTTCTGCAGAGTAATTGCCTCTACCTGAAAATACTGTATATTTTTTACATACTTATAATCTGTCTTCTCCTCCCATAATATAAGCCCCACAAGGAACAAGGACTTGGCAGCTTTAGCAAGCACTGAGTCATACTTATGATTATTGGGGGAAGAAAAAATGGGGGAGAGGAAAAAAGGGGATCAGCCCTAAAACAGGGCACTCTGACCCCCAAGCCCATAGGCTTGTCCTTGTATCACTTAATATCTCCGAAAGGACCCTGCATGCTCTGTGCAATGCAATCTGATCTCTGCAGCTCCAGAAACACTATCAGAGTTAATACTTTCTGCGTTTTGTAGGTCTTCACCAGCATATAAATAAAAAAATCTGCCCTTTCTCTGCCCCCAGATGATGACCTCACTGAACATCAGTGACCTGTGACCATCAGTGACACTGTCTGTGATCTACCTGACTACAACGATTCTACTTGTAACGCTGCAGTTCATTCTTTATGCAGCCATATGCAGGGATGAGTAATATTTCCTGTGGATACCACGATCCATATGGGTCCCATCAAAAGTCATCAAACCACTAGAAGAACCCCATCGTCTGACATGCTCCTTGTAGAATGTGTGTTCTGATTCCTCCCACAAAATTGGCAGATGATGAAGAATATTGATATATCCCATGCATTTCAGCTTGCAATTTAATAAGTACTCAGCACAGCTGAGATGTAGAACATAGAGTACAATGAATATGACTTTATAAATGAATTAATGACCACCCACTATATCCAAGCATGACACTATGTATGGGAAGCACACATTAATGAGACATTAGAAAGAGCTATAATCAAAGTAAAAATAACATGCAGCAGGAATGCAAAGACAGGACTGATTAATTATGCCCAGGAGGAGATATGTGAGTGGGGTCTAAGGGAGGTCTAGCTTGTGCCATGCAGAAGGGCAGGCATCCCCAGCAGAGCAACAAAAAAATGATTCATCCAAATTATCTGTATCTTTAATTGGCATTTAATGAGGAGAAAGAGGTCTGAAAAGGGAGTTTAAAATCCTGGTCTGAGCTCTGGCTCTGGCACTAGCTTGCAAAGTGGTCTTACGCATGTTATTGCCCTCGGAGCTAGTTTTCTCATGTGAAAAATGGGTTTACCCTCATTAGAGTTGACACAATATAAATAAATGAGATGTTCTGTGTGATGGCATTCTGTATGCTCTGAAGAGCTATACACATTAGATTTACTACTTAATTATATTGTTATGTATTTATTATTATTATTATCACTAATAAAAACATTTCCCCAAGCAAAGCAAAGTTTAATAAGGGATTGCATGGGACAAAATATCTTAACTCAGAGCTTTTCCAACTTCAGGTTACTAATCATGAATAGGTCCTGAAAACAAGTTAGTGGTTGTTGTTTCTTTAATGTAAGACAATACGGTTCCTGATTAAGTACACACTGTTGGTTCTGATGTAAAACTTATTATTGCTGGAGGAGGTGGTCAGAAATAAAGTCTTAATAACTCTACAACCAGAAGAAATCCTAGAGATGTCAGAGACTAGTGTATCAGTCATTTGATTTTAAAAGACCTGCAGGTGCAGCCACTCTGGAGAACAGTATGGAGGTTCCTCGAAAAGTTAAAAATAGAACTACCTTATGATCCAGCAATTGCACTACTAGATATTTACACAAAGGATACAAAAGCACAGATTTGAAGGGGGGTACATACACCTGATGTTTACAGCAGCATTATCAACAATAGCCAAACTATATAAAGAGCCCAAATGTCCATCAATTGATAAATGGATAAAGAAGATGTGGGGTGTGTGTGTAATGGAATATTATTCAGTCATCAAAAAGAATGAAATCTTGCACATTTGCAATGACATGAATGGAGCTAGAAAGTATTATGCTAAGTGAAATAGGTCAGTCAGAGAAAGACAAATACCCTATGATCTCACTCATATGTAGAATTTAAGTAAGAACATAGATGAACATATGGGAAGGGGGAAAAGAAAAAAAAAGAGGGAGGTAAACAAGCCATAAGAGATTCTTAATGGTAGAGAACAAACTGACGTGCATGGGGGATGGGCTGGATGGGGGATGGGTACTGAGGAGAGCACTTGTGATGAGCCCTGGGTGTTGTATGAAAGTGATGAGTTACTGAATTCTACTCCAGAAACTGATATTGCACTGTATGTTAACTAACAGAAGTGAAACAACAACAACAAAACAAACAAACAAAGAAGCAAAAAACCTGTAGGAGATGATTGGGTTCCCCCCACCCTCACTGACTGGTTAGAAACCTGGAGGTCCCTCAGCTGTGCGGGGGCAAAGGCAGGTCACTAAACCCAGCTTCCACAAGACGGCTAGTCCTCGGTGCTGAATCAGGAAGGGAGGGGTTTGGGAATGAGAGGTCCTGTTTTCTTGGAGTTAGAATCTTTAACAATAGATGTTTATTGAACTCAGCTCTGTGCCTAAGGCCACCCCTGACCTCGAGTAGCTGCTTACACTTTAATGGGAGAGATACGAACATGAACACAACAAGTGCCCTGAAAAAAATGTCTGAAATCATTGCCGGTTGGAAGAAATTCAATGAAGGAAGTGGACAAAGGAAGAGATAAGTAGACTGGGATGGGGTGCACAAGGAGGTGGTTGGGGAAGCGTGTCTGAATAGGTTGAAATCTAAAGGATGGAGGTTTCTGAGTTTGCCTCTTTCCTTTGTGATCACAAGATGGCTGCCACCGTGTTAGGCATTGTGCTCTCGTTCAAGCCAAGAAAAGGGGGTAGAGGGAACGTGCTTACTTACATGTTATTAGGAAAAACAATTGTTAACAGAGGAAAGATTCCTGATTAATTCTCATGGAGCAAAACCTGTGACCTGGCCGTGCCCAGCTGCAATGGATGCTGGGAAAATGGAGTATCTCACTTGACCTGATCCTGCTGCTTCCAAACAAACCAGGCTTTGACAATCAAGGAGGAAAGCGACTGTATATATTGGGTAGGTGGGTACTTCCTTCTACTCAGCACACCCTTTTTCACCTAATGAAAGAGAAATAAACATCTGGCATCCCTGTTTTCCTCTCCAATGCCAGCAATAGGCAACCTCCAGACAACAAGTTACATGAAGGAAGCAAGGGAGGTACTTACATAAGCTTTCTGTTACTTGCAGCCAAGCAAAATCTCAGCTGACATGAGGCAGCACGAGGACTGAGCAGCTTCTGTCACTGACCATGGAACCTATCTGTTGGTTTCCTTATATGGTGTACCATCACCACAAATCCTGAAGACCCTGGGGGAGGGAGGTTGCATCTCCCTGGGATTCATTCCGACTCTGACGGTTGGTGAGTAAAGCCTCCAGCATCACCTCAGAGTCACCTCAAGTTCTCTATTACTGATGCCTCATGTCTACTGCCCTGACCCCTGCCTGCTGCAAGCTTCCTGTTGACCTGTGATCTTTATCAAATACCCTATCTGATATTGGGCTGTTTCCACAGCTTTTGCTCTCAACCCCCTCAGCGCAGAACTCCTCAAAGACTCAGCTGAATCCCATGTCTCGTTCTTAACGTCTCTTCCTTTCTCTACCCTGACACACCCACCTGTGATTTCTAGCTCTCAGGAAAGGGCATGCATGGAAAGGCATAATCATGTCTGATCACATTTTATTGACACCCTGCAAAATGGGGGACTTTTTTTTCTAATGAGCGGCATATTTCTCGATTCATAATTATTACACATTATTATCCCCAGCTTTTTGTTGGTGTGATTGTTTGACAAATTGCAGGCTCCCACTTTAAATTAATGCTGACTATGATTTTCCCCAGGTGCATTATCTTACACTTATCTATATTAAATCTCATCTCATTTGCTTCCCCAAACTTTCATTCTTCTCTGTTCTTTTAGCCTCTCCAGTACTCAGTGAGGTTTGGAATTTGGTAGCATCTGAAATGTCATCAAGTGGTCTTTGTTTCTAAATCATAAATGAGCTAGAATAAATTCCTCTAACATATACAGGAGAAAAACTAGTATTTATTGTCGGTTGACTGCCTTGTCTGGGATTCCTTAAGATTAGGAATTGGTGCATAGAGTGTGTGTGGAAGGAGATCCTGGGAAGCATAGAGATGGAATGTGAAAGGGGGAAAGAATGGAAAAAAGACAATAGAGTGCAGCCGAAGGGTGAGTGTATGGGTCAGTAGGCTGAGTGTCTGACTCTTGGTTTTGGCTCAGGTCATGATCTCAGGGTCATGAGATTGAGCCCCATGGGCTCCACGTTCAGAGGGGAATCTGCCTGAGATTCTCTCCCTCTTTTTCTGTTTCTCTCCCCACTCACTCTTGTTCTCTCGCTCTGGAATGAATGAGTGAATGAATGAATGAATGAATGAATGAATAAAAAAATAAATAAATAAAATCTTTAAAAGACAAAAGAGTGTGCAAATTGAGTGGGTGACTACTGCTTTCTTCTGGGGCTCAGCTTGCTGAAAACCCTCTCAGAGACTATGTAGAGCACACCTCACTAACTCCTGCCCACTATTACCTGAGGCTTGCTTCTGGGGGACATTAATTCCCTGACATTTATGGTCAGATTCAGCACAGAAAGCTCCTATAGCCCGGAAAGTTCTCAGGCAGAGATGCAGATGCTAAAGGAAGAACGTTTTGTGGGTACGAGATTTGTCCATAGAGCTTTATATGCCTCTGAGTCATGCAAAGAGACCTTGAGCTGTACACCTGTTGTAGTCCACCTTGTGCACCTGCTATAGTCTACCTCATGCACCTGCTATATTCCAGCTCATGCACCTGCTATAGTCTACCTCGGGCACCACTCATATCTACTCTGGCCACACATGAAATCTACTTTGTTCTGTCACTGACTCTGCATGGCAGCATATCTGTCATCTCCTTCTTCTAACACTCATTTGAAATTGACCTCTGCCTTGGCCAATATTTCTGCTCATGTATTGCTCTCTCAGTGGGTTAAGTCAGATCTTCATCGCTGAGGTGTCTGAGCCCCGGGTGACAATGCTTTTGTCATGCTGTGGCTGATGAATCACCACTTGCAGTTACCAATGGGCATGGAAGCATCAAGAAGCACCTCACTGAATCTGCTAAGTCCCATTCTTTTGTTTCTCTGCTCCCAGTGCAAGCAGTAGCCTCATGTCATTTGTCCCTTCAAGTGTAGTAACTTTTTATTTCCCTCCTGTGGTCTATCAGCATTTGAAGGTAACTAGACATCAACCATAACTTTTGGCTTAGAAGAACCCTTCATATGTTGCATGACAGATACATCCTTCTCTTGGAATCTAAGACCACTAGTCCAGCAGAGGCAGGAAGAGTTGGAGAGGTTTTAGAAGAAAAGAAAATTCTAAAGAAATTTTCTAGAAGTGATGATGACAGGTCCAACAAGACCAGTGCTTTCCATAGCTACACCTGCGTGTCTATCCACATGCTTCTTCCATAGATTCTCTTGTTTCCCATCTTCGGAACACATTCCTTTTAGGTCCCTGACCAGGCAGTTAAGCCATTCACTCCTGTATTCACCCTTTACTCAGATTCCTTCTATATCCACTCAAAGTGGGTGATCAAGTCTGCTCAAAACCGTCCTTGCTGAGATGCTTTCCTACCTCTGTCTTTCACAGACATCCCTGACTGGGGTTAGAGAATGGTCAGCATACTAACAAATTTAAATGGACCATTCAACAATGAGGACTGGGATTTTCCTTCTCCATCACTGTCACATGGAGCCTCATAAGAGGCCATCGGTGTGAGTGGTAGGAGAGGCTCTGGCGCAACGGAGGTATGTGACAGGTGTCTGGGTCATGTATTCATGTAATTCACCTGTGCCTTCCAGATCTGCCATGGACCTTTTACTGTACATGCCTAACTTTATAATCTAGTAGCTCTGGCAGCGCCCAGTTCTTCATAGGCAGTCAATTACAAAGTCACTTGATGTCCCATGATCAGACACTCAGTCTTCATTAAGATCCAGTTGCATGGTAGGACTTGCTTTTTGAACAACATAAAATTCTCTATAATAGAAGTATGTCTTTGAATCAGAAACCTAGAGCTCTTCTCTGTGGCCCTCTATTGAGATTGCCAGGTGTTCCACACACCATCCTTATCTACCTGGATATATCTGGCTCCATAAGACATACCTGGTCATGTGGCTCCATGTCAGAGCAGTTTTTACTGAAGCCTGAACCTGTGGCAGAGTACTCTCTTTTGGCCTCAGTCAAAACTGGCATGCTTCCTGGTCATCAATAAACTGTGGGAGCAGTATTCCCAAATGTAGTATGTATTGCCTTCCAAATCCAAAGAGTCCCATCAAACACTATACCTATCTTTTATATGTAGGTAGCTCTAGGTATAATAACTTGCCCTGTACCTTGGAGAGCATGTCCTGACATGCCCCAGATGACTAGACACCAAATTTTACACAATTTCACCAACGTGGCAGTCACCAAAATCTTCATTCAGTTTATCTCCCACCCTTTGGTGTGGGAGAAGTATGTGTTTTGGTGAGCACATAGCAGTTTCTGTCACATGCACACATGCACGTGTATGTATATATAATTGTGTAGATTTATCAAACAGTCACCTCCAGCTTTACCAAAGGGCAGCGGGAGTAGAGAAGAGAAACACAATGAATCGCCCTTCTCTTCTATCCCAGAGCATTTCACTTCAAGTTACCTAGGGTTTAAATGATACCTAAGTGTTCAATATTATGGATTCAATAGTATAAGAACTTCTGTGAAATCCAGAAATTATGCAGGAGCACACAGATCCAGTATGTAGACTTTAACACAATTGACACGGTGAGCGGAACCACCAATACCTAATCATTTGCATACTCTGTTTCAGCCTAAGAGTGGAAACAATTCAAAGCAATCAAAACCAGTGAGAAATTAAGGAGAGCATATGTGTCGCAAGGGGTCAGAGAGGACTTTTCAAGCAAGGCAAAAAGCTCTAGAACTGTAAGGAAGGAAAGAATACACTTAGACGGCAGAAGAGTTAAGACTTCTGCATGATAAGAGAGCATAAAACAAAGTCAAAGATCTATGATAGAATCGGGGAAATATTTGCAACTCTCACAACAGAAAAAAATTAATACAGAAAGAGCTTGTACCAATTATTAAGAAAAATGCCAAAAACACAATTAAAAAAAAAGGGCCAAGGATAGCAATAGTTAATTCACAGCAGATATTGTCCAAAAGGGCAATAGATGTCACAATTTCCAGGCAGAAACGGATCCATTTCAATAAAAGACCCCTTCTTCTGCACTTTGGAGAATAATTTCATGCTGAATGGAATGAAAATAAAGTGTCTAAGCCTTTTGGAATGGGGATAAGTGAGTTGCAAATGAGAGCTCCCTCTGACTTGAGCTCAGCAGAGAAAAATAGTTTTCCCAAGTGAAGGTACCTGGGACACTTAAAGCACCAGGAAGTCTGCTGGAAGCACTTAGGGAGACACTGAAGATCCGTGAGCCTCGTTGGCACACTTATTCACAAAGAGACTGTATCAAGTCCGGTGAAGGGAAAAGAGCCAGAGCTCTATTTGAGCCCATCACTGCCGTTTAGTATGCCAAATGGCCTTGGCAAGGGTTGAATGGTATCCTCAAAGAGATGCATAGAAATTCTAACCCCTAGCACCTCTGTATGAACTTGTTTGGAAATAGGCTAATCCAACATGACTGGTGTCCTTCTGGGAGATGGAGAGGAGACACAGAGACATACAGGTAGAAGACAATAGAGGCAGAGATTGGAGTGATGCAGCTACAAGCCAAGGAATGCCAAGGATCGCTGGAAAACACTAGAAGCCAGAAGAGGCAAGGCTTCTCCCTTATAGATTTCAGCAGGAATGTGTCCTACTAGCACCTTGCTTTGGGACTTGTAGCCTTCAGAACTGTGAGCCAGAACATTTTTGTTGTAATTTTGCGGCAACCCAGTTTGTACTTTGTTAGAGCAGCCACAGGAAACTAATGCGACCGGTGTTAAAGAAAAATTTTTCACAACACTTATTAAAATGCTAAGGCTTTTCTATATTTAGAACTATCTCAATAGTTATAGGGACAACTGAAATGGGGTTTTGCAGTAAGGGAGAGAGATTGGGCTCATCTCTGAATACAACATGGAAAAGTAGGGATTTTATAGCCAAGAAGTAGGGTAAGGTGGGGACCGGCAGATAGAAAATCGCTAAGAGAGTAGGGTAATTGTTGCTAATCAGTGGATAGGATTCTTGCAGAAGGCAGGCCAGGGCGATCAGATGTTACTCTGGGGATGACAGGAGTTGAGGAAAGTGATCAGATCCTATGGGTGATCAGATATGGAGAACAGGGAGTTCTGACATTCATCTTGTTCTGTAGTCAGACCTCCCTCCAAGTCCCTCTTATAAGGACCCTGTGATTACATTTAGGGCCCACCCTAAGAATCCAGGACAACCTCCCCACTTAAAATCCTTAACTTAATCACACATTCAATGTCCTTTTTGCCCTATTAGGTAATACAGGTTCCAGGGATTCAGTGTGGGTATCTTTGGAGTCTACCATAATCCTCAACTTCTGTAAGCCTGTTTCCTTAAAATGGGGATAGTGATGTTTACCTAACAGGGTTGCTGATATGGTTTCCTAAATCAAACAATGTATTTGAATCAAACTAGCACTAGCTCTAGATAGTAGGAACTGAGTGGTAAACGCGAGCTGGATTTTAGGGTCTTCTAGAATGGTAGGCAGACCTGGATTGTGGGAACATGCATCATTGGTACATCCTTTGGCCCTGATGTTCCTTTAGTGGCTGGCCCATCCCGCACCTGCTTCAGCTGGGGACAGATGCTCTAGAAGTCAAGAGCAGCCTTCGATTTCCAGCACATTCCCAATATGACTCTGCCACACACCAAATTCTTCTTTCCCCGAGTCTTGTGTGAAATGGATCTCACCAAACAGAAATTGCTTTCCTCTTATTGCTCTTTCAACCTTTAGGGAAAAGTAGTGCTATTTTTTTTTCCATCCTCAAAACCTTTTAATAAGAATCTGCCTGCAGATACCCATGGCTTCAAATAACTCCAGCACCAGACACTCTTTTTTCCACTCTCCCTCCCCTCACTCGCCCTTCTCTCTACCCTGTCTCTCTGGAATAAATCTTCACTCCTTTTATTTAAGCTTGATTCATTCAAGTAGATACAACTTTCATACTGCATTCTTCAATCAGAGTTTTGCTGTTGACGTGTTTTAATTAGATCCCTGCTTAGAAATTTAGTCAGCACATAAAATAACCTTTTCCCCCTCTTTCAGCTGGGATTGTAGAGAACACTATCTATCTATCAAGGCTGACAAGTCAATTGTGAGAATCATTCCACCAGGTCTCTGTAAAAAAAAAATCAGGTGTGAGAATTTTCAAAGAGAATTCTTCAAAACTCAAATCGGCCTGACGATCTGGGTCATGCGTTTGGGTGATGCTGAGTTGGAGCAGGGAGAGAGGCTGGGAGGGGCTCCACCCAGCAGCCCAGGGAGGCCACATTCTACTATTATTCTGGGCTCTTCCAACTAACTGTGCAACCTTGAGCAAGTTGGCCTTTTTGGGGTCTCAGTTTTCACATCAATAAATGCAGGAAAACTCACTTCTCCGGCATGTTGTTGTGGAAATTAAACAGCATGTATATAGTACCAGAGGTGTATGTGTATGCACATATGTCTAGTGATTTTTCACCTTATTTATCCGTATCTTTATATAAACAGGTATAGATAGAGGTCAGGCATAGATACACAGGAACGGTTGTGATCTAAGTAGAGACAGAGATACAGATGGAAAAGCTCTTGCTCTGCCCGTGTCTGTTTGCTCTCTTCCATCCCAGGAATACGTAGAGCAGCACAGGACATCTGAATGGAGTCAACCATGACCCATTCATTCATTCATTCTATGAAGAGTCACTGTGACCCAGACTGATGCTCAGGGATGTAAAGATTTTGGCTTTGCCTTTCTTGCAAACACTGTTAGTTGCTCAGTGTGGCAGATGCTGTCAGCCCCAAATTCCATGACTTAACACAACACAAATGTATTATTATCTTACCATTTTGGAGGTTAGCAATCTTACACAGGTCTTGCCGGGCTCCAATACAGATGTTGGCAGATCTGTGCTCCTCTCTAGCAGCTCTAGGGGAGAAACTGTCTGCTTGCCTTTTCAGCTTCTACAAACCACCCCATTCCCTGCGTTATGGTCCCCTTTCACCATCTTCATGGCCCCCAATGTGATGTCACTCTATGGATGACTTTTACTACAGGCACACCTTCCTTGATTCCTCTGTTTGTCCCTCTCTTCCCCATTTAAGGACCCCTGAGGTTACACTGAGCGTGTGTGGATAATCTAGGAGAATATAAAGCCAGTTGATTAGCAAGCACTGTGACACTGAGCACATGATGTCATCTCTCCAAGCTCTGTTTCCTTATAAATTGAGTGGGAATGAGTTTGAAAACAATGCCTACCTCACAGGGACTGAGGACTTGAGTGAGGAAGTGCTGGCAGATGGCATTGTATCAAAGCTGCCATGGGCACAAGAAATGAGGGTCAGTAGCCCTGGGTTGGATCCTGTGTCTGTCACTTGCAAGCTGGGACAGGGAGGGAGGGAAAGCGCTTCCCTTAAAGTCCCACAAGCGTGGGACTCCTTGTCTCTGAGTGAACTGCAGGCAATCCCGCTACACGGTTGGCAGCCCTGCAAGCTGGCAGAGCGGCTCGCCCCACCCACCCCTCCTCCCACCTGAAGTATGCCGACGTCCTTCCCAGGGAGGGTGACCGGCTTGTCCTTCTTTGCCCAGCACTGGCAGGTGTCACCTTCTGGGAAAGCCCTCGTCCCCACACCTCACAAGGCTAAGGGCACAGAGAGCAAGTCTCCCCTTGGAGAGGCGCTGGAGTAGTTCTCAATCAGTGAGGAAGCCGAGGGGTTCGTGGGCATCCACCTGACGCAGAGTGAAATTGGGACTACTCTAAGGAGCTCCGTGGGGTCACCCCGGGACATTCCACGTAGAAGGGACTTCCTGGGATGCCACACATGTGCACGGCAAAGAGCCAGCTGTTGTCGTCAGCCGGCCTGGAGCCCAGTTAAGAATGTCGTGT
The DNA here is from genome assembly GCA_002007465.1 of Ailurus styani. Lineage (NCBI taxonomy): Eukaryota > Metazoa > Chordata > Mammalia > Carnivora > Ailuridae > Ailurus > Ailurus styani. The sequence continues at coordinate 1,842,951 of LNAC01000270.1, read as the reverse complement.
GATGCCGGGAGCCACGAAACCCTGTGTGGTTTGGGAGTGGTGACTTGACCTGCCTGCCTTTCCTGGAGGCTGATGCCTGAGCATCAGAGGCACGGGAGAGGCTCTGCAAACAACAACGGGCTACGGAAATCATAGACTGACTGATGTTTTTCAAAAGACAACTCGAGAAACACATTTAGGTGAGAGGTAGGTGTGAAGTCCCAGGTTCCCTCTCTTCACTGCTTTTGACAGGACTGACTTTGGAAAATATGGGTTAAGCTGCCTAAAGATCAACCAGGAAGGAAGGGAAGGCAGGCAAGGAGAGAACCCCCAGCCCTGGGGGACACCAGATCTAAACCTAAATGAGAAACAAAGTCCAGTTAATGAAAAGGCTGCGGATTGTTTGCTCAGGCGATCAATGTGGCTTATCTAAGAACTAGGTCCTGACACATTGGGGAACAAGGACGCGTGTGTTTCTGCGACATGTGCATAGAAACGGCCTCTCTATTTATGCAGCCAGTTAGCAGCTGAGAACTCAATGCTCCTCTCACCTGCAGAGACCCACGGATGCGATCTTAGCATCGCAGCGTGGAATCAGAACAGGCCTTTGGGAATCAGCCAGGACAGGTGTCGGCTGCCTTTCCCCCATCCCATGCCACTCACAGAAACGCTAGACAGAGCTTCAGAATCCTTCTCAGCCCGCCCAAGTGTTCATGCTTCATGGGAGCAAACAAACCCAGCCAGGCTGTATGACTTAATCAAACTATTTTTCTTCTATATATGTGAAATAAAGGATCAAAGAAAAAAAAATTTTAAATGAACATAATATAGGTTTAATTGTAGTATACAGTTAGTCTAATTAAAACAATTTTGTGGAAAAAGAGAATTAACTTCCCATCACTCCAAACTCTTCCCTGATCTGTATAAACATACAAATTTACATTTATTCTACCTGGTTGTAATCAACATGTACATTCTATTTTCCCTTCTGCCGTCTTTACTCACCATCAATCAGTGTGTGCAATTGTGTGTTTACTCCAGAGAATTTTTATTTTAATGGCTGTATATTAGCTCATTATTTTGCTGTACCAAATCCACTCTATTGCATACTTTGTGACAGCTTTGTGCAATGGCTTGCTTTCATTTGCTGGGGCTGCCAAAACAAACTACCATAGACTGAGCAGCTTAAACAACAATAATTTCTTTTCTTGTAGTTTTGGAGGCTAGCAGTCCAAGATGAAGGTGTTGGCAGGTCTGGTTTCTTCTGAGTCTTCTCTCCTTGGCTTGCAGATGGCTATGTTCTCCCTGTTTCTCCATGTGGTCTTCCCATCATACCCATCTGCATCCCAACCTCCTCCTGTAAGGACCTCAGTCATTCTAGATTATGACCCAGCCTGATCATCTCATTTTAGTATAATTACTTCTTTACAGACCCCAAATATGGCCACATTCTGAGATACTGGAGGTTAAGACTTAACCATATGAATTTGGGGGAGAATCATAACTCATCCCACAGCAACTTCTTTTTCATTTGGACTCCTCATTTAGATTTTTCAGACCCGGAATGGATGTCACCATCTCCTGGCTGTCAGCTTCTCATCCTTGGCCCATTCCTACCTTGTGATGGGACCTGCAGTTTATACCCACTAGGTAACCCTTGCTCAGGATTCGGCAGGAGCTGGGAAGATGCTGGCATAGAAATCCTTCCTTTCCCATCCCTATTAGATCATCCCAATCCGTCTGGGGACGGCCCGCACCACCAAGAATCCAGCAGCATGTTTCTGGGGAAATGTGGTAGCTCTCTCCACAAGGGGCTACGCTGTACCTTCCTGCCCTCTCCCTTGTCTCTCTAGCCCCTTCCTATTGTATTAACCACATGTTCCTTTTTTTTTAGGATTTTATTTTATTTATTTGAGAGAAAGAGAGAGAGAGTAGAGCAGGGGGAGAGGTAGAGGGAGAGAGATGGAGAGACAGACTCCCCAGATGAGCCCAATGTGGGGATCAATCCAGGACCCTGGGATCATGGCCTGAGCCAAAGGCAAACGCTTAACCCACTGATTCACCCTGGCACTCCTAACCACATGTTTCTGGCTCTTTGACATCTAGGGCCTTGCTTACTCTGGAGGGACAGAACCTCCCAGGGCTAGCCCGTTCTTAGAAACAGTAAATGACTCCCAGGTGAGTGTACCTTTTATGTGCACACCAACCAATCTAGAGTCCCCTTCCACACCCGTCTGTCTCTATTAGACTCTCCTGCTCTGACCACTGTCTACCTGCCCGGAGAGCCCCAGGCCCAGGTACCAGAAAACCTCTACTCCCCTGTGTCCCAGAGCCCTCTGTAATTACTCCAACTAGCTGATCTTAGACCTGCTGATCCCACCTCACCTATTCTTTCCCACGGAAGCCACAACAAGGGTTCTTGCCTCATTTCCCCACCTCCCTCTGCTTTGTGATCAATGCTGGTGCTTCCCTTTGGGGCCCTAGCTTGCATGGCACCTCCCTTCCTCTTGGGAACCCTGAGTCACAAACTATGACAGCCTTCTCCTGATCTGTTCACCTCACCATGCCTAAAAACAAGAAAACTTGCATTTTAAAAGACCTGTCTCTTGCTATCCTGGTATTTTAACCTTGAATAACCACGAACACCTAGGCTGCCCTCAGTCGTTGTAGGAAGACTGAGCTAAGGCATTATAAAAGGAAAGACACACAGTTTCCTTGCTGGCCTACAAAGTGCCAGGCTGGGTACTCAGACCCTCACCTATTTAATTTCATTTGAAGGCATTTATAAATAAAAGAAAATCATTTTATGGACCTGGCTGCATCTTGGGTTCCTCCAGAACGATCAAGCAATGTGAAACTCATGCTTCTTTCCATCCCTGACACCATTTGTTTATGGCTGTTTATTCAATAGGTGTTCAGAAGTCAATTAGAAGCTGCCGTTACTTAATGTTACCTCAATTGCTAATGAAGCTATGCATTTTAAATAAGAGTTATTTTGTTTGTTTGTTTTACTGCCAAAGTAATGTATTTGGCATAAACTTCTGCCTCAACCTCAGGTCTTGGGACACAGCAGCATTACAGGGACTGAACCAACTCTTACACTGCAGTCAGGTTCTAAGAACTGGTCTCCCAAAAATGGGGGGGGGGTTGGATTCCTAAGGAGGCAGAATCTCATGGTCCCTGATTCAGGGACCCCCAGATTACAGGTATTGGGTGAGGCAATGCTGGGGTAATCTCACCACTTGCTCCTCCTGCCTGATACACCTGGACTGGGGTGGGGTGGGGGTGCTTTAACCCCCATGGGGTTTCATGCTCAACCAGGAATGTGAGCCCCTCCACCTGGGTGGCCTTTGAGCAAACTCCTTGTGAAACATAATGTGTTTTGGTAAAGTACTTTGAGATTCTTCCAAGAAACCTAGATTCTCAGGACAAGGTGTTATTATTTAGTTGATGGGAAACAAATATCCACGTAATAACCATAATTATATTGTCAAAACTGCTTAAAATATCTACCCTGCTGGGACAGCAATGATGTCAGGAGTTTTCTGACTAGTAAATTGGAACATTATCATGAAATTAAAAAAGAAAAGTTATATTACCAAGTAATTCATCAGAATGATTTGATGTTTCAAGGATAACCACCAAGCAATTTCGGGAACATGTAATTATTTTTTTACTTGCTATTTTATGATGCATTACTCAGTAGCTGTGTGGTTGACTGTGCCTTTTAAATGGAAGAATAACGAATAACAAGTCATTAACAGATCAAAGCCTAGGTAGGAATACAACTTGGATTTTCTTGATTCCCTCCTGCTTTCGGAATCAAAACACTCGATCGGTGCACTCTGCAGTCTCTGATACCCAAAGCATGTGGAGCATTCTTAGCACATGCAAGGGGCTCAGTAAATGCTGACATGCTCGTAGTTTCCTCATTATCTCATGTCATGAGTCTCTAGGCCTTCCTGTATGCTACTTTCTTTGCTGAAATCCCACTTTTTCTTCTGGCAAATCTTGAGTCGTCCATAAAGTGGTCCAAGAATCACCTCCTCTGCAAAGCCCTTCTGGCATCCCCAGGTAGATGGAGATGTGTTTCCCATCATGCACTGCAGTCCTCTGCACCCACCTCCATCGTAGACTTGCCACACTGAATAGAATTGTCTGTGCCCCCACTGTGCCCTTACTATCTAAGAAGCTCCTTGAGGACAGAAATGACCTGCCTGCCTTCTTTTCTGCCTCCAACTATCAATGTTAACTAAGCCTCTGTATTGGTTAGGCACAGTGTGAGGCCTGGGGGATAAAGCGGCAATGAAGCTAGACATGGCTCCTGACTTCATGGTATGTCTGGTTTCATGAAACGTTATGCCATGCTGCAGTCTGAGTTTCTGGGACAAATCCTGCTTAATAAATGTGTGAGGAAGGACTGATAGAAAGATGGCAGAAAGGATGTCAGGGACTGGAGGCCTTAGGAGAATCCGCGTGGTGATGTCGGTAGAATATGAAATTCTACTCCATATCTTGGAAGGACCATGGGAAGCATTTGTGACTCTGATTTATCAAGTGGCAGAATTAAGGTCAATGGCTAGGAGTTATAGGAAAGCAAATATCTCCATTGTCCTATATCCAGGGATAGAGAGTAGAAGCTGAATAGTATCCTGTTGGAAATGCTGTGAATGCTAGAAGTTTGCTTACCTCAATGCCTGCACTAGCTTCTGGAAGCTTCTAGTAGGTTCTAGGTTCTAGTAGGTTCTGGAAGAAAGGAAAAGATGGAAACAGAAAAGGAGCCCCAAAATATAATTGTAAAGTCTAGGGGAGATGAAACTTAGAATATGCGGGAGGAAGAACTTTGGATTGTAGTGCATTTCACATTCAATAAGAAAAGCAAACTCAAGTGATGAAGGCATTCATGTATCTCAGGCTGCCTTGGTAGAGCTTCTTTCCACATTGAGGTGGATGACGTGACTAACCACACTGAAATCTAAGGCACCTCAAAACTCCAACAATTGACTAAGAGTAAAAATTGCTTCTGTGGGAGCTCTGATGCAGGACACCATAACACTAACCAAGCCCGTAGCCTAGCAATGGGTGGTAATCAAGACACCCCAAATGGTAACCCTTTGCACTTAGGTTTGTTTATACCACTGCATTGACTTGTCTTTTCACAAATGTTCTGATTTTGGTCCAGTCAAAGTAATGATCTGGCTTCCAGCATCTCAACTTCAGCATGCACAAAATATGGCTCTTTGGTGGGCTGTGTTGTGTCCCTTCAAAATTCATATTTGAATTCCTAAGCCCAGTGCCTCAGAATGTGACTGTATTTGGACATAGGATCTTCAAAAAGTCATTGAAATTAGGTCATGGATTCAATATGGCTGGTGTTTATGAGAAGAAACCAGGACCCACACACACAGAGGAAAGACCATGTGAGGACATAAGAGGAAGGCACCCATCTGCAAGCCCAGAACTGTGAGAAAATGCATTTCTGAGTTTAAACTGTGTAGTTTGTGGTATTTTCTGTGGCAGGCACAGCAAACTAACATAGGCTCCTTCACTGTGGAACATGCTTAGTCATCATGCATAAGTAGTTCTTGCATTATCTACTTCACTGGAAATCCCTTGCTATTGGATTTCTGTTAATGACTTCATTTGAAAACTCCACCACTTCCTGCCAAGGGCTATACCAGGAATCAGATATGACCATTTCCCAAAAGAAATACAGTTTCTAGAAAATGCAAGGAGGGACTGGGCTCTTCTCTGGCCTGCCCGGATCCTACTTGTATTTGAACACATCTTTCTTGTACTCAGTTGCTATTGATCTATTCATCTTCCCAACTAGACCCACAGGCAACTTCAGTGTAAGTTCTTTGCCTTCACCATCCCGGTGTGTGCTCTACACACACACACACACACACACACACACACACACACACACACTACAGAGTTCCTAGGGCAACAAACTGGCTGAGTGGATGAATGTTCACCAAAGAAATTCTTACAAGTAGTTCGTTTTCAAGTGGTCATCTTCCTTCTGGGGAGAGAGAATAAGCAAAGGTCAGGAACCACAAATCTACTTGTAATCTGGCTTCCTGGAAAAGCAAGTTTTCTCCTTATAACTTAGTCTGTTGATATCTACTCATCTATCATTATGATTTGTTTAGTGCCCATTAGTCTCCCTAAGAATGGGTATGCTCTGTGTAACATCAATTTTACAAAAGAATTTCTAGTGGGTTTTCCTAAACTTCAGGTGTTAACTTGAGCTTGGACTTTGCTCTCTGGTGGCCTCTCCTCTCCCTGGCAAGCCTCACTCCATCAGCCTCTCTCCTCTCCCCATCAGGCCTCACCCCATCAGCCTCTCTTTTCTCTCCCCGTTAGGCCTCACTCCGCCAGCTCTCCCTTCTCCATCTCCTCTGTTGTCATAATGCCTCTGTTCCTTCGGACTGTTATAATAAAAATGCTATAAGCTGGTGGGTGGCTTATAAACAGGAAACATGTGTTTCTCACAGTTCTGGAGGCTAGTAAGTCCAAGATCATGGTGCCGGCAGATTCGTTGTCAAGGAGCAGCCAGCTTCCTGGTTTGTGGATGGCTGTCTTCTCACTGTGTCTTCACATGGTGGAAATGGTGAGGGAACTCATTCCATTCCTGAGAGCTTTACCCTCATAATCCAATCCCCTCCCAAAGGCCCCACCTCAAATATCATCACATTGTGCATTAGATTTCAACATATGAATTTTTCAGGGACACAAGCTTTCAGGCCATGGTATATAACCACCACAGACTTCTTGGGCAGGCAAGCTGAAGGTAAGCACTTCCTCTAGCCTCACCAAGGGAGCCCCAGCATGCATACCCGTCTCTGCTCAAAACCCTCAGTGCTTTTCTGTGGCCTTTCACAGTGGTTTTCTCAAAACAATGTCTGGGAAAACAAAACCATGCTTTGCACTATTGCTTCCATTTTATTTTAGTAACAATGCATAATTCATCTTGCAATTTTCAATACTGTTAAAGGAGAATGTGTCATTTTGATGGCTGTGGGTATGAAGAAAGTGAAAAAAAGAAGAACTGTCTGATAAAGTCCACATTCCTTAGAATGTCTGCGAGCCCTACTGACCTGGTTCCTGCTCTCCCAGCTCTCAGCCTCATCAGTCCCATTTCCTCCATGAGCCCCAAAGCCAGAGACTGTCTAAGACACCTGGGCCTCCAAAGCCAGCGTTTACTGTTTTCTCTACCTAGAACACCTTCCCCTCTTCTTTCCTTGACCAGTCCTGGTTATTCTTCAAGGCACAAACCTCATCACCTGACAGAAGTTGCCCTACTTCCCTTCCATCATCATGATTGTGTTCCCATGATAGCATTTGGGTGGGCTTTCATTTTTGGTTTTCCCCCTTTAGTGGCAGGGATTGCGGCTTCTCCAAATATTTATTCCCCAGGCCTAGCACAGAATCAAGGGCAGGGTAGGTGCTCAATGGGTGTTTGGTGTATGAAGAAATGAAAGCCAGAGTAAATACGAGACACATCAGAGTGGGTAATCTACATCACATCCCTTCAATCAGAGAGTCCCACCTGCCTTGTAAGTCTTCTGAGGTCTTGGGGGGTTGCAGCCCCACATTTCATCTTCCAAAGGCTACAGGCCTGTCAGACAGAGTTCCCTTCTTGAGACATCCGCCTAATTCACTTACGTCAACTCAAATTACTTCCCTGTGCTTGCTCCCCTTACCAAGACTTTATGCTTAATATTTGTTCACCAAGTATATCAACAGTGTCGGGGGTTTAATCGAGATGTATGGACTATAAAAGGATTTACAGTATTGGCACATGTGTATGTCGGGGCCAGAGCTGGAGTCATCAATCATGCCTGAAAACGTGTCAACAAGGTGAAATGGCCAAATGTCTTATTTTCACAATTTTGTAATTCTCTTTGAACAACCAAAAAAAATGTTCCATCCAGACAATATGTTTCTCTTCTAATAGATGTCACCTCCAACTACAACTGTCTACATAACAAAATGCACTAGGTGCCCTCTATAACTCTCCCAGCTCTGATCTGATTTGAACCCAAACAATGGGACTTGGGAAAATGGAACGAGGGAGATGAAAGCAGAACTCCCAGTGGAACCAAGAGTGATAAAATAGTGACACAGAAAGCACAATTTATCAAATGGAAATGAGATCAATCATAGCCATACACTGTAGGCATTCAATGGAGTTACCATGATCCTGGGGCTGGTCTTCATCTCTTGTCCCAGAGACTCCACTTTTGGGGCTCCTTCCAATGTGAAGAGCTTCTGAAAGGTGTAGTATAGCAGAATAGATAAAGTAATATAGCTTGGAATCAGAGATGACCTTGAACAAGTGATTTAAGCACTCTGAACTTCAATTTTGTTATCTGCTAAAGTCAGCCAATAATGCATTTATCGTCTAGAATTGCTATGGGAATCAAGAGGAATAATTCAGGGTACACCTAACATGTAGTAAGCAAAATACCTAAGCAATACCTAAGCAAAATACCTAATATGTAGCAAGCACATCGTTATTATAACAAATAAGAATAAAATGTGGAATATGCAATGAAATAATTGTTTATACTAGGAGAAAGATCAGCAGTGTCACACCATGGTTCTTGGTAATGACCAAACTATAATTGGGAAGTTTTATAAAAAGTGACTTTCTGGAGAAAAGTAGAAAATGCAAGATTCTACAGACAATCAGACCTGGGTTTGAGTCTCAGACTCTCCGCATTTTAGTTTTGCAAATGTCTTCCCATTTTTATATTTCACGTTTAAAATGGGTTTGATTAACCCTCCTCACAGGGTTCATGTGAGAAGGGGAGCAATGATGTCCAGAGCAGGTTAGATGTAGAACCTGGAACATGTTCAGTCCAGGGCTGAGAGATGGTTACTACTAATACTCTTTGGTTTCTGCTTAAGGTATGGAAGGAAGAGTGCTTCCCTAGAGGGAAGATCCTGAATTTGAATCCTGGTACTTTTACTAATAGGGGATAGATATTTATTTAATATTTTGGAGGCCTTGATTCCCTTATGTTAGGAAAAAACAACCAAAGGGCATGCTACTGGACTCATGGCTATGAGCATCTGTGGCTCCATCCTTCCTGGGCACTTCTAAAGAGAGCCCAGAATGCCTCTCATGGATTTCCTCCCAAAGACCAACCAGGAGAAGTAGGACATCCCACCATCGAGAGTTGCCCCTGGGGGTGGTAACACCCCTGTCCTTCCAGGTTGTACATGGGTGCTTGCTAAATCTAACACACCAACACTGGGGCATCAAGGCGGTGAGAAAGGTGCATGACCTCAGCCTAAGAAGGGACGTACCAGCATACAGGGCACTTGATCCTGCATGGCACCACCCACTCTGCCAGGGTCATGACCAGAGGTGAGGTTGAGAGGATGGGAGCCAGGACACAGAGAGGATGGATACATTATATCCATAGTAAATAATAAATAAGTAATTATATAGTAAAGTATAGTATAGTAATTATATAGATTATACAGTAAATAATCTTGAATGGGCTCAAAATGTTCCTTTCTAGTTCTAAATATTTGGTTCACCTTACCCTGAGTTGATATAGCAACAAAACCCAGGTGTTGGTTGCAAATGTCTTTCAAAGAACTATGTGATGACAGATTTCTGAAAACATCTGGATGCTTAATGAAATTTATGTTCATTTTTCTCTCTCATTCACACACATACACACACACACACACACACACACAGAAGGGGATGGGGGAGATATAGAGAGAGGAAGCAGTAACCTGTGAATAATATCAAAGAGGGGATACTATGGACTAAATGTGTGCCCCCCAAATCCACATATTGAAGCCTTAATTTCCAGTGTGATGGTATCTGGAGTGGGGTCTTTGGAAGGTGAGTAGGTTTAGATGAAATCATGGGGTGTAGCCCCCACGATGGAATTGATGGTCCTATAAGGGGTGAAGAGACCACCCAGCATGTTCTCTTTCTCCCCAGCATGCAAGGAGACAGAAAGCAGGTGGTCATCTGTTTAACCAGGAAGAGGGCATTCACTAAGAACCTAGCCAGGCTGGCACCCTAATCTCAGACTTCCAGGCTCCAGAAATGAATGTTTGTGGCTTTAGCCACCCTGTCTATGGTATTCTGTTATAGCAGCCTACATTGACTAATGGAGGAGGAGGCTGGGCTTCCCCACCCCACTTCTCAGAGCTGAACTCCCAGTCTGAGGCTAGCACGTGGGTGGAAGTCTTATCTGACAGAGATTATTGTATAAGGGTAAGAGACCTCTATATGTTGAACTTCACCAAAGCATCATCCTAAGGTGTTTTAAATTTCTCATTTCAAAGCTTTGAGAAATTCTCTGTGCTATAATAGATGGATAATTGGTTTCACCTTTGGAGCAGACCATTCTTTTGTTGTAGGAATGCTACCTTTCAGATGGGAAAAGAGGAGTGCTGTCCTTCAAACTCACCCCTTCTTTCCTTGCTGCCCACAACCCGCACACGTAGAGCAAAGACCCTCTTCTGAAATGGGGAGCTTTAAGATGCTGAGTATTAAGCAGCTGACCAGCTATGAAAAGGTGCTTGTATCGTGGGCAGAACTGAATGTCTGCAACTCGTGTTTCCGAGCAGAAGCCTACTTCTCTATGGGCTTTAGAATTGAAATATTTCATTTGTTCTTAGATGTGTGTATATAGGGAAGTCTTTGTGATCCTTTTCTCACAGAACACCAGGAATTGAGACCTTAAAGATACAAAAAATACTATGTGGGCTGACCACCATCTCCAGTTCAAGGAGAATGTGCAATTGGCCCATATTAAATTGCTGATGTCCCACACAGAGTAAAACAGAGTTGGTGATTCCAGAATGAAAGTCACCAGCTAGATCCCTTGTCCTGCGTTTGGATGACTACCTTCTGATGGGATTGTCCTGCTGGAAGACACAGCCTGAGGCCAGCTCTTGTAAGAAGGGGGTGGGGATTCCAGAAGGGGATTCCAGTGGACTTTCTCTGCAAGAGCAAATCTGGAAACAGAGGAGAAGCATCTGAAGGCAGGCCTTATGCCAAGAAAGAGAGGGGACTTTGTCCCCTGGAGGACAGAGATATACTCAGTGTCTTACCAGTGTGGTGTGGAAAGTAAGGCTGCGTCTGCTTAAGGAGGGATCCAAGAGTGGTTACAAGACACTTCTTACAGGACCTGACTGGGGAGAGGCTCTTCCTGCAGAATATGAGAGTGATTTCCCTCAGTATAAGTACTCTGAACTGTAATTCCCTGACTACTCAAGCCTGCAGGCAGCTTCTGGCAAACACCACAGGACCACCTTTCTTGAGGTTGTGGGGTAAAAAGGAAGAGGGTCCTTCCTTCTCCTGAAAGGCATGTGACCCAAGATGGGCCAGTGCTTCCAAAGCTGTAGTGCCAGGAAAAGACCCCTACGTGAAAACTCCAGTGAGTGAGACATTCCACCGCAGTCAGAATGGGGGAGAGCCCCAGGGCTAACACACGTTGGCCACCCTCCCATACACCAGAGAGAGGGACCCAGCACTGGGCTGAATTCCTGCCACCCCGCCAGCAGGGGTCACGGGAGCATCACTGGCTTGGACTTTCCGCCTTTCTTTCAAAATATTTAATTGTCCAACTCCATTTCTTGCCAGGCTAATCTCTCCTTAGGAAGTTGCCTAGAATACAAAGAGCTATCTGATGTGTGGTGTTACCATCTTTTAGTTGAAAAGGGAATAGTTAATGAAACCCAAGTTTTCATAAACTTAAATTTTTGCCCTTCGCATCTGCCTTTACCCCTTTTAATAGAGAAATTGAATCTGAGATGAGCTTTTAATTAAAAATCTCATAATAATATACAAATCCAGGAGATAAGGAAATTAAATATTAAATATGGATTTTTTTCCTTCTCTTTTTATCTCCACATTTCCTGTTATTTGGCATGTGCAAAGTTTATTAGAACAATAGGAGACAGAAGATCTTTTAGTGTCAGAAAGGACAATGCTGGAGAGGGTTAATTTTGGTGGTGTGAAGGTCCAATGGGCTTTTAACTCATCAGTCCAGAACCAGACCAAGGGGCACCCCCTTCTACACCTCCACTCAGCTAGCCAAATAAGTGAATGACAGTCCACAAGGGCAGTTGAATACCCTGGGAGGTGGGGGGGGGTGCTGTAACAAGGGGCTTGAATGAAGGGTCTGAATAGGGGAAAAGAGATTCTGGGGAGAGACGTTCTCCTGAGAAGTAAGGCATCTCTTCTGGATTCTTTTTTGCATCTGACAAGCTGACAGTGACACTATTTGATTGTGAAACGTGCAATCCCTTTCTTCCATGATGGGGGTAGGAGGGAGTGGTCGCAGGAGAAAGGAAAAATCTTAAATGTTTGACATTTATAAGTGAGGTTTATGGCTTTGATTCTAATGAAATTTTAAAAGAGAAAAATTATAATGTTTTGAAGTTCTATAGAACATTCCAAATATCTTGAAGTTCTTCAGGAAGAGGGGATGCCTACTGTCTTAGTTGGCTTCCATAGCTGAATAGTCCTGGGACAAGAAGCTTTAGAAAGCAGGAACACAGACCTCCTGATGACATTTTTTAGTGTTTCATAAGCTAACTCATGGCTGGTGTCAAGTCAGAGAGCTTTTAAAACCTACCATGGCAATCACTGGCGTAAAGATTTCTCTGGCATGACAAGAGTAGGTTAACTGATGTCTCCAAGGGGGGGTGGAAGGGACACAATGATAAGAAAGCTGACAAACACATCAATGCTTGTAATTGTGAATTCACAAGGACATATGTTGGTTTGTTGTGTGTTTCTTTAAACCTAACCTTATTCTGAAAAGAATCTGAGGAAGTTCTTACGTATAGCACAGCAAGATAAAAAATAAAAACAAATTAGAAAACTGGGGCAAAGGGAAAATAAGCTGGAAGACTAAGGCGAAAACAGAATTTAGAGAAGTCACCAAGCAGAAAATCATGCTGTGAAGTTCTGCATGATTATTCCAGTTGAGCCGCAGACTTATTTCTGAGCAGAGTACACTGATTTTCTATAGGTAGAGGCATAAATTAGCATTTGGACCTGTTTCCATGTGGCAGGTATAGCTAGATGGAAAATTTATGTGAGTAGAACTCTGTCCCTACTATCGGTGGGAAAGCCACATACATTCTTTCTTGAGAGAGAAGTTGTTTAAAGTCTTAATTTTCATTTGATCTGGAAGTGTCCATGAAAAAAAAACCCTCAAAGCCAGTTTCAAACTTCAAAGCCAGTTTCAAAGCCAGATTGTGAATTCCTTTGCTCATTCAACAATGAATTGACAACCTATTACTGCCAAGAGCCACGCTAGGCGCTGGGGACCAAGGAACTGGTGAATGAGGGTTGCGGCCCACGTGAAGCTATGGGGAACAGACAGGCCAGTGACTTGGCAAGGAGGGTGCTGGTCATAGAGATATCTGTCGGTGTACAGAATTGGGGTATTCAGACAGAATTGGGAGATAAATGTTCCCATTCACTTGGCCCTCTGGTGGGATAATGCTGAGGCATATGTCCTTCATCAGAGTTTAACCACGGAGGTAAGGTCCAGGACCTCCCAGGGCAGTTGGCTTAAAAATGTATGCACCCTCTAGTGGCTTCCTTCTCTGGGGGAGCCCACATTAAAACCTTCGTATGGGACAGACTAAATGGTTGTGGATGTGCAGGATATTGTAATCTTAGAATGGGTGTCTTTATAGTCCCTAATATTCTCCCCCCAACATAGTAGGTGTCCAAGGAGAGTAATGTACATTTTTGAGAACTGACTATACATACACATTCTGAGCACTGTACCCATAGGATGCATTTAATTCTTACAACAACCCTCCCAGACAGGTCTTATTATCCTCAACTCCATTTTGTAGATGAAGAAGCTGAGGGTAAGAGAGGTTAAGTGTCTTGGCCCATGGTTACTCAGCCAGCAAGCAGCAGAGCTGGGATTTGAACCTCAGTCATGGGCTGGGTTCATCAGAGTCTACCCCGTAAAATGTGCAGTGCTACACCACTTCTTACCAACATTCAGCCCTTAGTTATTCATGGAAATGAAGTGACCCCAGGCTTTAAATGCATTCCAAATATTAAAATTTAAGAGAAAAAAGACAAAGCCTGCTGTTTGGTTAAAGAGATGTATTACCCAGCAGCTGGCTCTATAAACTCAACCCAAACACGATTTTGACTTTCTCTGCATAAACCCAACAATCAAAAGTGGAAGGTGCAGAGCAGCAGACTTTAGCTCATTATATAGGAGAGCTTTCTAATGGTCAAAAATATTCGACATATAAACAGGCTGCTTGAGCAATTTCTTGAACACTAAAAGCAGTTACGTCATTTGTACTGGAGTTGTGGAGGGGTTTTGTGCTTCCAGTGCTGGTTATATGATAAGATGTTTAAGACCCCTGCCAACCCCAAGATTCAACAACACAAATTAATTGGTATTTTTGACCCTAGACTGTTACTTGTATGTGTCAATGAGATATTACAGTCTCTAATGTAGAAATTAATGCACTGCACACATTCCTTCCACCCTCCCTTCCTTGCAGGGCTGTTACAAAGATAAGAAATAATGCATATAAAGTCCAAGGCACACAGGAAGCATGCATGATGAGGCCATCAGGTGGCGGTGATTAAGATGCAGTCTGGATGCTAGCTTCTTGTATTGACCACATAGAAAGAGGCCAGGTGTGTGCTAAACCTTCAGATAAATGGTCCTCTTATTTCTCACAAGAACCCTCAAGGTAGGTGTCTTATACTTAGGAGCCAGGGCTCTAGGGTTGAGAGAGGTGCCCAAGGTCACACTGCCCATCAATGTTGGCACCTCATCTGCCTGATTCTAGAGCCTTTTCTGCTCCCTCTGTGCAGGCTCTGAAGGACACCAATCAATTCTTATCCATCACGACTCAGGATCTTTTCTAAAACAACCTCTCCTGACTTTCAGTGAGTACAACAGAAGTGACTTAATTGAAAGAAAGGGCATTTTGAGGCAAGAAAAGGTTGTCATTTTGTTCCTTTGACTGTTGGTCCTTAAAACATACACACGATTAATGAACTCACTGTAAGCAATCTTTCTCAAATTATTTTCCCTGAGTCCCACAGAAATTGTGATTGTTTTATAGCAACTGCTGCTGTGACACAAAGTGCCTTTAGCAAACATCAAACATGGTTGCCTTCACCAAGGGGAACAGTTGCCTATGGAATAAGAGCCCAGCCCAGGTGGGGTTGCCAGCGATGGCCTTGGCCTCATGACTGAGACCTTTGAACATCAGTTCTAACCCAGCCCGGGGAGCTTCACTTGGAATCAAATGAATGTATTGAAATACAACTTAATATAAGCTGCACAGATTTTTATTTTATTTTTTTGCAAAGGGGGTTTTTACTTTATAATTTTGCTTAACGTTCTTCAAATTGCAGCCCTACAAAATAGGATGGAAATCTCCAGACCTGCTATAGGAACACTCGTTCCCCATCCTCACCTTGGGCAAGTCATTTAACTTGTCGGGCCCTCCAGTTTTAAGGAATAAAAGGAGGATGGGGAGATTGGAAGGAGAAAGAAGAGAAAAGGAAAGTGAGAGGCACAAGGATAAGAGTTGGAGGCAGGAGGAAGAAGAAGAGGAGAGGAAGACACAAGGGAAATCCCAGGGGTTGGACATATTCCTTAGGCCATCCTGCATCAGAAGTCCGGATTCTCTGGTGACGTGTGAAGTTTAGTTTCCCCGGTCTGACTTTGTGGCTGACCCAGTGTCTCAGGGTTCCGTCTGTTTTTGTAGACACGGGCATGCAAATGAGCAATTAAGCCCCAAATCCCCTCCATCCCTGCAAGAGCAGAGCTATGACATCTGACCTAGAGCTGTGGTAGCTGGGAAGAGCTGCATGCCATGCGAAGGCAGAGCAAGAGAGGTCCCCTGCTGCATGGACAGCAGTGCTGGATTCGGGATGGCTGTAACCAGTGGAACGTGGGAGGGAAAGTGCATCACTTCTTTGAGAACCCCCAGTGCCCATCCTTCATCCAGGTTCCAGGGCAAAGTCCAAGTGCAGGAGAGCCACAGCCAGAACAAGGTTGCAGCTGCCCAGGAGAGGTGGACAACAGGAATGAGAACCTTGTGGTGTGAGCCGCTCAGAGCTGGAGTTGTGTGTCTCTACAGAATTACTGTGTCATCCCAATGCCCACTGGTTATAGGGAGTCTCGGAGATAGGAAAAATCCCGGGCTATAGTAAACGGCAGGGCTCAGTGACCACTCGGCTGCCCCAGTCAGGGCTGGCTCCAAGCTCCTGCTCCTGCTCCAGTGGTCCCTGCGAGCGCATTCACGCCAGCACAGGCTGCGGGTGCCTCTTCTCCTCCCAACTCAGGCTCGCCCGACCTCCTCTGAGTTTCTGATCCCAGGTGGAAGCCAAACTAACCTTTTCCCCAGTGGCTTTGTTCTTAGCTCTGGACCCCTAGAGAATGCAAGAACCCTCTGTGTAACTGGAACCCTCTGGAGACACAAAGAACTTGCCAGAACACCATGTTAGGACACCTGGCCAAGCTTTAGCCTGGCTTCTACCTGCACTAAATTGTGCTCCTAAAGGTGTCTCCAAGCTGAGTCAATGCTGCTAGACCACTAAATGTATGTTGTCCAAACCCACACCACCAAACCTTGCTCAGGGAATCTTTACTTAGCTGCCTTCTGTGATTCTCCATTTCCCCATAGCCCTGCCGGTCCCTCCTTGTTCGCTCTTCCGCTTACCACAGACTCCTTTTCTCCCCTCTCTGTTCTCCCTTTAGACACCTCATCCCCCTTGTCTTAGGTAGAGTTGAGCTCAGCTTAGCCTGGGGTCTCACTCCCCTCCTGCAGTAGTCGGAACAAAGTCTGTCTTGCCACTTTCAACAAGGGTCCAGTGTGCTTCTCCTTGAAGAAGACAAGGGTCCCCCGTGTCATGGAAGTAGGTACATTTCATCTCTGGGAAAGCCACACTGGCATGCTTCTCTTCTTCCCTCAGAGCATCTTCTTTCCATCAGAGGATCCCATTGCCCCCCTACCTGCCTTTGCACGCAGCCTGCTCTGCTCTGGGGGTGGGGGTGGGGTCCTTTCTCCCAAGTTTCGCCCAAGGGACTCTCAAGATGTGCAGCCCAAAGCCAGCCTCAGACCAGAGCCCTAATCCTGAGGAGGGAACAGCCAAGTGGAGTATTAGCACTCGACACCTGGTGAGTAGGGAAACCGAAGGAGGTGTGGGTATTCCAGGTAGAAGCACCAGCTGGAGAAAAGAAAAAAAGCATGCAAGCAGGGAAGTGCTAAAACATTTTAAGACAGGCCAGGCAGGAGATGAGACTGCAGAGCGGAGCATGTCCAGAGCCATGGGAAGATGGTGAGCTGGATCAGTCAGATGCACGTTTTAGAAAGATCACAGCCTTCATCACAGGATGGCCGGGAGAAGGGATGGTAGAGGAAAAAAAAATCCATCTTATTGACTTCTCACTACCTAGCATTTAGCACAGTGAGTGGCACATGGCACTCAACATATACAGCTATTCCCTAATTCATTAACAAATGTCTAAATACTAACATTTACCAAAGGGCTACTCTGTGCCTCATACTCAGTGAGGTGTTGGATAAACATGCCTCATTTTATCTTCAAAACGAGCTGATAGGAGAGACACTGTACTTATCCTCATTCTACTGGGAGGTCGGGCAGCAGGAAGCTAATGCTTTGTTTGGTTCCATAATTCATTCACGGTTGCAGAGCAAGAAAGTGGTAGAGCTGGGATCTGACCCCAGGGGTCTGCTTTAACTACCCGCATTCCTAACTACTGGGCCCAGTGTTCCCGAGCTCCTGAAGATAAAAATCCTCCAAGGCACTCCTGAAACCTAAAGATCACTGGGGGGTTCTCAGCTGGGCTCCCAAAGTCTGCTACTTTTTACTAGTCTGTTCATCATGACAGGAGTCCCAGGTGATGCTTATCCGCAGGGAAGTTTGGAAAACGGGGGAGAGGGGGATGGAGAGGGAGTAATGAATCCTTGTTGAACTGGCCCAGAAGGCGACAAAAATGCCTGGTGAGAAATGATAGCGCTGCTTGGCATGGGGACGGGGAGCAGAGCTGGGAGGCACGCCAGCCTGGCAGAGGACGAGGAGAATGCCAGGGAGCCCTGGGTGTCAGGCCCCACACCCTCCTCCCAGGATCTGAGCAGCAGGCAAGACCAAAAGAGGCAGAGAGGAGTCCTCGGTCACCCCCAAGCCATCACTGAAAACACCCTAACCCTGCAGGAAGACCTGGGCACTGCCCAGTAGCGAGGGGTGCTCCTGGGACCCTTCTCTGGGGTACAGGCTGAGTCAGTCTGCGGACGATGGGCTCCCGAGTCCTGTCGGGCACAGTCAAGCTCACTGCAGGGGACTCTTTGCCCCTGGGCGACCTGACCCTCTCCTTAAAGCAGCCCCACCCATCCCAGTGCTACCCCTGGGCATCGGACAGGCCCTCTGAGGCTCCCGGGGTTTGGTTGGTGATGTGCGTCCTCTCCCTCTCTGCTTTGTGTTTCTCTTCCTCACAGTCCGGGTTCCCATGGCTCCCCCATCTTGATTTCATCCCCCATGTCTGCCCGCATTCCTGACCTTTCACCTTGACAACTGACTGGGGTTTTCTCTGTCTCAACTGCAGCATCTGTAACGACTCTGGCTCAGACACCACACTCCAGTCTCTCTCCTTCCTTGTGGAGCTCACCTCCTGAGTCCCACCCACCCCACCAGTGCCCATGGACCTGCTAGGCCTTCAAAGACGGAGGCTCCACTGGGAAAGGATCCATTTGCTGCTAACCCAGGGCCAGTCTTCCTTCCTTCCTTCTTTCTTTCCTTCCTTCCTTCCTTCCTTCCTTCCTTCCTTCCTTCCTTCCTTTCCCCTCTCTTTCTTCCATCCTTCCTTCCTTCCTTCCTTCCTTCCTTCCTTCCTTCCTTTCTTTCTTTCTTTCTTTCTTTCTTTCTTTCTTTCTTTCTTTCTTTCTTTCTTTCTGTCTTTCCTTCTTTTAAGATATCATTTATTTATTTGAAAGATAGAGAGCAAGCATGAGCAGGGGAGAGACAGAGGGGGAGGGAAAGAATCGCAAGGAGATGCACCACTGAGCGAGAGCCGGATGGGGGATTCTATCTCACAACCCTGAGATCATGACCTGAGCCACTCAGGCACCCCCAGGGCTTTTCTTAACGGCCATGGCCAGTGTGAGAACTATTTGGGTGGGGGCACAAGTGAATGTAATTGGAACATACTTTGCCTAAATCAAAGCGTTTTACATTTAATGTGCAAACAGATTACCTGAGGGGCTTGTTAAGATGTAGATTCCCGCCTGAGAAAGGAATGGGCAGGTGGTGGAGAGTCTGCACACGAACACACACTCAGATGATCTCAGGCTGCTGGCCCAGGGCCCTCGCTTTGAGTGGGGAGGCAGCACTGGTTCTCAGGCAAACTCAGCAGGCAGAAGCCATGTCCTCTGGAAGCCCACCCTGACCTCCCACCCCGGTTCACCTGCGCTAGGCATCCTTCTGGCATCTCTGCAGCTGTCTGCGCTGCCTACCATCTCCATGGTAATCACTACCTACCCAGCAAAAACCAAGAGCTCTCTGAAGGCAAGAACGGGGTCTTCTTGCTCTCTCTTCCCAGGCCCTGACACATTGCATGTTAGCATCTGTTGCTTGAATGAATGAATGAATGAATGAATGAATACAATATGTCTATGCAGATAAAGTTAAGTGTACCAAAGACCTAGAGCAAGGGTCAACAAACTTACACTGGGAAAGGCCAGATTGTCACCATTTTAAGCTTTGCAAACCATAGGATTTCTGTCACAACCACTGAGCTTTGCCGTGGACACTACGTCTATGAAGGGGTGTGGTTGGTTCCAATCAAACTATTTACAACATAGGCTGTGGGTTGGATTTGGTCCAAGGGCCATAGTCACTGACCCGTTGGCCTAAAGAATTCCCTTTTTAATTTGGACAGACATTCAAGACATTCAAATTTGGTTATTTGTGTTTCATGTTTTTTATAGTCTCAACCAGTTGTTTTTGTTTTGTTTCATTTTGTTTTGTTTTTGCTGAATTATATCTGGTCTACAAAGATTACTGGGTAGAGGATTGACTTATTTGATCCTCTGTAAAAGGAGAACAAGAGCCATCGACTTCAGGTCCCTTGATTCAGCCTCTGACACTCCCACCCAGAAGAAAGTGGTATCCCTCTGGGCTTAACTGAAACTTGGCTTTCCTTGCAGACTTGGCCTTGGTTCACTCTTCCAGCTCTTGGCTTTGCTCTTGGCTCAGGAAGCAACCTTAGGCCTAGGCTCTGGCACAGGGAAACACATCCCCTTATGGGCCTGTAGCCCAGACCAGCCCACTCTCTGTGGCCACGTGAGAGAGCTCAGGGAACTGTGGTCAAGCGAGGAGCTGGTAGGACACGTGACACAGGAGGCGATCTGACCACATCCCTTTCTCCACCTCCTCCCCCTCCTCGTCCTCCTCCTCCCATTGTATCTGGAGGAACACATCTCTGCCTGCAAGATGTGGGCTGGATAAAAGGGATGATGGTCAGGCAAGGTGTCTTGACTTCCCTGGGAGAGTGACAAGAAATGTAACAAGCTCACAGATCACACCTTCTTGTCCAACTGTTCCCACCAGATTGGCTTCTCGCTCTGAAAGATTGTCCAAGCAGGCGGCCCAGGACAGAGACACCTCGGCGCTGTAGTGCAAACAGCTTCCACCATAATCCTATACCCTCCTGTAACACTTGTCTCTTCACACATTTCTCAGGGGGCCTTTCTCCCTACTCCCTGTTTCCCAGAACAGATCTTCACAGACCTGTGAGGTTTTCGCCAGTCCAAGGTGAAATGAGAAAAATCATCTGGGAGTCCTCTCTTGTTACATCATAAGTGAATCCCCCATTCTTTCAATTCCTGTCCTTCAGAGCATTTGTCCAAAGCATTAATTATAGATTCATGTGGATGGTTCCCTACAGGCTGATATTTTCCATGAAGAAAGAACCATATTTGTTTGGTTCACCTCTGGATGTCCGGCATGAAAGATGGTTTTCAAAATGTGGCACAGCTGGTATGGCAAAGTGGGTCCTTGTCAATCAGAGTGGAGCAGGGTCAGCTTGTTGTACTAGCAGGTTCCAGTGGACAATCAGCCCTGCCTAAAGCCAAGCACAGTGCCTGATTCAGACTAAATTCTCCACCAGCAATTTGGAATGAATACATGAATGTAGTGTGTTTCTCACAAAGCTAAGTTTAGTCAATTTAAAGAACTAAGCTTTATTCTAAGAGTATGCTCTTCTTACTTTCTGATGTGGGAAATCAGAATATTCTTTCTAAAAGAAATTAGAGTGGTAGTAGATAGAGTTTGTGTGGTTTTCATTTAACGTGTTATTTAGTAAAATTTTTAAACAATTGGAAAACCTTGTCAGACCCCAAATTGTTTTGAAACATTGAAAGTTTAACAAATCCAGGGTTCAGGGAAGCTCTGCCCTATTCTATCTTTGTATTATTTTTGTTGCTGTTATTAAGGTATAATTCACATACAATAAAATTTATCCCTTTAAAATGTACAATTCAGTGGGTTTTAGCACATTCATGGTATTATGCACCCATCACCGCTATCTGATTCTAGAATATTGTCACTATACTACAAGAAACTCAGCATCTCAGTGAGCGGTCAGTTCCATTTCTTCCCCACTCCGGATAATCACTAATTTTCTTTGTGGCCCTACAAATTTGCCTATGCCAACCATTTTGTATAAATGGAATCACAAAACATGTGGTCTTTTGTGTCTGGCTTCTTTCAATTAGCATAGTTTTTTCAAGGTGCATTTATACTGTATCATTACTTCATCCCTTTCTATGGCTAAATATTACTCCCTTGTATGGATAGACCACATTTGTCTACCCATTAGCCAGTTAGGTTGTTTCTACTCTGGCAATTTATGAACAACACTGCTGTGAACATTCATATACAAATTTTTGTTTGAACACTTGTCTTAATTCTTTTGAGTGTATGTCCAAGAGAGAATGGCTGGGTCATATGGTAAGTCTATGTTTGACTGTAGGAAGAATTGCAAAGTGTTTTTACAAAGTGGATGCATCATTTTACTTTCCCACGAGCAACTTATGAGTGTTCTAGCTTCTCTACAAGCTGAACACTTGGTATTGTCTGTGTATTACGGTCATCTGCCTTAGTTCAGTCTGCTATAACAAAAACAGGTAGACTGGGATCTTAAACAAACATTTGTTTCTCATAGTTCTAGTTGCTGCGAAGTCCAAGATCAAGAAGCTAACAGATTCAGGATCTGGTGAGGGTTCTCTTCCTAGTTTGCAGATAGCTGTTTTCTTGATGTGCCCTTGCATGGAAAAGAGAGAGATTATCTCTCCCGTGTCTCTTCTGATCAGGACACTAACCCTTCTACCCTCCACCCTCACGATTAACCAAATTGCCTCCAAAATCCCCACCTCGTAACACCATCACACTGGGGATAGGGTTTCAACCTATCAATTTATAGGGGGGACACAAGCATTCAGTCCATAATACCATTCTAGCGGGTATGAAGTGAAATTCCATTGTGATTTGGATTTGCATTTCCCTAGTGGCTAATGATGTGAAGAATCATTTCATGTTTATTGGCCATTTGTATATCTTCTTTGCAGAAATGTCCATTTAAATCCTTTGTCCATTTTAAAAAATAGGTATTTATCATGTTACTGAGTTGTAAGAGTTCTTTATGTATTCTGAATACTATGCCCTTAACAGATACATAATTTGCAATTTTTTTCCTTTCTGTGGGTTGTCTTTTAATTTCCTTGATATTACACACATTTTTGTATGTTTTTAATTTTAATGGAGTCTCATATTTCTATTTTTTTTCTTTTTTCACTATGCATTTGGTGGTATACCTAAGAAACCATTGCTTAATACAAGATTGCAAAGATTTACATCTATGTTTTCCTCTAAAGTCTTTATAGTTTCATCTTTTATGATTTGATCTAAGATTCATCTTCAGCCTCTGATTTATCCTGAGTTGATTTTTATATATTGTGTGAAGTAGGGGTCCAAGTTCATTCTTTTATATATGGGTATTTAATTGTCTAAGCACCATTTTTTTTTTGAAAAGACTATTATTTCTCCAACTGAATTGCCTTGACATTACAAATCAGTTAACCATAAATGTATGGACTTATTTTTGGACTTTCAGTTCTATTTCATTGATCTATATGTCTATCAGTATGGTAATACCACACTGCCTTAATTACCCATAGATTTCTATTGAGTTTTGAAGTCAGGAAGTGTAAGTCCTTCATCTTTGTTCATTTTCCATCTTAGATTAATCTTGGTTATTCTGGGAATTTTGCATTTCCTTGGGAATTTTAGGATCAGCTTGTCAATTTCCACCATGCACTATGTTACTGAGGCTTTGCCATAGTTCTCAATGTCTCTGGATAGAGTTGACGACTTAGGTCAGGACCTGGAGGGAGTGCACAACAGAACTTTCAACTTGTTCCAGGACAACCTCTTGCTCTGGCAAAACTACTCAGGGAAGCCTGAATGGATGGAGCTCCACTCTGATAATGTGAGGTTCCTCACCTTAAATTCTGCCAGTGCTAAAGGATCTTACTACCAATGGTACCCACGGACAGTGTTCTGTGCAATTTCTCAGACTGCTAGCATATTTTTGAATGGATTATTCTAAACTTAAACTCTTGCTGGACTTAAACTCATGACTCTGCAATCACAGCCTAAATCTTCAACTCTGACAACCTCTTCTCCCTATCTCCCAAAGACAGGTGAGTCTGTGCTCCCCCAAACTGCAGACATCACCTCCACCACACCCTTCAAACTGCCAGCTTGCCCCTGACTTAGCCAAAGTTAGAGAAACCAAACCCACATCTAGCTTCTCAGTTCATGTCTGGGTCAGCCATACTCTACTCATCCTCCCCATTAAAAGGTCACAGGTGATTGTTCTTTAGGGACAGCCTGGAGCAAGGGGCAGTGGAAGAGAGGAGAGAGTGATGGGTGCACCTGGGAGGAAGCCTCAAGAGAGAGCTAAGTAGAACTTAGTGGGTGTGGAATCTGAAAAAGTGTGGAAAGAGTGCAGAAAATGCTCTGTAACTCACAGAAGACATTCATTAACCAGTTTGAGCCGTGGACTGTGCTAGGAAATGTAGGAATGTGGACTCAGTTTTGCCCTCATGGATCATCTAACATTTAAACATAGAGGAGTATCCACCTTTTAAAAACTTAATACAAGTCATTTCTAAATTCTACTGTACTAAGTGCTGCAGAGAAAAAGTTCAGTTGCTATTACAGCATACATGACAGACATGTAGTCTGGGTAGCCCAATAGCTGCCCCCAGCCCCACTACCACTTTTCCTCACCACCTTCCATTGTGGAGGCTGGAGAGCCAGCTACTTTCTCAGCCTCTCTTGTAGCTAGGAGTGACAATGAGATGTGGTGCTATTCAACAGGATGCAAAGGGAAGACTGCTGCCCACTTCTGAGAGCACTTCATTTTCCTAATGAAGATGACGTCACCATTTGGGATTGCTTCTGCTCCCTTTTTATTGCCTTAAACATGGTGTGATGCCTGGAGCTGCATCAGCCACTTTGCAACCAACCACCAAGTGACAAGCATGAAAATGAACAGATTAATGACAGAATGGAAAAGTTTCTGGTGGCCTCCTTGAACATCCAAGCCCCTGCCCACATTAGCAAACACTTACCTCCAGAGTTTGTTGAACTGCTCTACAACTCCTAGAGAGAGGGGTTAGAGATAGTGTCACCTGTGTGTCCCCATTGCTCTGTGCAGCTGCCAGCATATGGCAGAGATTCAGTGAATGCACGGTGTACCGGCCAGCAACTCCTTGATCTCATATAGTCCCCAGCAGTTAATTTAAACAAGACTGCCTGACTTGCCCAGGCACTTAGAGGTGAGGACCTGCCCAAAGTATCAGGAGATTACTGGAAGAACTAGAAACAAAGGTTTTCACTAGCTATGACTGTTCTTCTAAGGTGGGGTCCTTCCCTGGGCTCCGGTAAACAGCTTCATTTTTACCGTAGAGCCACATCTTCCCAAGGTCCCAGGGTGCTTTGCTTCCTTCCAGGAGAATGCAAGACATTTGCAGGGAAGGGAGGAAATGATAAATTCACAGAACATCAGTGTTCAAAGACATTCTAAAACCTCCCAGCCTAGGAGTATAAATTGGTACAACCAACTTCACAGAGCCATTTGGCAATTGCTAATAAAGCATATGCATAAGCTATCCACTCGTAGGTATACTTTTAAGAGGAACACTTTGATGTGGGCATAGAAGACAGGCACATAGAAGTTCATTTCACAGATTTTGTAAAAGCAAACACATTGGAAATTCCCTAATTGTCCTTCCATAATGGACTGTGTCCATGACTTATGGTCTCATGGTACAATGGGATACCACACAGAAGATAAAACAAATGTACTGATACACAAGGGGGATGCAGGTATATCTCAAAGAATACTGCTGAGAGAAAAAAGCAAGTTACAGAAAGACAAAAGAGACTGGATTGCTGCTTCAGCCAGGTCAGGCTGCCATAACAAAATACCATAGACTGGGAGGCAAAAACACCACAGTGCTTTCTGACAGTTCTGGAGGCTGGAAGTCTGAGATCAGGGACCAACATGGTCACTGTGTCCTCCCATGGCCTTTCCTGGGGTTCAAATCCCATCAGACCAAGGCCCCTCCCCCATGACCTAATCACCTCCCAAAGGACCCACACCAAATACCATCACATTGTGGGCTAATGTTTTACTACATGAATTTTGGAGAGACACAAATAATCGGTGATAACAACTGCTAATTCCTGCCCCCCACCTGGCAGATGGAAGGATTCAACTTTTGGGGGGATCATAAGCTTGCCTATAGCCACCCATCCCGTAGATAATAGAGCAAGCCGCCCTACCCCCAGACCCGGGATGGGGGTTGCCATACCATATTGGTCTTCCCCATACCATATTTGTCTTCACCAGCCATACCCATTCCTTCCTGCTGCCATCATCTTAATTATGAGAATGTGCATTATCATTATTCTCTTCCATAATGCTGCCCACAACCCTCCCTACCCCACTTGCCTGGGATTCAACTGGAACATTTGTACTCTGTGCCCTCTCCTACCTTTGGGAAGGAATTTTTCTTGGTCTGTTTGGTGTGCCTGTGAGTCCCTGTGTGTTCTGCCAGGAGCTGCTAACACATGTGTTTAGCTAGTCTACAAATGTTTGGTGAGTGCCTATATGCCAGATACTATACCAGCACTGGGAAACTAAAAAAATAAGGTGGGGTTTCAGCTCTAAAGAGTTTGGAGTTTGGTGGTGAATAGATATAAAACCCTTGTTATGTGCTGGACACTGTTTTAAGCGTTTTACTGAAATGGATATATTTAATTCTCACAGCATTACCAGTCCCATTTCACAGATAAAAATACTGAGGTAAAAAGGTTTAGGTCACCTCCCCAAGGTCATACTGCTAACCAGTCAAATAAGGATAAAATATCCCCCAGATATGTAAGCAGAAAAAGTCTGGGCACTGTGCTGAGCTGTAAGACCCAATTCTCTGGAGGATGGGGGAACCCAGAAGAAGAAATATTCTTGGAAGGCTGTCTTGAGAAAATGACCTTTGAGCTAGGTCATGAAAGGGCCAGAATCCATCCAAATGAAATTGGACAGATGTTCTCCAGACAAAGGGGAAAGCACATGCAAGGACCTAGGGTATGTGAGGGAGTAAATACGTTCAGGGTACTATGAGATACTTGATGAGGCACAGTCAGGACTCAGAGAGGGAAGATGCAATCCATCCATTTCAAAATCCTTGCTCTCTCTTTTTTTTTTTTAATGAGGTAACATAATTTAGTTTTGTCGCTCTAAGTGCCCACGTTTTAGACCCAAGGGATTTTGGTGTTTAAATCTCGGCTCCAAAGCTTCTTAGCTTTGGATCTCATGGCATCTCATTTCTTCACCTATAACATGGGGATAACGAAGCTCTTGCCTCAGAGTTGGGCTAAGAATTAAATGAATTAATACAGAGCTCTTAGAACGAAACGGTCTTTGTCATCCTCATTACCACCATCATTTGGCTCATTCATTTATTTGGCATACTTGTCATGTCCCAGGGTCATGTGATGCAGGATGGAGTTGTGGGGGCAAGTCCTGAAGCTCATGTTTCCAGCTCTTCCCACTCAAAAGTAAATCCAAGGCTAGTGAGGGGAGGGACGCACTTTCAGCTTGTCACTTGGAGTAATGCTAACCGGCCCCACATGTCCCTTTCTGATGACAGCAAGCAAGGCCACTGCTGAAAGACAAGGACTTCTATTAACAAGGAGCACAAAGGAGCTGGGCATATTAACGTTTGACTTTGCGGAAGGAGAGACAAGGGCGCGGAGCGGGTCTCGGAGGCAGATATGGCTCAGTGGAGAGCAGATCCCCAGGGGTCTCCCACAGCAGGTGACCCTGGAGCCTGCAGGAAGGACCCAGACAGTAATGATCTCTACACTATCGGCATTGCTATTTCTAACAATCAGGTCCTAACTTACATTTCTAGGATGTTTTACTTTCAATGGGCACTTACGTTCATTAGTCTCTTTAAAGCTCTCCATACCCTTGTGAGTGAGAAGAAGCTGGGCTTCTTTCTCCTATCTTGATTTGTAAGCTGGGGGCCAGTTACATGACCTACTAAGAGGCAGGGCTAGAATCATAAACCAGACGCCAACCGTCAGGTAGAGATCTTTTCACTATAAATATATTCCTGAGCCATGATTGTTCTTGAAGTACAGATAAGAGCCAGACTTGTTCCCGTACCACTTCAGGAGGAGAAATCACAGTCCAGACTTCTACAGCCTGGGAGGCCTCCGCTAGGGGAGCTGTAGGCGAGGAAGAAGTGCCACATCCCAACCATCCGTTCCCAGAATTTGGAATTGGATGTATCAGTGAAATTTTGGAGAATAGTTTGAAGACAGACATAGAGGAGCCAATGTTGTGTTTTGTAAATTGAGGACATAAAAAAAAAGTTAAAAAACTCCTCCATACTATATCACAGAGAGAGGATATTTCAGCATTCCCTCACAACCCCCCAAAGTAGAAGGAACTTAACATCAGATGAAGGGCATTTCCTGTGAAACAAGCAAGGGGAGGGCCTTAAAAAAATGCACAACCCATTCGGGACAGCTGTGAATGACTGTACGGGTTGTACACTGCACAACTTCAGGGTTGGGATTACCATTCCAAGAGCTATCCTGACGTGGCCCTTATGTCTCATTTCCCTAGAAACCAACATAAATTTTTGTAGGAAGTAAAATGGAAGATAAGAGACCCTTCTAGCATGTCATTTCTATAATTCTCAGTGTTCCCAAAGGACATATAAACACGATCTGGTCCAGGTACTACAAGGTGTGCTCTGAGAACCAAATGGAATCTACCAAGTGTTCTCAAGGACCACTTAAGTTACACAGAACAATGTTTTAATTCCCTTTTATGTAGTAGCCTTCCATGCAAACACTTCTCAAAGAAAGTGTTTTATAGGAAGCAAAAGTTGGGAAGCCTCTGGTCTTTTCCAGAGTAAAATTTTACAGAGTAAATTTTTTTATAGAGTAAAAAAAAAAAAAAAGTAAAACAATGTTTCTGAGAGGTCCTGTGGCTTCTCAAAGAACATGTGGTCTGTTAATGGAAAAACCTGTTTGGCGAGTGGCTGGAAAGATGGGCCCCACCTTTGGGCACTGGGAGCTGACACATCAGTCTAGACCCTCCCTGTACCCATCTCAACTCCACAGACACTCAGCACTGAGAGAGTCTACTTGTACTCCTGAATGCTTCTTTACACATCTTTTCAAGTTAAAAAAAAAATCATTTGGACCTCCAAAGCAGACCCTATTTAGACTCAGCCTTAAGTTCAAGTCACAAACATTTATCTATTCCTTACTCTGTAGCAGGCCCTGTGCTGGGTAGTAGAACTTCATTCGCTTAGAATTACCAGGCAATCAGAGATGGACTTCTACCTCAAGATGATCTCTTGAATCCTTAGGAGAAGTTCCCTGGAGTCCTGTGTTACCGTAACACTGAAGGCCTATGTAACGACCTCCCTGTATGTATGACCTTTGCCCTGTAACTTGTGACTCAAGATGAGTCATGACTCATTCTCAAGGTGCACACATCCATGTGATTTACTCTGCCCCTTAGGATGCTGGGAAACTTTATGCAAGCAAAGTCTCCTTCTGCTGCCAGCTGGATTTCTAGAGGGATGTGAGAAAAATGAGGAGAGTTGGATCATTTTATCTGAGGACCTTCTAGATCAGGGTTGCATGGGACAAGTAATTGCTTGGAACGTAACATACTAAAAGATGACTGTTGTTTATCTGAAACTCAAATATAAGTGAGTGGCCTGTAGTTTTATTTGCTAAAACTGGCTACTATATCCCAACTCACCAGCTTCCCAAGGATGTGTGAGCTGGCTGCAGGCACATGAGTGATCCAGCCAAGATGAGCCAAACCTGGCTGGATGAGTAGAACTGCCCAGCTGAGCCACAGGCTCATGAGAAACATAAATGTCTGCTGTTTTAAGCCACAGACTTGTGGGGTGGGGTGGGATCATTTTGCAGCTGTAGGATGGATACATTCACACAGCACCTTAGAAAAGCCCTCAGTTGATACAATCAGCTGTAACAGAAGAGAGCCATCAAAAAATCCTATGTGGGCAGAAGCAAAACTTGCCCCATAAACAGCCTCTTGATAATTGTGGATTTTCTGAAAATCTTATGGTCTACTGTGGTTTGTGTTGCTGTTGTGAGCACACCGAGGTATGTGATCAACAGGAGGTGTGTTAATAGTGCACATGTCTTGTGGGTTCATATGAATGTGTGTGTGAGCTCCCATATATACACATCTCTAGATCTTGAGAGATGCTGGCTGTTTATGTGAGTGGTCAGTACTGGTCTCTGAGATACACGTTTGAGAGCTGAACGCCATGATAGAAAAGGTAGGGCTGTGCTTTAGACCTTGATGGTTTCTCAGACGTGGGGCAGGAAGGCGCAGGAAGGGCTGATTCAATAAGAGAGGCTCCCAGGTGACTTCAGACAAAATGAAGTCCCCCTGATCTGGCCTGTCTGCCTTTCGTCTTTCTTCTTGTTTGCCTTTTTTCTTAGTATCACAAGAACCATGAGTACATTTCCATTGGGAAAATTTCCAGTAATACTAAAATACATAGCAAAGGGCAACAAAGTCCCTCATACCCTGTCTGCTCCCCGGACGGATGATTTAACTTAGCATTGCCTGTGCTTGCCATCCTTCTCCTAGCCCTCAAAAACACAGGAGATAACAACATAATCGTGCTTCTGCAATTTGCTGTTTTCTCTTAAAATAAGTCTTAGCCCTAGTTCCGTGCCATGCTTGACTCTGTTCTCACAAACACAGAGTTTTCTCTCCACAAAGGCCATGGATCGTAGAGAGACTTCCCTTTTAATGGGCAGTTAGGTTGTTTCCACTTTTCAATGTTAAAAATAAATTTCTAGTTAATATCCTAGAATTCATGTACTTGTGCCCAAGAATGATTCTCTATTTAGAATGTTTTCAGAGAAGCAGAATTGAGCCAAGGGTACATTTTAGACTTTGATGGCTGTTGTCAAATTTCCTTCTAAAAAGTATTAACCAGTTCATCCCCATCAACGATGGCTGAAAGCGTTTATCTCCATACATCTTCCCAGCCCAGGATTATCAACCTTCAACCTCTGCCAAACAGAGAGGTAAAAAATGTTGGTTATTTCCATTTGAGTATCTTTAGTAATTAGAGGAATTGAGTATTTTTCCATGTGTTTCTTGGCTCTATGTGTTTCTTTTATGACTCTGCCTATTTTTTTATTGTACTTCCTGGTTTTCTAAATGATTAAACAAAAGATCTTTGTATATTCTGAATGTTCATGAAAATATTTATAGTAATCTATTCCAGCAATTTGTCTTCAACTTTATCCATTGTGGAATTTGTCAAATATGTTATTTTTTTTTACTTTTTAAAAACAATTTTAAATTTAGGATAGTTTTAGATTTACAGAAAAATTGTGAAGATTGTACAGAAAGTTCCCATATATCCTACATTCAATTTCCCGAATACCAATGCATTGCTTTAGTAATAGTACCTTGGTTGTAATTAAACCAATGTTGTTACATACATTGTCATTAACTGGAGTCTGTGCTTTATTTAGATTTCCTTAGTTTTTTTTTTTTTTTTGCAACTGTACCAATAATAATTTTATTTATGTGTGTATTTATTTTTTTAAGTTTTTATTTTAATTCCAGTTAATTAATGTACAGTGTTATATTCATTTCAGGTGTGTGATATTGTGATTCAACAACTTCATACATCACTCAGTGCTCAATATGGACGAGTGCATTCCTTAATCCCCATTGCCTATTTAACCCATCCCCCCATCAAACATTGCCTATTGTCTATAGTTACAAGTCTGCTTCTTGAATTGTCTCTCTGTCTCATTTTTTTCCTTTACTCATTTGTTTCTTAAATTCCACATATGAGTAAAATCATATGGTACTTGTCTTTCTCTGACTGACTTATTTCAGTTATCATAATATTCTCTAGCTCTATCCATGTCATTACAAATGGCAAGATTTCATTCTTTTTGATGGTGGAGTAATATTCCATTGTGTGTATATATACCACATCTTTATCCTTTCATCTGTTGATGGACATTTGAGCTGCTACTATAATTTGGCTATTGTAAATAATGTTGCTATAAACATAGGGATGCATATATCCTTTTGAATTAGTGTTCCTGTATTCTTTGGGTAAGGAGTCAGTAGTGTGATTGCTGGATCATAAGATAGTTCTATTTTGAGGACCCTTCACACTGTTATCCAGAGTGACTGCATGAGTTTGCATTCCTACCAACAGTGCATGAGAGTTCCTTTTGCTCCACATCTTTGCCAACTCCTGTTGTTTCCTGTGTTGTTGATTTTAGCCATTCTGACAGGTGTGAGGTGATATGGCATTGTAGCTTTGATTTGCATTTCCCTGATGACTAGTGACGTTGAGCAAATTTTCATGAGTGTGTTGGCCATCTGTATGTCTTCAAGGGAGAAATGTCTGTTCATATCTTCTGCCCATTTCTTAATTGGGTTATTTATTTTTTGGGGGGTATTGAGTTTTATAAGTTCTTTACATAGTTTAGATACTAACCTTTATCAGATACATCATTTGCAAATATTTTCTCCCATTCAGTAGGTTCCATGTTAGTTTTGCTGATTGTTTCCTTCACTGTGAAGAAGCTTTTCATTTTGATGATGTCCCAAAGGTTTATTTTTCCCTTTGTGTTCCTTGCCTCGGGAGACACATCTAGAAAGAAGTTGGTTTGTGTAGCCTGTATCAAAGAAGTTATTGCCGGTATTCTCCTCTAGGATTTTATGATTTCAGGTCTCATATTTAGGTTTTTCATCCATTTTTAATTTATTTTGGGGTATGGTATAAGGAAGTGGTCCAGTTTCATTCTTTTGCATGTGGCTGTCCAGTTTTCCCCATACCAGTTTGTTGAAGAAACTATCTTTTTCCCATTGGATATTCTTTCCTGCTTTGTCAAAGATTAATTGACCATATAATTGTGGTTTTGACCTAATGAGACTTTTCTCTTTCAGGATCCTACCCAGGATACCACATTACAGTGAGTCATCATGTCTCCTTAGGCTCCTCTCAGCTGTGAAAGCTTCTTGGATGTTCCTTGTTTTTAATGACCATGACGGTTTTGATGAATACTGATCAGGTATTTTGTAGGATGCCCTTTAACTAGAATTTGTTTGATATTTTCTCCATGAGTAGATTTTGGTTATGGGTTTTTTGAAAGAAATACTATAAAGGAAAAGTGCCGTTTTTATCATATCATATCAAGGGTACATACTATCAACATGACATCACTTTGAATGTTAACCTTGATCTTCTGGCTGAGATAGTGTTTGTTGGGTTTCTCCACTGTGAAGTTACTCTTTCCCTCACCATTCCATATTCTACTTTTAAGAAGAAAGTCACTTAAGCAGTGAGGCACTGTGCTCTACTTCTGGAAGAGCAGAGTATCTACATAAAGTATTTGGAATTCTGCTCCGAAGGATTATCTATTCTCCCCCACTTATTTATTTATTCAACCATTTATTCATATCATACCATGAATATTTATTTTACAATTTGGGTTATAATCCAAGGGTACTTTAATTTTTTGCTTGAATTGTCCCAGCTCTGGTCATTGGGAGTTCTTTCAGTTAACTCCTGTGTCCTTCTGATAGATTCCCCTCTATCATTGTGACTTAAAAAAAATACTTTATGGTATTATAAGGGTTGTCTGGTACGTTTCATGCTCCAGTCTTAGAATCAACCATTTCTAGAAGGAATCCTGGCTCCTTTTATTGGACAACGGTATTACCAACCAACATTGGGGCGGCAGGTATGCTGTTGGTGTTGTCCATTGTTCTGCATTTTAACCACTCTAATAGGTATGCAGTAGTACCTGATTTTTGACTGAATTTATGATTCTCTAATGACAAATTATGTTGACTATTTTTCCATGCATTTATTTGCCTCTGAGTTCTCCTTTAGTGAAGTGTGTTCAGGTTTTTTGCCCTTTTAAAAAACTGTGGTAAAATATACATAAAATAAAATTTACCATTTACCCATTTTGAAGTGTATATTCACATTCTTGTGTAACTGCTGCCAATAGCCATCTCCAAAACCTTTTCCACCTTCCAAAACTAAAACTCTAACCCATTTAACAATAATTCCCCAAATCCCCCCTTCCCACAGCCTCTGGTAGCCATCAATCTACTTTCTATCTCTATGAATTTGACTATTTTAAAAACCTCATATAAGTGGAACCATAAAATACCTGTCATTTTATGTCTAGCATTTTTCACTTAGCATAATGCCTTTAAGGTTAATACATATTGTAATGTGTGTCAGAATTTCCTTCCTTTTAAAGGCTGAATAATATTTCATTGCATGTATATACTAGGTTGGGTTTTTTTTAAATCCACTCATCTATTAATAGGCATTTGGATTGTTTCCCCCTTTTGTCTATTGCAGATAATGCTGCTATAAGCATGAGTGTATTAATATATCCTAAGTTTCTGCTTCCAATATTTTGGGGTATACACCCAGAAGTGGAACAGTGGAATTGCTGGATCATATGGCAATTCTATGTTTAATATTTTGAGGAGCCGCCATACTGTTTTTCATAGTGGCTGTACCACTTTACATGCCCAGCACAGTGGACAGAGGTTTCAAAGGCTCCATATCCTTTCTGATACTTGCTGTTTTCCATTTGTTAATGGTATCCCCCCTAACAGGTGTGAGATGGCATATTATTATGGTTTTGATTTACATTTCTCTAATGATTAATGATGTGGATAATCTCTTTATGTGCTTGTTGGCCATTTGTATACCTTCTTTGGAGGAATGTCTACTCGAATCCTTTGCACATTTTTTAATTGGATTGTTTGTTTTCTAGATTTTGAGTTATTTGCTCATTTATTAAGTTGTTTGTCTTTGTATGGTTGAGTTAAGATTTTTTGTATGGTTTGGTTATAAACCCTTTCTAGATATTGTTTTATAAGTAATTCTTCTAGTCTGTGGCTAGGCTTTTCAAACTCTTAACAGTATCTTTCACAGAGTGAAGCAAATGTAGATTCTCTCCTATACTTTATTCTAGAAATTTTATAGTTTTTTAAATTTACATTTAGTTCTATGATCCATTTTGAGTTCATTTTTATGAAAAATATAAGGCCTATATTTCTGTTATTTTGCGTATAAACATCCATTTTTTTTCCAGCACCATTTGTTGAAAAAATTATCCCCACGCCATTGAATTTCTCTTGCTCCTTTGTCAAAGATCAGTTAACTATATTTGTGTTGGTCCATTTCTGGACTCTATTCTGTTCTGTTGACTAACATGTCTATCCTTTCACCAATTCCCTGCTGTTTGATTATTGTAGTTTTGGAGTGTGTCTTGAAATTGGATATTGTTAGTCTTCTATCTCTGTTCTTTTTTTTCAGTGTTGTGTTGACTAGTTTTGGTCTTTTGCCTTTCCATGTAAACTTTAGAATCATTTTGTTGATATCTAAAAAATATCTTACTGAGATTTGTATGAGGTTGCATTGATCTACAGAACAAGTTGTAAAGAATTGACATCTTAACATTGGGTTAACATGTTAATATTGAGCCTTCCAACCTGCAAAGATGGACTAGCTCTCCATTTATTTAGATCTTTCTTTCATCACTGTTCTGTAGTTCTCCACATACAGATATTATACATGAGTAATTCATTTTATGGTAGCTACTATAAATACTAATGTTTTAATTTAAATTCTCATTGTTCAATGTCAGTTTATAGGAAAGTAATTGACTCTTTATATTCATCTGTATCCTGAGACCTTGCTATAATCACTTACTATTTCCAGAATAAGAAAGTTTTTGGCTATTTTTAGGATTTTCAACATCAGGCCTGACTGGATGGCTCAGTCAGTTAAGCATCTGCCTTTGACTCAGGTCGTGATCACACAGTCCTGGGATTGAGCCTGGTGTCTGACTCCCTTCTCAGGAGGGAGTTGGTTTCTCCCTCTCCCTCTGCCCTACCCCTACTTTTGCTCCCTCTCTCCTTCTCAAATAAGCAAAGTATTTTTTTAAAAGATTTTATTTATTTATTTGACACAGAGAGAGAGAGATCACAAGTAGATGGAGAAGCAGGAAGAGAGAGAGGGGAAACCAGGCTCCCCACTGAGCAGGGAGCCTGATGTGGGTCTTGATCCCAGGACCCTGAGATCATGACCTGAGCCGAAGGCAGAGGCTTTAACCCACTGAGCCAACCAGGTGCCCCAAAGAAAGTATTTTTTAAAAAAGGATTTTCTATATCAACAAACATGTCATCCATGAACAAAGTCAGTTTTATTTCTTCTTTCTCAATCTGTATACCTTTTATTTTCTTTTCTTCCAGTCTGTTGTTTGTCTTATTGCACTAGCCAGGACTTCCAGTGTGATGTTGAATAAGAATGGTAAGATAGGGGCGCCTTTGGCTCAGGTCATGATCCTGGAGACCTGGGATCGAGTCCCGCATCAGGTTCCCAGCTCCACAGGGAGTCTGCTTCTCCCTCTGACCTTCTCCTCTCTCACGCTCTCTCTCACTCTCTCTCTCAAATAAATAAATAAAATCTAAAAAAAAGAAAGAATGGTAAGATAGGCCATCTTCCTTTGTTCCTGATCTGGAGAAAAAGCACCTAGTTTTACGCCATGAAATAGGATGTTGGCTATAGGGTAATTTGCAGCTGTTCACTATCAAGTTGAGGAAGTTCTCTTTTATTCCTAGATTGCTGAGAGTTTTTTATCATGAATGGATATTGTTGAAAGCTTTTTCTGCATAAATTAACATGGTCATTTGAGCTTTCATCTGTAACCTGTTGATATGGTGATTTACATTGATTATTTTTAAAATGTAAAACCAGCTTTAGATCCCTGAAAGATATTCCACTTGGTCATGGTGTATAATTCTGTTTATACATGATGGGATTCGATTTGCTAATAGGTTGTTGAAGACTTTTTACATCTACGTTCATGGGAGATATTGAGCCATAACTTCCTTTTGCTGTAATTTCTTTAAACTACTTTTGGTGTTAGGATAATTTTGGCCTCATAGAATGAATGTTCTCTCATAGAATGTGAATGTTCTCTCTGCTTCTATTTTCTGAAAGGGATTATGGACAACTGCTATCATTTGTTCCTTAAAACTTTGTAGAATTCATGAGTGAAACCAGTGAAATAAATTATCTCACAGCGCTATTTTCACGACATCAAACAATTTTTTTAAGTATGATTCTCAATTTGATTTACTTCAAAATATTTTTAATTTTCCCTTCAGATTAGAGGAGAACTCAAGGTGGAGGCATTCTGGGTCAAGGACACAGCAAGGAGGAGTGAGAAAACATGCCAAGTTTGCAGAGTGAAGATTAATTTTGTATGACAGCACAGAATATAGGAGTAGTGCCCAACAACAGAAAAGACAAGAGGTAAGAAGTCAGATCATGAATACTCCCATGTGTCATGCTAAAGAGTTCAGATTTTATCTTAGTAGTAATGGAGGACAAAACACCCTACTTATTAGTGTTGAGCCCAGATACTGTACTTTAATCAAAATGCTTGTTTTTATCTAGAATTTTTGCTACACAGCATCTATCTAATCAGTATGGCTTACAAGCGCCAATCTCCATAATACCCTCATGTCAGCAAAATGTGAAATGCTTCTCTCTCTCTCCTGCCACTGAAGCTTAAACAAAGGAAATAAGAGAAGTCTATTTTTCGTTTCCCAGATTGCAGTAGGTTCTGAGCAGTACACTCTCAGAGTACTCCAGAACATATTCTTTATGTAGAATGCATTATAATTTTAAATAAATAAATGCAATTGCAATTTACTATCCATCTCCCCTTCCAAGGGTTTGGATGAGAGTGCAGTAGATTCCCTGACCTTTCCTTCCTAGCACTTCCAATGACTGAGCAAGATTCTAATTGCCTGTTTTAAATCCCTTCCTGCTCAGAACACCTAAAAGGCTTTATCTTTTTCTGAAACACACCCCAGCTACTTCAGTAGGTGTCACAGGGATGGATCCAAGGAACAGGACATCTGATGTGGGTTATATCTGAAGGTAGTAATGGCCTCATCTCTGGTGGAAAATCAAATGTTGGGAGTGCTTAGCAAATATTGGCTGTTTGACAAGGCATTACAAAAACAAGATGGACTCAGGGGACTATTAGCTGGTTTATAAGCAAAAATAAAAGAGAATAGAGAGAATCTAGAAATGTGGGAACTTGCAGGATCAGGAAAACCTGACTGACTCTAGATTCCGGATGGTAGAAAATAAGATTTAAAGAAGCAAGCAAGCAAACAAACAAACCTTGCAACAAAGATAAGGTTAAGAATGTGGTTTTCCCACTTATTCCCAACAGCCTCATATACCACGAAGTTGAGAGAGAAAGACATGGGAGTGAAGAAGCAAAAAAAAAAAAAAAAAAAAAAAAAAAAAAAAAGAAGTAGATTTGAAAAATATGTTCAGGAGAGATTTTTAGGTATTGGTATTGGCTCATGGAACTGTCAGGAAGCAAAAAGATCAGAAGTCTACTAAGGTTTTGGGAGGATTGTATTACCAAGGAAACCACAATTTCAGACTAAAAAGATCCCTGACGATTTGAGACTTAAAACAACTCTCAATTCTCCAGCCTTCCATAAGCAAACAGCAGTCTCCAAAAACCGTACAGCCTCCAAGGAGATCTTCTACTCAGCACCTACTTCAGATGTTTTCACAGAAGAAAATGAGCAAGGAAGGATTCCCTCAGAGGGTTAAAGCTGTGGCCATGGAGGAAAATGGACACATTGGTTCTGTCCAAAGAGCAGAACAAAAGTCTTGGGAACCTCTCTCACTGCTAGAGCAAGGAAGCTTCATAATCTCTACACTACAGGATTTCCACTTTGGTATGGATAAGTGACTATTACCCCCTTTTCCTCTCCCTTTGTGAATGGGAGATTTTACTGTGGAATTTCTGTCCCTATTCCATCATTGTACTTAAGGGAAAGAGACAATTTTTAATTTTAGTTCATAAGTCCTATATCTTATATCCTATATCCTATTATCCTATGTGGTCCTCCATGTCCTTTTTTGCCCAACTGCATTTGGAGATTAACACTTAGGATGATCTTGAGAAAATCATGTACTAAAAATAGTATGCCCACTAGCCTGGGTCCCTGAATGATGGTAGAGAGAAAGTCTTTTGCTGACTCATATTGTGTGGTGATGTCAGAGGAATAAACATTTAACATGTTAGGAAGCCAAGATTAAGGAATTGTTTGTTACAGCATCTAGAGTTAAGTGTCCTGACGAATATGTTGAGAGATTATCTCAAGCCACATAATAACTCAGAAAAAAACACACCCAGAGATCTGGTCTCTTGATCCGAGTCTGGTAAGTTTTCCACTGGTGGAATATGTCTTGGGCTGACTCTAAAATGACAGGTCACTCCCCGAAGGCCCTCCTTTCTTCGTTAGAATAATGACATGGTCCTGTTTCTCAGCCTATGGATCTTGTCTAGCTTAGCAAGCATGATCTGCTGTCCCAGTTTCCCTCCATTTGCTGAAAGGTTTTATGAAAGTCTGTAACTATGTAATCACCCTCGTCCTTTATGAGCTCTGACAACCTTCCCCCCATTTTATTACATTTACTGTTCTTGCTAGCCCAGGTGCTTTTATGAGTGGGAGAACAATTGCCTTGCTCTTGAGAAACTCAGGATTATTCCTCAGTGTTTCATATAACTTGTCACAGTATTTTTCACAGCAATTCTTCTCAAGTTTGCTGTGAGAGCCTCATGCCAGCGTCCCCCCGACAGCGCTGGGAGCCTGGAGGGCTCTGACAGGGAGGTCATCCGTTTGCAGCAACAGCAACTACTTCTCAGGCACCAGCTGGCCTCTCTGTTCCTTTAAAGCCACCACCCATGGTCTCCTCGTGAATTCAAAGGCCTGAGGCCAAAGGCTGAAGGTTAAGGGCTTGCTTTGCTGTGGAAGAGAAAAGAAAGGAACACAAAATCCTTTCACATGTAATCTGTTTGCACCCATATGACAGTCCGTGGAGGAGAGTGGGGTATGATCTTTTGGTATATAGTCTCTGAGGTTTTGGCCACCCTGGGAAGATTCTGCTACTCCCCCACCATCACCCCATTTTACTTAGGTGTCTTTGTCTTTCCTTTGTTCTTCCATAATATCCTACATTTATCTCTCTTGCAATATTTATCTGTTTTGAGAATAAAACAACCATTCATCTCTGAAACACAGACAGCTTAACCAGTGCCTGGTACATAGTGAGTAATCAATATTCATCAAGCCAACATTGATTAACCACACACAATACACCAGGACCCATACTAAGCTCTCCAACACAAGAGTGACGAATACACACAAAGCGCCTGACCTCAGAGAGGTTTCATTCATGAGCCAAGGTCACAAGGACGAGAGTGTTGGGAGCCACTAGTGCCAGGGAGACAATAAGTTTCTGGTGGCCCAAAGTTGACCAGAGGCAGAGGCGAAATGACATGGTCAGGGAGCCTCATTGAGGAAGACCCAGGAATGGAAACCCAAAAGAAGGGAGAGGGAGAGATCTGGGTGAGGAAAAGTCCAGGGAGAGGGAACAGTCTAGTCCTTGATGTGGTAAAGGAACAGCAAGGACAGCAATGTTGCCAGATGGGGGCGAGCAGAAGGTCTGAGCCGAATGGGCAGCTGGGGACCAGGCTGGCACAGGCAGGGACCATGGCTTCGTTCTGAAGACAGTGAGAAGCTGCTGGAGGGTTCAAGCAGAGGGGGGCGGGGGGTGGGGCAACATGATTCACTGCATATTTTTAGAAAGACCCTTCTGGACTGCAGGGCAGGGAATGGCTGGCAATGTTGAATGACCGCAGGGATGGGAGGGCGGTGTTTGGGGCTCCCAGCAGGGGCTGAGGGTTTGGGCAGAGGCATAGCAGTGAGGCTGGGCTGTGCTTTCGAGGTAGAGCTGAGGGGATCACAGTTTCCCATTGAGAAGGGGATAATTCAGCCCCCAAACATAATAGGACATTTTTTAAAGCATCTGCTCCATTCCAAGCGCTTTACATTTGTTACCTCATCCCTGCATTCATAGAACATTTGTGGCTCATCCAACAGGCTAGGCATTAGGAAGTAGAAGGTAACATCCCCATTTCAATACTTGGGAAGTTCGATGACAGAAAGATAAAGGGCTCTAACCAAGGTCTCAGAACTGGGAACAGGATATAAGTCTCACTTCAATGTCCCTGTCATTTCTATTACAGAAAACTATATTTCCTCCCACCATTCTCAGGGAGGCAAGAACCTCCACGGCTTTATCTCCTTCTTGAAAGTACTATAACTACAAATAATATTCACACCTGCCATTTCTTAAGCACTTACTATGTCCTGGGCACTGTGCCTGGAGAACGGTGTACATCATCTCATTTAACTCTTAACATCCTGGGAGATAGATGATGGAACAGGCTGAGGGAACTAATTAGCCCACATTAATACAATTAATGTAGAATGCTAGCAAGAATTAGTAGGTAGTGGAACCAGGTTTCAACACCCGCTCTGAAGGATTCTTTACCAACATGGTTTTCTGTCTCCATTGATACATGAAAAAGTTTTGTATTGTCCTTTACAGCTTATGGACCCCCCCCCACCAGGAGCCACATCACCTCCTGTAGGGTTTGGACTGTGAGCCAGCACAGGCTTAGGCAAAAGAATGACACAGAGACGCAGAGAGGCTGTGTGGACACAAAGTCTGCCGAGACTCCCCCCTGTTGTGCCAGCTTGTTCCAGAAGGAGAGCAGTAGCCCAACCCAGCATTTACCCATGTGGGTCAGCTTCCAATAAGCACATCAAAACACCCGAAAATATACCCCAGACGGATCTTTTGGACTGACAAGGGAGAACCCCCCCCAAAAAAAGTTATTGAAAACATTGCCAATAGAAGTGATGAACCACTTCTGCAAGTGACCCAAGACTAAAACTTTTTTTCCCCTTCTTTGCCTAGAACGGCATCCCCTTCATCTGTCTTATATTGTAATCAGATACAACCTTGATAGAATGAAAGCAGAGGTCACACTGAACAAACTGGCACTTTACGTGCTCAGAAAAAGGCTCCTTTGTAATAGGGAAATTATAGCATTTCTATAGAGGGATTTTTCTTAAAAGGACAGGTTGCTTTGTTCAAATGGTGCTGATTTCAGCGCTCTGAGGAGAGGGCCCTTTCAGAGTGTCGACCTGCTGAAATTTGTGGGGTTCCTTTTGTTTGTAGAAAGCTGAATATATTACAGGGGGGTGTATTAAAATAGAAATGGTGAGCCATTTGACTAGGCAATGTTTTGATTGTCCAAAACACCAGACCATTTTACATTTCACTTATACAGTGTCAGGTATCCTAGGAGCACTGTGTGAAACATGTTTTATCAGATCTCTGTGGGTCCTGAGTGACACGTTCTGTCCATAGCATGTTGATTCTCTTGGGAAGAGAGCTGACATTTTTTTAGCAATAGGAATCCAGATCACAGTATTAGATGGACATTTAAAAGGACAAACAACAACAAAGCAAAACTCCTGAGTTTAGGTGATGTACAGGAAGAAAGGAAATAAAACTTGGGCCTGCAGTAGTCTACCATCCGCTGGAACCAGGCCAGGCTTCAGGAAATCACATTGCAAAGCAGAGTGTGAACACAGGAAATGTGTTTGAGCTAAAAAACAAGGTTTTGTGTCAATCTAAATGCCAGGCATGTCATGTCTCAACATGTAATGTTATCAAAAATTAAGCAAAGTGTTTCATTTTCTCAGTGTCAATTTTAACACTTAACAATATTTTTGGCATGGCAATTACTGTTTTCATTCCATTAGGCCTTCTGTGAGTGGGAATGTTTTGTCTACAATCCTAATAATCATAGTTTTTATGAACAGATGTATTGCTTCATTAACCCTAATTGTTTATAACTAATAATAAAAGTTTTACCAAACCTACTAAAACCCGTATTTGTGCTGCAAGTGCTTGCTTCTCACCCCCTAAGATACTCCTGATTCATGCTTATGAAATCACTACTGCCATTTTTCATGGAACAGCTGTACTTGCGGCGGGGTGAAACGAGAGTCCTGATTTCCTCTCCCAGGTAAGAAAAAGAAGGAATTGCAGTGTGATACTCTTTAATTTCATTCACAGTGTACAATGCATTATAATTTAAATCTGGCCAGAAAGAGGCTACTTCCCCCTACCATCATAAGGCCACTGCGTGATTTCCCAAGAAATAGGGTACGAGTTTCATTCACAGGAAAGCTATGAATGTTTTGTGCATTCAAACCTGTAAATAAGGAGGACTGAATCAACCCAGAAGCAGTAAGATGGGTTTGATTTTAGACTGGGTGTGAGAGACCTCGCTACAGCCCAGAACCCCCCCCCCCCCCACTCCGGCAACCATTTTGCAACCCCAGGGCTGGATCTGCACCGACGGACACGCTTTCTCTGTGTGAAGCCGCTGAGCTGTCAAGGTGCATACATAGCCTATTCTAACTAACAGATCCTCTCCTCTCAGGGCTGTGGCTAGGATCGCAGGAGAGGTGTTTGCAGTGCACCTGGGGCGGACGGGGCTGACTCTTGCGCATGCGCAGCGAATGGTAGCCCCTCTGGCACCCAGCCTGCACCCCAACCTGAACTGGGTCATCCGCACCGAAGAGGAGAGGAAGGCTCAAGAAGCAGGTTGTTCCTGTCTCACCTCTCTGAATGTCATGACAACCGAGAAAATGTTATAAAGCCCACGTGGGCATATGCAAATGAAGTGTGTGACTGCCAGATTTATAGAAAGTTGATAACAGAGCTCTTGGGCAAACAAAGGCAGCTCTGGAGTAAAAGGTTGGAGAGCATTTTGATGCAAATGTATGAAGAGGTATTTTTCTTTCCCCTTCAAATCTTCCTTGGTTGAGATAATAAACAATGGAAGCATCCTGGTCCTGTCCCGGGGATGTTAATCAGAGATGGCCCCAGATGGAGACGAGGTGGTAGGTGAGCCTTGGCGCTGGCTGCTGGCTGTGGGCACAGGAGCCAGTGGGGTCCTACTGGGCCCTTGCTCTGACTCTGGAAATACCTCCATTGCCACAGTACTGCCAGCAGGTTCGGCCTGGAACGGACTTATCCTCTTTGTTCCTTTCTGGACACTAAGGCAGGGCCGGCTTTGGCTCTCTTTTCTGCCTCCAACCAGCTGTGTGCTTGGGACGGTTGTGTTCTCTCTCGGACTTCCTTCCCTCCCCTGCACACAGGCGGGAGGGTGGAAGGGACACAGCAGGGCTCCACGTGGGCATTTCATGCAGCAACCGCAGAACCCATGTTCCAAGCAAA
The DNA here is from genome assembly GCA_002007465.1 of Ailurus styani. Taxonomy (NCBI): domain Eukaryota; kingdom Metazoa; phylum Chordata; class Mammalia; order Carnivora; family Ailuridae; genus Ailurus; species Ailurus styani. The sequence goes on along the minus strand of LNAC01000270.1, from coordinate 1,799,025 downwards.
ATCTTATGCAGAAACGCAACATAAAGCATGAAGCAGTAGAAATGTTTCAGTTGAAAAAGGAACGGGGACTGAGAGACATTCACAGCCACCTCACTGGGCAGCACCCCAGCATCCCTCGCTCTGCAGGTCTGGGTTTGAAAACTTCAGGTTCTGATCATCTTGCAGATCCTTTTGAACTCTAGAATTCTGCGACCTCCATCCTTTCATTCAGGCATGGTTTTCCCTCCCCCAGTGGGGCCCTGAGCTGCCTGCTTCCTGGGCTCTTGCTTTCCAACACTCAGTTTTGTCTCTGGCTTTTCTCAAACTAAAGCTGGGCTTCTTTCTTTGAAGGGACTAGAAAGAAATTCTTTAACAACTTGGAATCAGCCTCTGTTCCTGAGGATCCACCTCTCTTTTTTCCCCTTTGGAGAAACAAAGACAATACTGATAGGAACCATTTCCCATGTTTTCATAGTACTCATAGTTTGCGTGAGTGATTTTATTTTATTTTTTTAAAAAAGATTTCATTTATTTATTTATTTATTTATTTATTTATTTATTTATTTGAGAGAGAGAGGGAGCTTGTGGGGGTAGGGGGAGAGAGAGAGACAAGCTGACTCTTCACTGAGCACAGAGCCCAATGGGGGGCTCAATCCCAAGACCCTGAGATCAAGACCTGAGCTGAAATTAAGTCAGGCGCTTAACCAACTGAGCCACCCAGGCGCCCCTACATGAGTCATTTAAAAGCCTTCCCTCCGTTTAAGACTATGGTAAAGTATGAGAAAAGGTGAGGCCATCCCCCTTCACCTGTTAGAGGGTTCTCAGATATCACTCAAAGAAAGACCCTGGGGTTCAGCGAGGTGCCTTACAGAGGCTGCTGCAGAGCAGAGAGAACGGCGCCTCCCAGCTTCTTCTCTGGAAACTACATGCAGCATCTCAGCATCACCACCGAACTTTGAACTGTGTCTGTCAGCATCTGTGCTTTATCTCCATTTATTTTGTGCAACTTGGCAAGATATGTCCTTAGGTATAAGAAAAGTGCAAGGAGGTTATTTTTTGGTTTGGGATTGCTCAAAGAATTTTCCATATGAGTGAATGGTAATTGCATCTTTGCTTTACATCATTTTGGCTTATAGACATTTTTGTAGGAACGCTCTGCTTTCAGATGGCAGGGAGCCCTGTACTGGGCAAACAGAGTGTCCCTGAGTACCTGGACAGTATCCAGGAAGATGAATGGAAAGAGAACAGTAAAAGAGGGGAGGAACAGTTCTGAGAGAGAGTAGACCTAGAATGGTTGGAATATTTTCCCAAGAGACTGAATGTACCTGAAGGAGCTGTTTTAGGTGGGAAGAAACTGAGTTTACATTCTCCCCACCACCCACTACCCATTACTGTTTCCAAAAGCTGGAACAAGGAAGGTTCTGGGGCAAAATGAGATCACCTACAGAGAAGAAATTAGGTTATCATTTTTGTGCTTCTGCGTTGTCGCGTGTAAATCCCAATTCCGCTACCTAAACAACAGCAAGAACAAGATGTGGAGAGAGAATTATACAAAAAGGGGGGTGGACAGTGGACATTCTTAGCTGGTATGGTCAGGGCATGTCTTACTGATATGGTGACATTTAAGTGATGACCTAAAGGGCAAGGAGTCAGACACACAAAGAACCTAGAAAAAAACATTCCCGGCAAAGAGAACGACAGGAAGAATGGCCCTTGGGGTGGGCAGGTGCTTGGTATGAGCAGTGGGAGATGGAGGAGAAAGACATGGATGAGATTAGAGGTGGAAAGAAGGAGTGGATCACTTCAGTCCCCATAACTATGGTGGAAAGTCATTGAAGGCTTTCAGTAGGGCAATGACAGGATACAATTCATACTGTTTGAAAATATCATTCTAGTGGTATGTGGATAATACTGTGGAGGAACAAGAGTAGAGCAGAGGGTCTGCAGGGAGCTCTGGGCAGACCCCATCATGAGATGTTGGGGGCTTTGACTAGGGCAGGAGAGAGAGAGACAGAGACATGGATGGATTTGCAAATACTTTGGAGGGAGATTTACCTAGATTTGTTGATTACTGGTGGATTGGATTTGGAAGGGAAGAAGAGGAAGGGATGAAGAATGCATCCCAGGTTTTTGGCTTGAGCAGCTGAGTAGAAGCTGTTATCACTGAGATGAAGAACACTGTTTTTAGAGATATTAAAAATACAGCTGCAAATTATTACTTTCCTGTCCCCAAGAGGTGGGTGTCATCGCCCCTTGAATGTTGTGATTGCATGGGCCAATAAAGCACAGAAGAAGTGACTGTGGTCCAAGTCTGGGCCATAAAAGACTAGGCAATCTCCCTTTTCTTAACTGCAGCATGTACTCTTGGGTCCCTGGGCTGTCACTGTTCTGTTGCTGAAAACAAGTTATACATGAATTTTCCTGCTGTCTAGCAACCATTTGTTATGCTCATGGAAGACCAGAAATTCATACAGAACACAGTGAAGAAAGCTTAGAATTCTCATCTCAACTTAGCCACACTGGATACCCAAAGGTGGGAGGCTGGACTGATCCAAAGGTTCTCTCCCAGGGCTGGCAGCTGGGCTGGGAAGACTTGAACAGCTGGGAACTGGAGCAGCTGGAGGCCTTTGGCCATCTCTAACTGTGGTGTCTCTGCCTAGTCTCTCCAGTTTGGCAGCTTCAGGGGCACCAGGCTTGCATGTTTCAGCCCAGTACTCCAAGGCTGAGAGACTGAGCCAGGTGGACACTGTACCACCTTTTCTAACAGCCTTGGATGGCACGCTGCATCACTTCTGTTCATTGGAAGCAAAGCACTAAGGTTAGTAGCTCATATTCAAGGGAAGGGAATTAGAATTGACCGTTTGTGCAGTGTATGCAGAAGATACATAGCTATGGCGGTAGGAGGAGTTTGCCTACCTTAAGACCACAGTGCTAGAGAGGCCACATAAGGACACCCCATCGACAACAGCCCAGTGGAACCCAGCCTTCCAGCTATCCCCACACACACCAGGCATGCGAGTGGCCCCCCCGGAAGAGCCCATTTGCCAACTGAGCATCACCTAGTGACCACCATCGAAGCCACATGGAAGAGAAGAATCGGACAGCTGAGTCCACAGGAATTCCTGAGCCACAGAATTATAAGGTTTGGTCAAAGGATAGCTGTTTTCACTATTAAGCTTGTACGTAGTTTGAGACACAGCAGTAGATAACAGTAGCAGTGGGGAGGAGAATCTATTTTTGCATTCCGAGGATGGTGGGGGACAGAAAATCGAGAGTTTTCTAGGAACCCTCAACAAGGTGGTTGAAGTTAGCCACAGCCCAAGGGAGGAGCCATGGCATCATCAGTGGACTTTGTCAGGGAAGCTGCCATTGGAGGCACAGACTTAACACCCCCGAAAGAACATGCTTGGATTCAGCCCATCTACCCCTTCCTTTGCTGCCCACGCGCAGGACGTACTCAACCACTCCGCGCAGACAACCGGGACCACGTGAACCAGTGGGTCCTGGGCCCTTGTGAACCAGTTTTGCCAGCACAAGGGCATTTAGCAGAGCCTCTCTCTCTCCACCTTCCCTCTGAGGCTAAAGGAACCTTATAAATGAGGCCCAGTATGAGGATGGAACCCCCCCCATCTCAGTATGACCTTAATCAAGTAGAGAAGATGGCTATTTACATGGTGAGTGTTACAGACATGGTATTACAGGATAATACCTTGAAAAGAACAATGTTCTAAAATAACATGTAATTTCTAAATAATCTTTAAAAACTCCAGGACTCAGGTGACTTCCCCAGACCCCCACCATCCCCATTACATAATCATTCAAGAAGCCCGGGTTTGTTCGTTCATTTGTTTTTAATTCAAAACATCCAGGGGAAAAAAAGTCCTTATTTTTCTTTTTGACTCCTGAATGATATCCACATCCCTCCCTACTATCCATCAGAACTTTTTTTTTTCAGTTGCTATTACAAACCTGAAAAGATTCCCCCTGCACCACAGACCTTGCTTATGTACGAGAAGGAATGGGGACCCTGCTGGGTCCTTTTGTCTGTCCTCTTGTCTCCCATGCAGCCAACCCAGAAAGAGAGGGAGAAAAATTACAAACTGGGAAAGGCGCAGGTGCAAAACAGAAAACAGACACGCTGCAATCAAAACCAGGGTCAGTGACCTTTCCAAGTTGAGTCCTCAATGGTAAGTGAACACGGAGGACAGTGCTTTATTGAACTTTGGCCTCTGGGGAGTAACCTGCCACTGCCATCCTCTGTCCTAACCACCACAGCCTCCCTACCACCCCGTGAAAGAATTTGTCTTACCCCAAAACAAGATAATAAGGCCATAATGGTTCTTTATCCAGAGCTAAGAAAAACATCTTAAATCTGTTATTGGTATTTGGGGGGAAAGGGAGATTTGGCTGGGGCCCCAAGGAGTGGAGGTGTATGCTAATTGCATGTTTTTGGTTCAGTTCCCCAGATCCTAAACACAGCCCGTTCCCTGGCGGAAACATCACAAAGGTCTAGAGGCTTCTTTGGGTCTTTCAGAGGCTCGGAGAGAGCGCTTCGGAGCCCGGTATGATGATCACTGACTTTTGTCCCAGCCCCAAGGTAATGCAGCCACTCGGAGCCTTTCTTCTACAGAAGCGGGAGGTGGGGACAGCAGAGAGCAGGACAAGGACAGCCCAGCAGGCTGACGGGAAGCCGCAGGAGGCTCTGGCTGGTGCTGGGCGAGCCAGATCCGAAGCTCAGAGAGGGCCGCTCACAAATGAGCTCATCCCTAGCGTGGTGCCTTTCACCCAATGGCCACTGACTGTTTGGGCTGTTTTGAAGTAAGACAAATATATCTCCCAGCCGCTTGGAATAGAGGAGCTCATGGTACAAAGACCAGAGTCACAAAGCACCAAGTTGAAAGTTGCTCCTGCTGATTTGGCAAAAGGGAGGGTGGGGAGGTCCAGGGAAGAGAAGACCCCAAGCTTTAAAGATGCTGTCAGGGAGCTTGACCTTCCTACACCCCTGTTCACCAAGGCCGGGAGCTCAGGGTTAGAAGCCACCTTGGGAGCAGGTGGGGCGAGGTGTCTGCGGGGCGAGTGCAGGTCTTCTCAGGGCTGGGGGTGCTGGAATTCCATCCTGCCTGTCTCTGTTGGAGTTTTATTTTATTTTATTTATTTATTTTTAAAGATCTTTTTTATTGACAGAGAGATAGAGGTCACAAGTAGGCAGAGAGGTAGGCAGAGATAGAAGAGGAAGCAGTCTCCATGCCAATGCAGGACTCCATCCCAGGACCCTGAGATCACGACCTGAGCCAAAGCCGGAGGCTTAATCCACTGAGCCCCCCAGGCGCCCCTTATTTTATTTTATTTTTTTACAAAAGACAACGTTGCCCCCCAGGCAAGTACCCTGCCCCACATTTCCAAGACTCGGAAGGAATTTTATCCTCCTCCTGCTGCCCTTCAGACAGGTCAAGTGCCTGCGACCGCCTCACTCCCCCTCCCCACATTCTCTTTAGATAATTGCTATCCTGTAGCACCAAGGTTGGCTTTGAAGGGTGAGCTGCTGACCTTGTTTGCACTGCCTTTATGTGCAGATGCCTTCATGTCAGTTGAGGAGGCTGGGCTACCCCACACCCCCTTGGGCTCTGCACTTTGGACAAGTTGCTCTCCCTCTTTAAAACTTAGCCACTTACCTATCAAATGAGGGATGGACTGGGTGATCCTCGAAGGGGTTCAGGACAGAACCCCCCCCCCCATGTACCCATTTGGCATGCAAATTATTCTGAGCTGATGGCAATCAAGAGCCTGTGGACTCAAGAGAAACTTTTGCCCTCCCTTAACTATGTAGAAGAATCTAAACTGGGGGTGGGGGGGGGCGCCTGGGTGGCTCAGTGGGTTAAAGCCTCTGCTTTCGGTTCAGGTCATGATCTCAGGGTCCTGGGATCGAGGCCCACATCGGGCTCCCTGCTCAGAGCCTGCTTCCCCCTCTCTCTCTGCCTGCCTCTCTGCCTCCTTGTGATCTCTCTCCCTCTGTGAAATAAATAAATAAATAAAATCTTTAAAAAAATAAAAAATAAAATAAACTGGGGGTGGGGGGATCTTTCCCAGAATTAGGGTTATTAGCAGAGATAAGTGTTATCTGTGTGACCCTTCTCATCTCCTGACCAAACATCTGCTCTTCTTCGTGTTACCCATGAAGTGCATTCCTTTCCTTTGAAGTCCTAGACCACTGCCCCCTTTTCCTTAGTTCAGGATGATATACTGACCTCATGTTGCCTAATTTCCATGTCTGTGTGGATTGCCAGTACCTATGCTATTACATTTTACTTTCTCCTGTTAATGTCTGTCTTGTGTCAGTGGGATTCTTAGTCTAGGTAGAAGGGCCCTTGAGGGAACAGGAATTCTTGCTTCCAACACCCTCTGGTCCCCTTGCGTCTCCCATGCCCAGGGACAGCCCACCTGGGCGCCACTGTCAGAAACTGGATATTGGGCTGATGGCTCCCACCCCATGTGGGTTCTCTGATGCCAATAGGGTTGGTGTTGAAGGCAAATTAAACTGACTGATTCCTCTAGAAGGGCTCAGAGCAAATGAAGGCACGTTGTAGAGGAGATGGGAAGTCATCCCTCAGGAAATAAAAGCTCCAGACACAGAGAGACTGGATCTGTGTGAGTTTCCCCTCACTGCTAGAACAATTTACCACAAATTTAGGAGCTTAAAAATAACACTTATCTTCCAGTTCTGGAGGGTCAGAAGTCCGACGCGGGTCTCGCTGGGCTGAGATCAAGGCATTGGCAGGCCACCTTCCTTCCTGAGCCTCAGGGGAGGGTCGTGTCCCTCTGGCTGCTGCTACCTGCCTTGCTTTCCTTGGCTCACAGCTGCTCCCTCACATTTGAAGCCAGCAGCGAAGCCTCACCCAGTCTCCCTCTGACTCCGACCATCACTCCCTATCCCATTCTCAAGGACCCTTGGGATTGCATGGGGCCCACCCAATTAATCTAGGATACTTTCCTTCTTTGGAGGTATGATGGTTAGCTATCTTAACTACCTGTAATGTTAATTCCCCTTGCTGCGTAACGTGTTCATTCACAGATTCTGGGGGGTTTGGACATCGGCATCTTTGAGAGGCCATTATTATTATTATTATTATTATTATTATTATTATTATTGAAAAAGAGAGAGAGAGAGGCAGAAGGGAGGGGGAGAGGGAGAGGGAAAGAGAGTCTCAAGCAAACTCCCCACTGAACACAGAGCCCAATGCAGGCCTCCATCCCAGGATCCCAAGATCATGACATGAGCCGGTATCAACAGTTGGATGCTTAACAACTGAGGCACCCAAGCGCCCTAGGAGGCCATTATTTTACCGTTCATGAGATCTATACTATGGCTTTTAGACAAGAAAAAAAAGTCCCAGGCCTGTGGCCTCCTCTGTGGCCACTGACCCCGTAAGTGGGATGAGGTCTCGCGCAATTAGCTCCGTATCTCCTCCCTTGCCCATCAGGGAGCCCTGAGGGTTTAACTACTCGTTGTATAGCTGCTCTCTTTATTACATTGTAACTTCTTTGAGGCCAGAAACAGTGTCTGTCTTCTTCCATCCACCGCCCCCAACACAGTGTATCAGTCAGCATTTACTGTCAACAAACACCTTCCCACCCTCAAACCTCAGGGAGTTACAATGTTTCAGTCAATGCCACAGACTGAATTCAGGTCTGTTGCATGTGTTTCCACATTAATGACCCAGGCGATGGTGAGGATGTGTAATTCTCTTACAGGGAAAAAGCAAATAATAGAGAATAATAGCACATTCTGTTGTACCTGGGATCTATCAAAAGTATTTCTTACCAAATAGACGACTAGATGAGCTAAAACAGTAAAAAAAGGCAAGAATTGAGAATGACTGGCATGCTCCTGTATATTATCACCTCTTTTAATCTTTATAACGAGTTTGCCAGAAGGTCTTATAATTTTTATCTTCTGATGAAGCATCTATTGGTTGGAAACCTGCGTGGGAAACTTTGTGAATGTGATCCGAAACCAGCCCCCTATGTAGAGGACAGGGAGAGACAGAAGACAGAGACAGGCCGTTCTAGTTGGGGAGGTGGCAGGTCAAATAGGCAAGAGAACTGACTTATGAGGCTTGTCTTGGGCACCGCAAGATGAGTAGATCTCTGCACCCGCTGGCCAAATCTTAAAAGTTTATATAGAGACTTGGGTTGTCACATAGACCATTCAGAATGTCTAGACAGCGCATCAGTATTTCAAGGCTAGGTCCTTGGAGCAGCTTCTGGGAGTGGGGGAGGCAGGTGGGATGAACATTCCAAGGACAGGGGAAGAGGAGAGGAGCCTCCCATTGTGGGGTCCAACTTATGGGTCATCTGGTGGCCGTGTCCTCTGAGTGACCTCTCCCAACAACATCTTTGTGCTGGAGTAAGAATTAACTCTGGTTCTCTCTGGCCCTATCGCCCTGCCCCTCATCTGACCTATTTCCCTTGAATAGTTATTTGGAGAATAGGGCATGCTAAAATGTCATCTTAAAGAACTGACATTTGGGGTATGAGCATAAATTATGATTAATGGTGGGAAGTTTGATTAATATGAATATGTACTTTGAAAACAATAAGGATGTGATATGTAAAAGCTTTCACGTCCTATCTTATAAACATGAAGCTGTGTTTGTAGCAGGAGCTCGCATCCAGCTTTCTCATCCATTCAGATCCTTTTCCACTCTGTCTCTCTGGGCTAAAGCTTCTTTTCCCTATAGCAACATGGAGTAGTTGACAGGTAACTGGTGAAAATTGCATTTGCTTTTTACTGTCTACCAGGATATGAGAGTCAACGATTCAGTAATCCAATTGTCGGGTGCCAATTTCATTTGAAATAATTGCTGATAAAATCGAAAAGGAAACTTCAGCAAATCTGAAAACAGATTATGGCAGAACTCAGTGGCACAAAGGGGCTGATATTAAATATTGTTTCAGTACTTAGGATCAGACTTCATATTGAATCTAGATGAACACTGGGTCACGGGATTTGGATAAAAGCCAGGCAGAGTCAAGCCTCCCATCATTCATGGTACTTGGATTCTGAGTGGGAGTTGATTCCTAAAACAACTGCCCTCACCTGAGTTCACAGTGATGACAGATTTGAATTCAAGAAGAGCATTGTCTGAAATCAGAGTAATCCTGCTGAATATTCCTTCTTTATACCCATGCCATCCCTCATAAGCCTCACATTCCCAGGAAGTGGGTATTGCTTCCCTCATATAACAGAGGAAGAATTTGATTCCTGCCCAACTTCACCCAGATTGTGAGGGACAGAGTGAGGATTGAAATCTAGGTGGTTTGTCCAAGGGCTCTGATCATCCCACTGGACCACACTGCCTCTTAATCTGTCCGGAACAGTGGTAGCCATATCATATAATTGAGGGTCAAAATCTACCTTGGATAATCCTATTTCGCTTTCTATGCTGATTAGTTTAATTATATTACTGCCACAGTCCACTTCATAAATGCCGCATAGAAAAAGCTGAATGTAATTAAAATAACCAACTATTCAAACAGATGTGCATCTGCAAAGCTGAACACAAATTGAATTTTTAAGCAACATATTGTGTTTTATATGCAAAAACATCTCCATTAATTTGTTCATTCAACAAACATTTATTAGTGCCTTGATGCCGGCAGGCACTATAACAGACCCTAGAAACACAGAGATGAATGCGACCTAGCCTCTGTTGCAAGAAGCAGAGACCCCAGCGAGGAGTGGCAGACCAAAGAAATCAGTTACGATGAGGCTCCCCTCTGCCTAGACCCTCCCTCTTCCTGGGGTTCCCATCTCCGAGCCACCTGCAGCCCCCTTCCGGTCCCTGTCATTATCCCATCAGTCTGCACTGTCCTGAAACACTGTGCTGTGTTCTCTTCCCCACGGCCAGGGTCCAGAATGACTATGAGTTAGCCCTGGCTTCTCTCCTCGTGTAACTTGCGTGTCAGCCACCATCTCCTGCCCCCGACAGACACAGATACAACAGGGTCAGCCACGTTCCGATCCTTCCCCAGGCCCCGGAGAACCCGCACTTGCCTGTGTGATTTCTGCTAAGTCCAAGAGCCTCCCTTCAAAGCGCTTCTTCAGCCTCTCAGGTCTCTTGCTGTCTGTGCTGTTTCTGTCCTACGGCATGCCGAGCCCAACATGACTGCAGGCTCATTCTCCATGTCTGTGAAGCACACCCACCCACACGCATGCATGCTCCACTCAAAATAGGCGTTTATGAGTTCGATAAACTTTAATGAAGATTTGGCAGTTGTGGGAATGGATGGAATCACACATCACATGGCTTCCTGAAGACTGAGGTCAACAAACAGAGGGAGCTCCCCCGTCCCCTTCCTTCTCTTTGTATCCTTGGGCTCAAGTTCACGATCAGTTTAGAAACGTCTCCCAAGGGGCGCCTGGGTGGCTCAGTGGGTTAAAGCCGCTGCCTTCGGCTCAGGTCATGATCTCAGGGTCCTGGGATCGAGGCCCACATCGGGCTCTCTGCTCAGCAGGGAGCCTGCTTCCTCCTCTCTCTGCCTGCCTCTCTGCCTACTTGTANAAAAATTTTAAAAAAAAAAAAAAAAAAAAAAAAAAAAAAAAAAAAAAAAAGAAACGTCTCCCAAACAGTGGTCACCCCCTAGGCCTCGGAGTGCCCATAGTGCTGTCTGGCCTCAGAAGAACAGACCAGGGAAGAAGCTCTGGAAGCCCATCAGGTGGATGGGCTAGTGGTTGCTTGGGCAGGGAATTCCAGAGCTCCATGCACCCAAACCCAGTCTGGAAGGGGATGCAGAGGGTCCCAGTGGGATGTGACCCAGGCTGCCTGAGTCTAGGGCAGTACTGTTGCTCTCATTGTCTCATCTCCATCCTTATGGGTGAGGAAATCAAGGCACAGGTTCAATAACTCGCCCAAGGTCAAAGGGCTAAAAAGAGGCAGAGGCAGGATTGGAATTCAGGCAGCATTGCTCCTAAGGTTCTTAGCCATTGCGCTGTACTGACTGCCGAAGACAGAGTCTTGTGCCTCCTGAGGCTCGGGGCTCAGGATAATCGTGTGTGTGTGTGTGTGTGTGTGTGTGTGTGTGTGTGTGTATGTGTGTGTGTGTAATTCCTCTTCTGAATTCTAAGGGCGCTATACGCTAGGAGAGCTAAAAGCCCAAGGACTGGGGTTGCCCAGAGGAAATACTCCCTGACCTGACTGCCCTTGGGGGAGGCAGGCGAGGCAGGAGGCGGTCAGAGAGTGCTTTCCCGGGGACATGACGTGGAGACGGAGCTCTGGGTCGTGAAGTAACTCATGCAAAGGCTCAGAGGCATGGGAGCCTAATGCTATTTTCCTAGAATATAATAAGAACCATCATTTATATTTATTGAGGTAATTACTAGTCAGTTTTCACTACAGCCTGTCAGGCAGGTGCTGCTGCTAACCCCAGACTGAGGAAAGATGAAACCAAGGCTGAGGTTCAGAGAGGAAAGGCCAGCTAGGAACAGGGTCACCCTAGGTCACCCAGCTAGCGAAGAGAGCCGCTCTGTTTGTAACCACTTCGCAGTGCTGCCTCTGACGAGCTGAGAAATGTTTGTTGAGCTGGGTTAGTTGACTAAGGAGGAAGAGGCAGCCAGGGCCCCACTCACTAAGGGAGGCCCCTCCCCAGTGTGCCCCCTGAAATCCCTGTTAAGGGCAGTCTTCTGACTCAGGACCAGGTCACCCACCAAAGCGGGGAATGTCTTAAAATGTCCATTTTTATCTGAACAATTCAAAGTTTGCACACTGGACCAAGGTATCTCACTGTTGTTTTTTAAGTTAATAATAATGTTATCAAATAAAACACGCTCATGGCTTCAAAATAGCAACAATAACAATAATAATAATAATAATGTTCGATTTGCTACTATGAAACACAGTCCGACTCAGGCAGGACGTCTCTGTTGTGTTGCGTCCTGCCCAGCTCACGGTTGAGTAGCCCAGTTGGGAGCACTGCAATGAGCGATGGAGGCCCCCGGAGGACATGGGGCCGCTTGATCAGAGTTCCCTTCTAATTAGCACTTTTTTTCCCTCTCAGATTATCTGCACTGATCAAATTAGCGTACTTCCTTCACTCTGAGGAGTGTATGCTCACTGGATTCCACTGGCAGAACCTCTTTTATTCTTCAGCTCTGTATGAGCTATCCTAACGATCCGTGTGGAATGGGCATTTCAGAATCAAGCCTTTGTTGGAGCTCCTTGTATTATTTGGGGGGCTCTATATCCCTTATCACTTTACCAACTGATGGGAATGAAGCTGGCAGCAGCTGGCCTGGACTGAGTCCCCTCCTGTCTCCTGATGTACCCAGTACCTTCAACCCCAGGCCACCTCCCCTTGGGCCCTACTTTGATCTGCTGCCTTCACCTGAAGGCTGAGATGTTTTCACTTAAAAACTTGACTTTCCCGGGACACCTGGGTGGCTCAGTCGGTTAAGTGTCTGTCTTCGGCTCAGGTCATGATCTCAGGGTCCTGGGATCGAGCCCCACATTGGGGGGCCCCTGCTCAGCTGGGAGTCTGCTGCTCCCTCTTCTCCACCCCCTGCTCATGTTCTCCCTCCTTCTCTCTCTCTCTCTCTCTCAAATGGATAAATAAAATCTTAAAAAATATTAAAAAATAAAGCCTTGAATCTCCAATGCTGCTTCTCCTCCTGGGTCCTGGCGTCCATTCTGTCTTCTTGGTTCCCATGCAAGGACAGCCTGGCTGCTTTCTTTGATCCTTCCAGGAAGAGTGTCTGGGGTAGACGGTTTCGAAGATGGCCCCCACGCGTGCCTCCCCTCCCCATATGTGCACAGAGCTTCCCACATCAAGAGGTGCAGTTTCCTGCCCATCTTCCTGAATCTGCTTGGCCTGAGGGACTTGTCTGGGTACAAGGATGCAGCACAAGTGATATTCTGGAACTTCCGTGGCTGGATTCTAAGAAGGCTTTAAGCGCCACTTGGACCTCTTTAGGAGGCTCATTCTTGGCACGCTCGCTGTTGGAATGAGCCGCTCTGATGGAGAAGCTGGAGCCAAGTGGAGAAGGCACGTGTCCATGATCCACTCACCAGCCGGGATGAGATGCTGGCCAACAGCTACCATCAACTGGCAGCCATGTGAGGGAGCCGTCCTGGATGTCCAGCCTTCAGGGGACTCCCCCCCCACCCCCAGCAGGAGAGACCCCCAGCTCGACCTGTACGGCAGAGCCTGGCCCATCCACAGAGTCATGAAGTAAAACGGTAAGTTTGCGATCGTTTTCTATACAGCAAAGCTCCTGGAACAGCATGGCCACAAGTCACCATGTCTGAGGCAACTGGACTACAGTTCTCGTGTGTTCTGCAGCGACTCACACAACCCCAGGTGGAGGGGCTGGGAGGGAACTAGGCTTGTGTTAGCACAATGGTTTTGCGTGCAGTCCTTCCACAGGGCTGGGGGGCATCTGGCGCATCTTGGGGGCCAGGCTGCACACTGCCGTAGTGTAGTGACTCAAGAAAATGCGTATAGGTCCATCGAGTGTACAAAAGCAACAAAGATTGTATACGTGCAGCCTGATGTCCAAGACATGATGAGGGCCAGGCTTCTCTGATACACCCCGTCCTCCTTCAAGGAGGTGGCCACACTCATTGGACTGGTCAGATTCCAGGTTGCTGATTTATTTGAACCCTAAAAGTCAGGACACGGGTGTGACCCTCTCCCCCACTCCCTTCCTTACTGATTGGGATTCTCTTGCCCTCTCCTCTTTTCTACCCACAGCAGAAGTACTAAGAGGGTCTCTTTCTTTGACTTCCAGGTGATGGTTAAAGGGGGAGAAGACTGGAAATCTGGTGGGGATGAGGTGGTAGAAGACCTCTTAGGCCCCGATTGAGGCCTACCCCAGCTTTCCAGAGTGCTCCTTTGGGGTTTGGTGTCCAGGTCAGCTGGCAACAAAATATTACACTAATTTCTGCCTTACATTGTTTCTTCTGTACGTTTCTTCCTCTGGTCCTCACTGGGAAAGAAGTCTACGGCTGGCCTAGATTCAGATGTCCCTGCATTCCTTGGCCATCGTGTCATCTTGATACCACTGACTAAAACCAAATCTAACCTTTGTTCCTTTATTGAATGCTTGTTTATTGAGCACCTACTATGCAGCTGGCTCTGGAAATAATATATCAGACAACCAAGAAGATAGCTGACCTCATTCTGGAGGGAAAAGAAAGGCACTTAAGGGTAAAACCAAAATGTAAACCATATATCATAAGGTGAAAACTGCTGGCAGGGGTGAATGACTTCTGCCAGTGCAAATGCCAGGGGCCAGGAGAACGCCAGCTCCAGAGATCATGGCAGCCTGGTGCAAGCCAGGGTGAGAGCAGCCAGAGCCGCCTGGAGACCCCACAGCAACCCATCTGTAGGCCAGAGATGGGTCACAAGAAGTGGTCCATTCTGGATTTATTTTGAAGGTAAAAGGAACCTGAGTTTTTGTTGGCTTGGGCGTGCCATAGGAGAGAAAAAGGTTTCCAGCCTTGCAACAGGCTGAAATAAAATGAAACGCGGAATACTGCAGGAGGTACAGTTTTGGAAGGCAATTCCTTTGAGCCTCTTAATAAATATGGTAATTGTTATTTACATGAGTACTGTTTGGAATTGGAAGGGTTCTGCCCCTTACTAACAGAAGAAGCACAGTTAGATCATTTTACCCTTGACCCTCAGTTTCCTCATCTGTACAATGGGTATCATAGTAACCACCTTACAGGTTTGGTATACGGATCTTCCATAATGGGGTTAAGTCCCTTGCATGGTGCCTGACACATAACATGTTCTCGATTGTTGTTAGCTGAACATGGGCTTGAATGGGTGATACTGGTGGACATGGTTAGTAGCAAAGCCCAGAATTATGTATACTCCATGTTCATTCATTCATTTTTTTTTAGTATGCATTCAAAAACACAGGGGATTTGTAGGAAGCTTTGATTCCTAGTTCAGCCAATATTCCACAGAAAGGTGCATCACTCTGCTGGTAGATTTTAAACCCATAAGGAAATGGGAAACTAGTTGGTGAGTTTCTTGCTCTGTGTCATTTGGCAGCGGGCCGTGAAGACAAGGCAATAATTGTTCCTATTTCTTCCCCAGTGCTCCCGACAGACAAGGCAGGGAGTTGCAATAAACTATTTAAACTCCTCTTTCCATTTGCTTCCAGGGGAGTTTGCAGCTGGCCCAGTTTGTTACCGAGTAATGAGATGGATTAAATGGTCTGTTCAAACATAGTAGTTACTTGGCTAGAACCCCATCTTAGTTTTTTCTTGTATCTTACATAGCAGCAAACCTGGGTAGGTAGAGCAGGTGCTTAACACATAAGCTGGTGGAATTTTGATTGTTCAGCACCAGGTGCTAGAGAACAGTGCCTAGCTTCAAGTCATGGCTCACAACACCACCCTCCATGTGGTGGAGGTGATGATGCTGTCGCCGATTGTGAACACCTACTGTGGGCACCTAAGTGGGCACCTACTGTGAGTCAGACCCCACAGGAAACCAGAGGAGCTTACCTCTGATCTGCCCAGCAATCCAATGGAGTATGATTATCCCTCTGTTAAGATGAAGACCCCAAGGCCATTGGGAGTGAGATGATTTGTCCAAGGTCCCACCACTGCTATGAAGAAAAGTTTGGATTTGAACCCCTATCTGCCCACGACTTTTCATCAGACCATGAAAAGAAAAGCCTTATTCCCACTTGAATATTTCTCCATCAGCTACTTGAGCACAATGGAACCAGATTCAAATTCCATGCTTCTTAGCCAGCACATCTAGATTTAACTCAGCTCAATTAACTTCACGTTCTGGGCAGCCAGAGGGCATCAGGTGCTAGTCCATGTGCTATGTGGAGGTGAGGAAGACCTCCCTGCCCTGCCATGGCTGCCCTGTTGTGTAGACGAGTGGGGACCCTAGAGTCGTCCTGAGTCTGTGGGACTTTGTCCGCTCCAGGCAAGGGTGCCAGGGGGGCCCCAAGCTCCACATCACCAGAATGTTGAGGTGTTTTCATATTTGAGGGATATGGAGACGGGTGGAAAGATGAGAGGATCAAAGAAAGGGAGGAAGGGAGGAAAATGTGAGTTACCTCTACCAGGGAATTTCTGCTCAATTTAAAGCAAAGTCTTAGATAGAATGGAACCAGCATGGTGAAACCTCAGAGAACATTTAGTGGAGAGGTGGAGAAGACAGTATTTGGGGATTTGAGACATATTTCAGAGACAACTAAACTTCTCTAATGAGGACTCTGCCTATTTTAAGAATTTCTTTGCAATCAAGCATTATAGAGGGGAAAAAAGAGGGGTCAGGTGCATTATGGGAAAAGCACTTTGCATTAGAAAAATAATGGTGTTGATATCCTTTCAACAGATCTTTAAGTATAATTTGTCCCTTTGCTTAATTAATTGCAGATTGAAGAGAACTTATTCTGTGACGAGACTTTGTTCTATTGACACACCCATCTGATGAAATAGAGATTATTTTAGGCGATTTCAGAAAATGCCTTGCATATAGATTCTGATTACATAGATATTAAAATAAGCAGGGATGATCTGGCTATACCTTTCCTTCCCCCAAACTTCACCCTCATGGATCTTCGATCAATTGTTTTGTGTCTGTATCTGTTAGCACAAAATTCCATTTCAGAGTAGAATTATGTTGTGTGAGAAAAAAACAGTTTTTAGATAATATGAGCAAACATTTAAAAAAATAGAGCATGGGTATGAAAATAATTGCCCCAATGGAATCACCGTGATTGGTTTTTGTCAACGATTCATAATGAGATCAGAAAAAAGGGAAATATTCAAAGGCATCTATTTGAGTGGATTTAATCAAATAACATCACAGACTGCTGAAGGTAGAAAGATCTCAGAAATAACCTAACCTTATTCTGTGCTTGTGCAGATGAACCAATTAAGCAAGGCTGTGACGAGTGGGGAAATCTTGGGCTTTGGGAAGAGGAGAGTTTTGTCTACCTCATCTCTGTCCCTGACCTTCTCTAAGAGTCAAAATGCTCAGGCTTCCAACGCCCCACCTGTAGAATGAGGACCCTGGAAAAATTGATCCCCCTTTAGCTGGCACTTCCCTGACCACCTGACTTCAGTGGTCACCCGCTGTTCTTCATTCAGAGCACTTATCACATGTGTAATTTCCATGTTGGTGTGTGAGCTTATTGGCGTAAGGTGTGTCTTCCCCAGACGAGGAGCAGAGACACTAGCTCCCTGAGGCTGAGCCCATCCGCCTGGAGCTCCAGGGTGCCTGGCAGAGAGACCCAGTGATTTGCTGAACGGATGAATGAATGAAGGGCTGAAACATAGTCTGATCATCATGGAGGTAAGCACGAACACCTGAATTTCCTCAATATCAGTTACAGGAGAAAATACAAAAACAGAAATAAGATATGGGCTCATACAGATTTCAGTTTTATTAAAATGGCTGTAGAGTTCATTTTTTTAAAAACTATTGGCTTTCTACACCTGACGTGTAACATACTGTTAAGTAATTTAACACACTTTTGAACTTTTAGCTGATAAAATCCAGAAATTTGATGCTTCTCATGAGTGCAAGAAATGAATGCCCTGTATTTGAAGCTCTCCCTACCTCCACTTCCTTAAAATTATCTAGACAATAGCTACAACAGTTTTTTTTTACTTAAATGCTAAAACTAGTTATCCATACACAGTTTCCCTGAAACTACCACTTTTGGGAGCGCATCCATCCAGTATAACACGTCAGATATAATGTATGCAGATGGCTTATGTGACACACGTTAAACCCAATTTTGTTTAACTGATTACATGGAAAGACTTGCCACAAACTCGTGGTGACAACAATGACGAGTCATTTGTTCATCTACCCAGTTAAAATTTATTGAACAGCTATGGTCCCTGGGCTATGGGAAAACACAGCCTGGCGGGGGTAATGGATGAGTGTTTGGAGGAGGCCACACCATAAGGAAGCGTAAGCTCCGGGAACCCAGGGGACGGGCACCTCATCTAGGAAGGGCATTCTGCCAAGGTGAGTTCTCCAGTAGGAATGGAAGGATCCAGGCAGGGAGGAGGGGGCTGTGGTGTGGGTCAGGGAACAGGGAAAGTGCTCCATGGCATGATAGGACAAGAGCAGCAGAATGCAGCTGTCCCAGGTGCTGGAGCACAACCCTGAAACAGACAAGGTGTCATGCAGCCCACTCTCCAGGGTACTTGGGACAAGGAGACAGTTTCGTCATCAGATGGGCACTTTGATGGGGAGGTCAGAGTGGGCTCTGAAATGTGATGAGAAGTCATGGTCTTATGCAGACTGAAGCTCAAGTCATCAGTTATATGGACCTTACAGTTATAAGGCTTACACCAGACCTGAAAAGACCAGGTGTGGACACACACCATGATGGTTCTCAGGGAGAAAGAGTTTCGCCATTTTTTTCAGTGCCTCCAGTGGTTCAGAAGCTGAATGAACTTTGGCTTCATTTTCTTTATCTGTGAAATGGCAATGACAGTAGCCTTCGGTAGATACTGCCTGAGACACTAATTTCAACAACTCCCCCAACCCGATCCTAACAGCCCAACATTGTGGCCTCTTCACACCTCCCTTCTCAGAAATGTGTCCTAACTCTTGTTTCAGAAAATGTGGCTTCCTCAGAAAAGATGCTGTTATAATCGAGAGATTATCAGCACTACTTCTAGCTATGAAGAAATAGTGCCATTCAGTCCTCTAGAATCACGGGGATCAATCTTTTCTCCTTGCTCTCCGTGCCCTCTCATCCACTGTTATCAGGACTTGACGATTTAGCAGGTCTCCAGACCTCTGGAGTGGAAAACAGGAGATGCAGGCAAGGAAGAGAGGGAGGCAGGCACAATTTCAACCCTTTGGAGAGGTAAATCTGTCACATGCAAACAAGAAGACATTTACAAACAAACATGGCCAAGGCCCTGATTTTTCCAGCTTAGCTCAGATTGCTGTAGCTCCAAGCAAAACAGAACCTTCCTGAAAGAGGGGAACACTAATCAAGAGTAGGGTAAGCCTGAGTGTGGTGCATAAACAATGAATCTTGGATCACTGGAAAAAAAAAGTAGGATTAAACCTCACAAATGGAGGGAGCCTGAGAACACAAGAGAACACCCTCCTCCATGCTGGCCCCCAGAAGGAAGTCTGCGCACGGGGCAGGAGCATGGAAAATAGGCTGAGGACACTCTGGACAGCCTACTGCTGGGTAAAGCTGGGCACAATTCCACATCCTCAGGACCCCTCTCCCCTGTAAGATGGGGAGAAAGCATAGAATCCTCTTCACTGAGACATCGTGAGGAGTAAAGAGAGAATTCATAAAAATGGCGAGTTAGAATCAGTGTTCCAGCCATGTGTTAGCTATTGCAATGGTCCGGGCTTTGACAGAGTGGCGAGGGTGGAAAGACCCAGCATCTGGAGTTAGATTGGCATGGCTTCCAAGTGTGACGTACTGGTGATGCAAATGGCCCCAAGAAGGCAATCGTTAATTTTGGAGGATGCTTGGCATGGCAGGCAGAAGCAACCCAGCATTTATTAAATGCCTACCCTGTGTAAGGCTCTCTTCTTGGTGGCTTACATGAGTTGTATTATTTAAAATCTACCCCACTGACATTATTTTCTTCATTACTAGTACATTTATGACATTGTCATTACAACTGAGTCTCAAAGAGGCGATGAGGCTCACTGGAGGACACACGCTGAGGAGCTAAAGAGAAGATGTTTGAACCAGATCTGTGGGCCTAGGACATCCATACTGGTTCTGCTACATTCCAGACCCGAGTCCTCTGGCTCTGCTGATTCTCACAGCTGACCCCTTCATGTCTTAATGGGTACCTCTGGAGAGGGGGCTTCCCTGGTCATTCCACCCACATAAGTTCCCCCCATCACTCTTCCTCAGGGCCCCAACTCCTTTCCTTCAGAGACCCGATACAATCTGCAGTCCTACATGTCTTCATTCACATAATAATTACACAAACTGTTGTTTATGGAAGACATTATCCTGATACTATTCTAAGCACTTTTCTTGTACTATCTCATTATAGCTCATATCAAACTTATGAAGACAGCAATTGTCATATGCTACTTTATTTCCTTCCATAACAGTGCTGTGAAGGTGACACCCCTATTTTCAGTTTATAGATAAACTGGAACTGGGACCCAGGGAGGTTAAGTGACTTACTTAAGGTCATAGAGCCAGGAAGTCGCATGTCTGTCTCATGCACTAGACTCTGTATTTTATGAGGGCAGGTCCCTGTTCCAAAGCCTGAAGCAGTAACTGACACGTGATTACATACACTCAGTAAACGCTGATCAATAAAGAGATGAACACTGAGGAAAAGGAACATAAAAGGATTATGAACTGATGAGGAGATGTGCCCTTTGTTCTCAGAAACAGCTGCTCTATCTCTGGCCACACTGATCTACCTAGTGCTTGTCGAGTGTCCAGGCACTGGCTAAACTGTGACGGTCTGGGGAGCATTGTGTGTGTGTGTGTGTGTGTGTGTGTGTGTGATGCTCTGATGGATTGAGGCTCTGGGAGATTGGTCGAATCTGTCCTAGTTCCTCACCAGGTTGTTCTGGTGGACCAGTGGACCATACTTCCTTTGAAGCCCTCACTGCAAGAGACCAGCCACAGAAGAGCTCTTTTGGGCTTTTTATGGGGAGGAGATGAAGGGATGTGGGTCAACAGTCTGAGTCAGACGGGAGGGTGGGACATGGGTTAACAGAGTCAGGGGGATGTTTGGAGCAAAAGGAAGCCATTGTAGATTATGAATCATCCATTCAATGGATTCTTGGTAGGTTCTCCCAAGCCCATAGATCGTCCTTGCTGGGGGAGTGAGAAGAGACTTGAAAAGTAGGCAGGGCCAGATCCCACAGGCCTTTCTTGGCTGAATAAAAGGATTGGGTCTTCATCAGAACCAGCAGCGGTGGAGACCACTGCCAGGTTTTCAGCCAGAAGGAAATGATCAGACTTGCATTAGTAAAGATCAGACTGGGTGCAATGCAGATGAGGGACAGGTTCAAGGCCAGAGGGCAAGAGGTTTCTGAGGAAGAGGCAGAGCAGGGACAGAGAAGTGGGGGAATCTGGGAATATTTGCGAGAGGAAATCAACAGGCATTGCTAACGGAATCACTGCGGGGCTGAAGGAGAGGGTGATGGCCTCCAGGTTTCTGGAATGATGGAGAGGACCCTCAAGGATGAGAACACTGAAAGAGTAAGATTATGAGGGCTGGGGAAGAAGAGTAAAATAAAAGCTATTTTTACAGGACGGATAACTATTTTATGAAAGGCAAAGAAGCAAAGGCAAAATGAGACCACATTAATCTTTTAATCAGAGGCTTGTTTGTTATAAGGGCTCTTAGGCTAATTTGAGGGGCTGTTATAAGAGCCAACTTGACGTCTTGCTGAAACTATTCAGTGACTTAACTGCTCTGCACACAGCCTCAGATCCTCAGCCAATTTTAAAGATCAGCTTGGAAGCAACTTCTCCAGCATCGTGCATACACTTGGACCTTACTTGAAGTAAATTGTCCTCATGCCATTAAAACCTGACAGCTTCCTCAGTAAAGCTTTGGAGTATAATGTTCTATTCCACTCTGTATTTCAGGAAATCTAGAAAATAAATCATCAGTGAAAGAGGTAATTTCTGTAGATTGTTTTCTCTATCCACTTTACGGAGGCTGTTTGATTTGATGAGAAGCCTGTTTCTGTCAAAGGGGACAGTCACTTTCTGTAACAATTACCGCTCACCAAGCCCCCAATTCATGTGCCGGGCAATTTATGAACATAATATTAATCAACCTCAGTATTTCTGTAAGGTAGATACTTACAGTTAAGGAAACCAAGGCTTAGAGAAGTTAAGTGGTCTTGATTTTTCAGAAGTGAAAAGACCCTTTAATGCTAAAAAAGAAAGGAAAGTCACTTATTAAAGGAGTTGAGAGGTTGTGCTCCAAGATCCGTGTGCTTTGAACTATACCTCCGAGGCATGAGCCCAAAGCAAAACACTCAGAGCAAAACCAGGGAGCCTTCTGATCCGCACAAGCAAGAAGCATCCCTTGCACATGACTTAAACAAACAAACCCTGGTGTACACTTGGCTCCAAATTTGTTAACGCTTAAGTCACTGAGCCTGTCTGTGAAATTCAGTCTCCCAGGAAGTTCTCTCCCAAACTTCCTCCTGGCTTACAGATTTTCAAAGACAAAAGATGGGAGGAAACCACTTGCATTCTCTGAGAAACTGTTCTGTTGCCTGGAGGAATGTTTGATGCAGGAATTAGCAGCCCCATTTCACAGATGAGACAATGAAGGGTCAGAGAAAGGTAACATATCTTGGCCAAGTCACACATTCGAGCTGGGCAGGGAGGAGGTAGGATTTCATTTCCAGTCTTTGAAATCCTTCATTGGTAGTCGAGAAGTATTGACAGAGCTTTGTTTTGCCCATAAGACAAAAAGAATCAAAGCCTTTCCAGGCTATAGAATGCCAACAGTGGATCTCAGTGACTTATGTCAGTGAACAGACCTCTTGATTTTGCTGGCTTCATCATTTTCTATCTTTTATTTCTGGACAGACACAGTTTTGCTTTGCTCTCAGCCCCGAGGGAGAAGAGAGTCTCAGACCAGTACTGAACACTGAGGAAAATGATAAGGCAAAATTTGTTTACAGAGCTGAGATTTTTCTATTTAAGAAACATTTATAAAGCACATATTATGGCACCTGGCCCTGTTTTAAGCACATTCAAATGTCAGCTAATTTCATTCTCATAATAATCTGATGAGGTCACCGCCCCTTCCTCCGAGTGGGAAAATAAGCACAGAGACATCAAGGAGCTCAAAGTCACACAGCTAGAGAGAAGCTGGCTCTGTAAACAGTGATCTTAACCGCTATATCAAGCAACCCTCTGCTTGAACTGGGACCACATATTTCTTGGCAGAAGCATGGGACAGAGGCTTCTGGGCTACCCCTCCTTTTCCCGAGGGCAGGGAGCCCGTCCTCACCCCTCACGAGTCCTGTCATATACGTCGTTCATGCTCAGATGCTCAAAACATTTGCTTCCACTGTATCTACCCAAACAGGGTAAAGGAAGAGACATTACTACCCCTCTTTTATTATTTTATTCCTTTAAGGATTCCTGGTGAAGGTTGGTAGTGTTAGTCATGATAACTGCAGTGTCACCTTCGACAGGGGCCACCAAATGTCCGTGGGTCCCTATTTCTTTCTGAGGAACTCCACTTCTGTGGGGGTATCAACATGTCCAGGTAAAGCACTGTCTTTGCCAACTCTGTCCTGGGCAAATAAGGCTGGCTATGTGTGATACAGTTCTGACTAAGGATGCTTAAGCAAGAGCCATTACATGGGGCTTCTAATAAACCTTAACCACGGAGCAGACTCAACAAGTAAGGATCATTTTCCAGTTAGCTCATCCCCTCCCCACTTTTTCCTCCCTGGAATGAGGTCGGATGCCCAGGGAGGGGTGGAGACATCCCACTGTGGCACCCTAACATGGATGAAGCAGAAAGATTGAAGGAGCCGGGCACACTGATGACATTTTGTAGGTGATGCACATTTTGTAGCCACCTTTGGACTCCATGGGGGGTGAGACCAGGACACATCTTATTTGGTTGAGCACTGACAATTGGGGTTTCTTTCTATTCTGTGCCCTTGAACTCTTCTGATCTGTACTGCTAATACCACGGTCACTAGCCACATGTGGCTAATGAGCACTTGATTTGGGGCTAGAATTCGTGAAGAACTGGTGCTAATGGTATTTAATTTTAAATGAATTTGAATTTTAAAAGGGAAGCAGTGTAAGGTATTCTTCCATTAAATGCATCTTTATAGGGGCACCAGGATGGCTCAGTCAGTTAAACATCTGCCTTCAACTCAGGTCATGATCCCAGGGTCCTGGGATTGAGTCCTACATCAGGCTTTTCCTCTCTGTCAAATAAATAAATAAATAACTCTTTAAAAACATGCATCTTTATATTATTGATAGGACAACATTTTATTTTAACCATTTGCATCTGGATTGAGAAGGGCTGTAGGTGCAAAGTACACACCAGATTTCAAAAACTTAACATGAAAAAAGATCATAAAACATCTCAATATTATAAAAGTATTGATTACATGCTGAAAAATTATTCTGGATATAGGGGGTTAAATAAACTATCTTATTAAAGCGAATTTTACCTGTCCCTTTTCACCTTTTTTTTTAAAATATTTTATTTATTTATTTGAGAGAGAGAGAGATAATAAGAGAACATATGAGGGAGAGAGAGAAGCAGATCCCCCACTGAGCGGGAAGCTTGATTGATGCGGGGCTCGATCCCCAGACCCCGGATCATGACCTGAGCCGAAGGCAGACGCTTAACAGACCGAGTCACTGAGGCATCCCTTTTTCACCTTGTTAATGCGGCTGCTAGAAATTTTTAAATTGCACCTGCGGCTCCCATTCTATTTCTGTGTACTTTACATACACCCCACCCATGCTGGGCTCCTGAGAGTCAGCCTCTGTACGGGGCACTTGACATACATTTACCTCACGGAGATCTGAAAGGAACTGTTTGTGGGAAGGGATCCTGTCTTCATCTCACAAGTGGGCGGCCTGAGGCCAGAAGAGGCTGTTTTATGCAAAGCTGTCATTCGGTTAGGGGTAGACCCATGGCTGGGCTTGGTTCCTCAGTGGGTGGCCTCAACCATTCTGTGCTCAAGCACAGCTTCCTGTGTAGAACTGGGCCCAGATCACCATGGTTGGTGCAGTCAAGCTGCTGTAGCTTTGCCAGCCTGCTACCAGCGACTGTGGCTAGGAAACCTCGAGAGAATTGATTTTCAGGCTACGATTTACCAGAGGAAGCCGAACTTCCCCCACGTATCCCACATACCGGCTGCCATCCCAGGCTGGATCAAGTGAATCGAGAATGTGTGAGTATATCTGGTGTCCTGCCCTCTTCCCATTAACAGCAAGCAACGGATTTCGAGGTGTGTATCCAGCCATTATAAATCCAGACAGGGTAGTGATGAAGGTTGCACATGCGGAAGCTAGTGCCATGTTATACAGAAGCCAAAGAATAAAGTCCATAGGGACACCTGGGAAGCCCACGGTCACTAACAACAGTCCACTCCTGTTTTGAGATGTTTTCTCATGCAACTCAGTGGACATGAGTAGAGAACCTCAACTTCATGTCCCTTCTTCCCCCTAGCCATTTTTATGAAGATTAGCTCTTCATTTCTTAACAACGGAAAAGCACAAGCAAACACTGGCATTTTTTTATGTGACCTGGGTGTGTTTGCTCTGCAGTAGACTCTACAAATGTCATCACCCCCTTGAGGGCTGATTGGACACTAACTTGACACTTCCCCAAATGCTTTGTTTGAGCATTGTGCCGAGCTCAGGCACGTGCAGGTTTATTGTAAAGCATCTTGCTAATGTGGCTGGAATTGTTTTGTGGACATCTCTATGCACACTGACAAGAAAGAGTGGGTTAGGAGATGGACATGGATCTTTTTACTACTGTGGCAATAATATTTTACATTTCAACGGAGACTTTCAGATCACAGCATCTTACAAAGCAGCAGAGGTTGTGATAATTTGATGCGTTGTTGAAATACAGCAAGTGTGTCGGCGGCCCAACATCAATATCACCTTTTAGTCCAGGAAGTGGGGGTTAGAAGGCTGCTGCTGCACGGAGGGAAATAATAAAACACACTTGTATGATGCTTATACCTGGGAACTCAGAGCACTTTTCAGGGTTTTCTCGGCAAATCTTTATTGTTCTCATCAGATCTCAATAAAACAGGATGAGAACAAGAGCGAGTAGCTACTTCTTTACAAGCTCAGAAACAGAGAGAGAGAAAGAATCGGGTTTTGGAAAGATTACCGAGTCAGACAGGGACGGGGACAATCAAGGGGCGACCTGGCTCGTCCGTACCCACCTGACCAGTCATGACATGACGACCCTGGACACGACAATTCTTGTTATTTTCCGTTACCTAGGGTGCTTATCCTTGAAACAGACAGAGGCTTAGCACAGAGAAACATCCCTCCTGTAACCTTCCTACTGCCTCATGCCCTCCTCCCATTCTGTGCTCTTCCTTTCTCTTCCTTCTACTCCCGTGTTCTTCTCCCTCCCTCACATTTCCCCCTTCCTTTTCCTCTTTTTACCTTCCATGTTCCAGTATTTCACCGAAGAAAATGCTTCACTCTCTTCTTTCCTGGGAAGCAGCTAAATCCTGCTTGTGATTCCCTTTGGGTGGCTTCCAAGGCCAACCCAAGCGGTTATCCATCCACCCGACTCAACAAGAACTTTTGAGGGCATGTGCTGCCACATTTGGCCACTAGGGGGCGCGGGCGCAATACTGTGGTTTTTATCAGTGGCTCTAAGAGCAGGGAGCCTGTTGAAGGAAGAGTCTGCTGGAGGGCCTGGGGTTTCCATCTACCAAACAGCGGGGTGGGGGACTTGACTTTTGGGGAACATGGATACAGAGACAATTGGGTGTCTTCAGTATGTGAGTGCTTGAGCTGAAAGGTCCCACTCCATCTGTCCTAAGACGTGGGTGGAGTGCGAGTGTGCGTGTGTGCGTGTGTGTGTGCGTGTGCGTGTTCAGTTCTCTATTTACTACCTTCAGGCAACAGTTTCTTCACCTCTAAAAGTGAGTGACTTGTGAGATAGCTGCTCACGGTGGCTCCTTCCAGCTGTATTTCCGTACATTGAACACAGGAGGTTTGGGAGGCTGATTGAGTAAAATAGGAGAGAGCCCCTAAGAGACCGACTAGTCCGCAGTGAAGGCATTCCTGATTGATGCTGGGCTTTGAACGTTGGAAGGCTCTAGACTTTGAGGAGTTCCTCCGTGTCCTCCTCCTCACCTGTTAAGCCTTTTTAGTCTACTCAAGGTTTGAAAATGCATTTCCTGTAACTGTTTGGAGCCGGGGGTCAGAGCGATCATGCTTGGTGCCTTTCTCCCTGACACATAAATGACTGATTCCTAGGTGAGGCTGTGCCATCTTTTGGTGCTTGTCTTACATGACAAACTCATTTGTCTCTGGTAGCTGGAAAGTGGTGCTGTCAGAGGCTGTGTTTCAGGAGAATGGACTTGAACGGGTGTCAAGGGTTTGCTGCAAACTGATTTGCGCAGCCAGGTGCTTGGGCTGTGGAGGCAGAGGGGTCCGCAGATGACCGGCCCCCGGTGCGATGTGTCCTGTGTGCAGGGACAGGGACAATGCTTGTGGGGGGTGCGGAGGAGGGAGAGTCAAAAGCTTTCGGCACAGTTGCTTAGTGCCTGTGATGAGCCTTAGGAATCCACTTTGTCACCATCCTGGAAGATACGGGTTTCCTCTCCCGGTGCCCAGAGACATCGAGTACCTGGCTCAAGATCACACAGCTAGGAAGCAGGAGAGCCAGGGGTCAAACCAAGGCCTCTTGGGCTCTTGGTCCAGATTTCAACTTCACCCACCCGTGGCATTGCAGGGTCTTGGGGGATCTGGTATAGGGCTCTCCTTTCGTAAACCGAAGTAATAGGACGCTTAGGGTGTGAACAGCAATCTGGTAACAAACACCACAACTCCCGGAAACACGCTGCCCGCTTTTGTGTATTGTCTGATGCACGCGGTTGCTGTGCCATGTCTGAGAGGCTGGCGGGTACTTGTCCACACCTACGCGTGGATGTGGTGGGGGGCTCAGTGGGGATTCTGACAGTCAGCCGCGGTGGTGGTTGGCTGGAACTGGCGGGGGCACTCCCGAGATGGCATGGGGACAGCGACACTTGATGAGGCTGGTTTGAGAAGAACCCCTCTGTCTCTGGGTCTGGGAGGCGAACCCCTGACGTACAAGAGCTGGGAGAAAAGCTTCTTCCTACAGCTGAGGGCCTCCACTCCAGGCCAGATGCAAGGTATGCAGATGGCAGAGGTGGCCCCAGTGGCCCACCCTGAAGAGGTTTTGCGGAAGTCTGTTTGGTTCATGGCTCGTCCCTCGTACCCAGAGCAGCACATGCCCTTGGCATGTGCTCAGGAAGTACCGGTGGGTGCCTCCAGAGACCTCTGGCCTGAAAGTCAAAAGACCCGAGTTTGACTACCATCTGCAACGGCTGGCAAAATAATCAGGATTGTTCCCAACATCAGATTTTCTCATCAGCAAAGGGACCCGACAGTTAGTGCCCTGACGAGTGGCCATCTCACAAACACCGACAGAGTCTGCGGCGGGGTGCGGCGGGGCCCCGCAGCCAGCAGCTCAGTCAGGTTGGTGGGTGGGGACAATTTCCTGAGCATCTCACAGAGACATTCGTCTCCTTCCTCCCTGGAGGACCCCATGTGGGTACTCACGGTGCTGGGCACCTGCCCTCTTGGAAGGTTCGGAGAGAAGGAGGGTCCGGAGCAGGAGATTCAGTGCCTTTGCTGTCAGCTTCCTGGTGTCCGGCCCTCCTCCCCAGCTGCCAGGGAGACTTGTCTG
Source organism: Ailurus styani (assembly GCA_002007465.1). Lineage (NCBI taxonomy): Eukaryota > Metazoa > Chordata > Mammalia > Carnivora > Ailuridae > Ailurus > Ailurus styani. The sequence goes on along the minus strand of LNAC01000270.1, from coordinate 1,770,613 downwards.
CCAACCTTGCCGTGGAGGAGGGCTGGAGCCGGTCGTGACTGTCACAAACTGAAACCTGGGAGGGAAGAACGGGGACGGGAGGGAGGAGGGAAGCCTTAGGGTCCATGAGTCTAGGATCCCTGATGGACAGCCGTGGGACTTAAGCAAAGTATCGAACTGCTCTGAGCCTCAGTTTCCTCATTTGTAAGTGGTGATACATAGTATCTTCCCTATAGGTTGTTGGGAAACCGAAACTAGTGAATGAAAGAGCCTGGCCCTTAGTAAGTGCTTAATGAAAACAGCGATTACTCAAAGTGTGGGCAGTTACCGGGGCAGAGGGCCTGAATGGAGAGGAGACTGTAAGACCAAGTGGTGAGGGGGCCGCTGAGTGTCCAGCATCTATCTGGTCCCCATTCTCCTCCCCTGGGGCTCGCCAACATTCCAGAACACCCCTTCTCCATTCCTCCCTTTAAGTGTGGCCATCAGGGACTCACACCTAACGCGGAGGTCCTGAGATGCAGGAACATACGCGGGAGGTACGTGCATTCGTTCCAATGCTGCAGGAGAAAACATTGCCCCTCGAATCCTTCCAACTGTCGCCTAGGGCTGCTGGCTTAACCTTGGCTTTGGAGATGTGGTCTCCGAAGCTCACACAGGTGAATTAGCCACGGTCCCACAGAGACTCAGGGAGGGGCTGGGGCTGCAACCATCCATGTTGCTGTCCCAGAAACCCCAGTCTCCCTGGTGAGAAACAAAGCCTGGGGTCCCGGGTCCTTCACTCAGTCTGCTGGGGCAATGCATGGCGTCCTGCAGTGAGGATCCCATGGGGCGACATTGGCTAAGTGCTCCTGGGAGCTCCAGTTGAGGGGAAGAAGAGATTTGGGAGACCAGGAGGAGAGACATGCAGGAAGAACCCCAACAAAGACCAGCTAGGGGCTGAACTCTGTGCTGGAGACTGTTTGGGAGATTTCATTATGAGCTGCCTTGTTTGATCTTCATGGTTCTGTTATGAAATAGGTTATGTTCTCATGTCTCCTTGACGGACGAGGAGACTGAGGCACAGGTAGGTTACAGCTAGTGAGCAGCAGAGCCATAATTGCAAATCCAGGCTGTGGGGGTCCCAGAGGTCACACATGGAACCTGTCATTGGACTGCCTCTGGTGAGTTCAGACCAAAGACAGACATGAAGAACACTCTTACTGGGAACTCTGAAAGGACACTTTTGCTGGGAGCCACTGCAGTCTAGGGGTGGATAAGGGGATGGGGTGTTTGTGCTTGAGGGCAGTGGGTATTGGGGGCTGGGACTTAGAGCAGCTTATTGGTCCTGGATTCCCACTCTCAGCATCTCTGGCTGTGGAGGCCTTCATGTGCTTGGGAGGAAGATTCTGCCCCAGGCGGCTGGCCATAGGAGTGGCATTCCACTAGTCTGTTCCTTCCACAGATGTTTCTGGTGCCCCCACACCTGTCCCAAAGGCAGCAGGTGCTGGGGACCCTCCCTGCAAAACAAAATTCTAGCTGTGCTCCTGAGATGCTCAGGGCGTCCTGGAAACAGAATTAAGGCTGTGAGCCAGGGCTGAGCAGCTCGGGGTGGGGAGGGGAGGGGGGCATGGCGCCTTGACTGCTTTGCAGAGGAAGTCTTGGAAAGCTGTCCAGGGCGGGGGACACTGAGGCCAGGACTCGCGGATGGGGTCTGGAGGCGGAAAGGCAGGACAGACTCCGGAGTCTTTGGCTTGCTCCAGGACATCTTACTCCACATGCTGAGGAAACCTGAAATCGTCCCGAGGGAGGGCTTGTTGGGGAAGGCGGCGGAAAGGGACCGAGGACATGAGCATCCACGTGCGTCCAGGGGACTCTCCCCACGAGGGGTCAGGCTGCAGCAAGGCTCCCTCTTCCTCCTCCCGGCACAGCCGGTTCTTGGGAGAAGAGAAAGACAAGCCGGAGGCAAGTCGGGATGACAAAGACGCCCTGAAGGGCACGCGCTTTTCTGTAATCGACCTCGGTTCCTAGGGTCCCGCTGCAGGCGCCCAGAGCCCGGGCCGACGAAGGACGGCGCGCCCGGTGGTTTCCTAGCCGGTCGGAGGGGACAGCAAAGCGACATAAGTTGGGAAGTCCTGAGAGCCTCGCAGAGCAGGGCGGCTCGCCCCTTCCCCTCTCCCCGGAGTCCGCTGGGGCGAGCCCGCACTCCCCGCCCCGACCGCGCTCCCGGCCGGGCCCTGACTCCCCTCCCCGCACGCG
>LNAC01000270.1:1635502-1758137 GCA_002007465.1 Ailurus styani | reverse complement strand
GGGGGAGGCGGGGGCTCAGAGAGCCAGCGGCTTCTCCAGGGCCCGGAGGAGGGCTCTTCAGAGAGGACTTGGCTGGATGCAGCTCTCCCCGCAGGCAGGCAGGCGAGAGAAGGGAGAGAAGGGCTTGGGCGGGGACACAGACCTTTCCCGACTCCCGCAGATACTTTCTGTGCTCCCGTCCCACCCTCCCCTGTGTGCCTCTGGCCCCCACGCACTGCCTTCCCTGTTTCTCTCTCCGCCCTCCTTCCCCCTCCCCTGTTGAGACCTTGAGTGCTTGTTCCTCACATTAGAAGCTTTCACTTGGAAACAGTTTTCAAATCAAAGAGTTGAAGGAATAGTGCTGAGCCTCCAGATGCCCGTTGGTTTGAATTCACCAGTCGTCCCGTTTCCCACGCCGGCCTCTCCGCGTATTTGCGAACGTTCCTGACACCCCGGAGGGTGCGGTGCCCGTGTCCCCTCCCCGGCCAGCCCAGGTACCTCGGTGTGTGTTTTCTAGCATCAGGGCCTTCTCCTTCGTCAGGGGGTTCCGAGAGCGCAGGGACCCTGGGCTGTCTCGTCTCCCGCGCACGTGCCCATCTTGCCCTTTGCCCCGTCTGTCCTTTCGGGGTGCGGTTGCCGATCACCCGAGCCTCCGCCGCCGGGTGTCCCCAGTCTCTTCGTCTGGAAGAGCTCCTCCGTCGTCCTCGACCGTTCACGGCGTGCAGGTTTTTATTACGACGCACCCCAGGGTTTTTGGTAGCATGTCCCTCGGTTCGGGGCTCCGTTTCCTTCGTGCTGCGTTCACGTGCGTGCGCTCCCGGCCGGCGTTGGGCCGAGGGCCCGTGTGTCCGCAGTGCCCAGAGGGGCGGCGCACTCTGCCACTGTCCCTCCGCCCTGGTCCCCACGAGGTGACGTTTGGCTCCTTGGTCCAGGGGCTGCCGTGGTCTCCACTGCACCGACACTGCCGGCCTCGCGTCCGGCCTCTGCGCCTCGCGGGAAGCAGCCTTGAGACCGTGTCGTGCGCTCTTCCTCGTGACAAGCTCTTCCTCGTGGATGTCGGGCCGCTCGGGTTTCTCGGCCCAGTCACTGCTGTGCCGGCGGCTGCGAGGTGCTTGTCTTCTCGTCCGCTCACCGCGTGTGTGCTGACTGCTCGCCGTTGTACCTGAGGGGACGTGTTCGTGGTTCCTGCCCTTCCCCCTCCTCCCCACTCCCTCCAGTGGTCATCTGTCCCTGTAAGTTCTTGACTCAACTGGTTACAGTCCTTTATTGTCACAGCATGAACTGACCACTGAACCGCCCCAGATTTGGCCGTTGGGGAGCCCTTTGTCCTGGCTCCGGGTCCTCCTGGCGGGAGCATCTCATGCGTCTTCTGAGTATTCTTTTTACTTCCTGACAGCATTTTGTTCCAGGCCTGTCTTGTCGTTGCTGTGGCTCTGAAATCAGCCGTTTCTTCCAAGACACCCGGTTTCTCCTGCGGGATGGTCGTTCAGCATGAGGATCGGGGCTGCCGGGGTGTCACTGCTTCTGGGCCCTTGGCCTGGATGGCGGGAGGTGGGTGTGTGTCTGCAGGGATTCGCCACCGTCTTCGCGGGAAGCTGCGTGGAGGCCGGCGGACTTCCTGGAAGAGGCCAGGAGGAGTCATTTTGCAGGCTGCATGTTCTGCTCAACTCACTGCTGTAGCAGAAAAGCAGCCAGGGACACTATGGAAACGGACACGTATGATTGTGTCCTGACGACACTTTAGAGAAATGGGCCATGTGCCGTGTCTGCCTGCCCTTCCCTGCTCTTAGCTACTAGAGAGCAGGGACCGGGCCTCACCTCTCTTTTCCGACGCCATCCACACTGAGGCCGCAGTCAGTGTTTGCCCTTTGGATGAAGGGATTAATCATTCATTCGTTGTTGTTTCTGTGGCAGACCGACCACTCGCTCCTCTTAGACGGATATTTTCGATATTCGTTTCTTATGACATGTTGATTTGTTGGGCATTTAATTTGCAAGATGTGAGTCTTTTAAAAACATAGTATGTACAATGTGCAAAGTAATAAAAATAATTTCATAAAACTCCCGAGGGTGTTTTATCTCGCCATGATAGAATGATTACCTTTTTCTTACTGAAGGCATCTTTCAAGACAGAGCTGGGAGCTGTAGGCATTACATACAACTCTGCTCTGGTCTAGCCTAGTTCCCGCTCCGTGTAGTCTTGCACTGAAAGGCACAACTCCAGCACCAACTGACTGGGTGAGAAATCTCAAAATTAGGCTCCTCTGTCTCGGAATAGGTTTGTTTCTTCACAGTTCTTTATATAATTTATTGCTCTAACTTATTCAAAAGAAGACCTTCATGATAGCAGTGACAGGTGGGTTTTATCAGGGAGTGAACCCGTTCTCAGAGAAAGGTATGTCATCGGGCAGGACCCGCTGTTGTCGATGCACAGTGACGAGGACCCAGGTAACACGGGGCACCAGAAGCACCCACCCGCCGGAGTTCTGCAGGTAGCAATAGCGGGAGCATGGAGATGCAGATCACATCGACTTAAAGTGTCTCTGTTGACTCTAAAATAAGCCAGACTTTTAGTTATTGCTTACATTTTTTTTTTTAACTACCCAAATTCAAGAGTCAGTTGTCAGCGTGTTGGTGAGCAGTCGTTCTGTTTGTCGGCAGGCTGTCTGCTGATGAAAAAAGCATGAGGTTGCTCTCGGTCCTTCCTCAAGACTCTGTGTCACGGAGCAGCTCATGGCTCTGGAGAGCCTGGTCTGGTGGGCAAGGGGAGCTGCGCGAGGCTCCTGCCCCCACCTGGCTTCTGTCTCCCGTGTCCCGAGATGCCTGGTGAGATTCTGATGGGGTTAATGAGTTTTCCTGCTCTTTACTGTTTTGTTTTGAGTACGGGGAGTCGTGAGGAAGTTCTGCCTCCGCGTCTGTGTGTCTCCCACCTACTCAGAGCCACACGCGAAGAAGCACCGTCTGCACTCTGCACATGTTGCCCATCAGGCAAGGCACCATCACAGTCAGAACAAGTTCCCTGCCCTGGATTTGTCCCGTCTGTAAGCCCCGAGGAGCGCGTGCGCGCACACACACACACACACACACGTCGTGTGTCCTAACAGTCCGTTGACTGTATTCTGTGTTGTACTTTCTTCTTTTAGTTTCCTTTTGACTCGGTCAGGGTTTTGCTCATCAGTGGTAAACCAGGCCGTTCCTTCTGGTAATGATAATAAGCTCTGCGAGCCTCCGTTTCTCCATCTGTAAAGTGATGATGAGGGAATCTGGGAAGTTCCCGGCATCTTGTGGGCATCTGTCCCCTCTTCATGGAGCCCGGCACAGGCATGGGGACAGACCGAGGCCGCCTTTAGAAGGCTGCACGTGAGTTCTTGGCTCCCCAGCGTCTGAGCGAGCGCCACGTCCCTTCCAGTAAAGGAGTCACAGCAGGAAGTAGCGTTGGGGCTTGGACCGTCACCAGGGTACTGTCGGCACGGGGACGGCCAAATCTGCCCGTGAGACTTCAGACTTTACTCTTTCCGGGAATCACTGTCCACCTTTCAGGGACGCTTTGGGAGCGTCCTGGCAGGCTGTGTGTCTCCCCTGCTGATCTACCCGGACTGGAGGGCGTTCTTCTCCAGACAGGATCGTGCTCCTCAGCGGGGCTCAGCGCTGGGACACGGAGCTGGGCCGTACTTTGTTCCCGCGGAAGGAATTTTCAGCTCCGTGAGGAAGCAGCCCAGTTAGAAGACATAGGCGCTGCGGGGCTGCAAGCACCGCAGGAAGGACGAGTGCAGGGTCCTCTGGCACTGCCTGCGACTGGTACGTTATCCCGACCCCTGTGTGAGTCCTGGGGGAGCTGCAGAGGGCGACACACCTGTGACACGGGCCACTTAACTCCTCAGCACTGACGGTGGATACCGGTCGGTCGGGCAGGGAGGGCGCTCCCAGGGCCTCCTGCTCTCCTCCCGCTGCGTGTCCCCTGCTGTGGGCCCTTCCTCCTCTGTGCTGCCATCCTTGCGTTTGTCACACTCCAGAGCGTAATGATTTGTTGGGAGTTATTTCTCCCATCAGAATCCAAGGTCCTGCAGACAGGAAATGTGACTTACTATCTTCGATTCCTGCCGGGTGCCCAGAACGGTGCCTGGGCGATAGTGGGTTCTCAGTAATGTTTGTAGGATGAAGAGCCAGTTGGTCTCACATTCTTCTGTGCATTAGGGCAAGGAATTCATTATCTCAGGGTGCTTTGTGGAAGAAACCTGGAGAGTGTTTTCATCTTATTTGAGGTGAGCACATAGCGTCACCTCTCCGAACTCAGTTCCTTGGTTTGTTCAAGTAGGCATGGTACTGCGAACCTCCCAGACTACTTGTGAGGATTTCGTGACATACGTCAACACTGTATAGAAGAGAGACTCCAGGCTGCTTGGATCTCCAGTGCTCAGAAGGGTGCCTAACACACAGTAGGCACTCAGTGTTTGTTGAATGAATAATACATGGGAGAGCACCCTCTGTTAGTTTGCATGGAGTATAAAGTAAAAGCAGGAAGGTACTGAGAAGCGGGGTAGCGGGATAGGCAGGGACTAGACTGTGTCGGACCTATAAATGGCTAAGGAGCATGAATGCATTTTAAAATTGGGAGCATGACTGATGGATAGAAGGCAGGAGAAGGACATGGTCAGTCAGCTACATGTTTTAGATCATTTGGGATGTTGAACAAAACTGGCTGAAAAGTGTTTGAAGTATGTGAGTTCAGAACTCTGTGTGGTATTCCCGGATGTCTGATTGCGCCGAGAGCGCGTTGCTGTGTATGTGAAGCCCTAGTGGGGGAGGTTCCCTGGGGAGAGTGAGCAGAATTGAAAGAGGAAAGGACAAAGAGACCCTTGTGGCCGCATCAACACTGGAGTTGTGGGCAAAGGCGAAGAAACCCTCTCTTGTTTCCTTACTTCATAAAGGGTGTGTGAGCCCATCAGTGTAAATTATACTTAAAAGCTTTTCTTGTGTGCACGTGTGGTGCATTTCTTTTCAAGTAGGAATCTTAAAGTTTGTCACTGCCAGTGATGCTTAAGCAAAACAGCATATCTGAAGCTTCTCGAGCCCCAAGCTGGTAACGGTTTGAACTGGCTGGTGGACCAGTCCGGTTGTCACTGGCTTGTCTGTCCGCAGAACTTCCTGGCTCCTCGTCGCCGCTCGTGTTCGTGACCACACGTCTTCCAGATGGACTGTTGAGTCGGTTCACGTTTTCCCAGTAGAGCTTAAATTTGAAATACTTCATGGCTTTTAATTCTCACCAACAGATGCATGTTGAAGTCGCTGCTTTCTTCGTGAATGTTTTGGTTCGTGTTGCTATGGTCAACAGTGACGGTGGGCCCACCGTCCATCCCGAAGGTGAAGCCTGCTGTCCACAGAGCAGAAGATTGGTGCCTCAGAAGTTCCCCGGGGACGTGGGCAGAGGGCCGAGATGGCACTCTAGGCCAGCATAACGCCCTCGCTGCCGCAAGCCTTTGGCACAGGGACCCAGACAGCTTGATCTGTCCCCCCCTTTTCCTTTAGGGCTCAGGGAAGGAGATAGTCCTCATCCGCCTCATGCTGCCTCCCCTAGTTCTTGTTTGGTCTCTGAGGGATGGCAGGGGCCTCATCCCAAATGGGTAGAGCCATGTGGCTTTCTTACTGCAACAGCCGGGTGGTAAAAAATGGGCCCCAAATGGCAAGTTCCAGGAGAAAAGCCTGGAAAGGTCCCCTCATCCCGACAATATTTTTTATTCTCTTGTCTGCTTGCTTTGGAGGTGTCACCTGCTGGTGGTTGGACCCACTGTGGTGGCCCAGACGAGTCCATGGGACCGCAGTTCTTTCTCACGGGTGGTGATGTCACAATTTTTGTGGGGACAGCAAGGATCCTTGGTATCCTCCAGAGATTTGGCTGTGTCAGTGACACTCTGTATTTTAGCTCCTTTGCCTGCAGACCATGTTAATGAAGCACAAGGTCCTAATTTACTGTCTCAAGGTGTCACTTTCTCCTTGAGTAACATTTCAAAACCCTTTTCCAGAATAGTTTTGCCATCGGTTTGAAAAATACCAACAATAAACTTCTGAGTACCTTGATGTGGGGTCCTGGTTTGGAGTGAATATCGGCCTCCACTGTTATTACATCTAAGTCGAGAAGCAGTATTTCCTGTGATTAAACAAAAATCACAACATGCAGAATAGGTTTCAAAACATAAACTGTGCCTCGAAATTTAACATACAGTATCCTCGAAGCTAGGACGCCCAAGGGAAGTCAGTACCCTCCCTTAGTTTTGAATGAAAAAGGGTGCTCTCGAGTTGGCTGCTGCTTTTAACAGCAGGTACTTCTATGCAGTGGGTTATGTCTTAATTGTATCATTAACACCACTGTTCCGAAATGATAATGAGTCCATTTACATTGTTTAAGGCTTAAGTTCTTTCTGACAAGGGCCAAGAATCAAGCACTGTTCAGATGGCTCATCAGTGCAGTTCAGTAAGAAGTGATTTTCATCAGAGATTTTATTAAAGATGAGGGTCATCTGTGTAGAGAAAACAAAAACAACTTCCTTTTTCAGCTTTCAGATGCATATGTTATTTGTGACTTACTTACAATAAAACTGAAAAACTGGACGGGACAGTGTATCCGTGTTCTACAGCTTCTGTAACAAATTGCCAGGGATTTAGTGGCTTTATTATCTTCCCGTTCTGGAGGGCAGGAGTCTGGAATGGTTCTCACTGGACTAACGCCGGACTGTTAGCAGAGCTGCGTCCCTTTCTGGAGACTCAAGGGCAGGCATCGTTCCCTGACTCTTCCTGCCGCCGGAGGCTGCCCACAGCCCTGGGCACCTGGCCTCCTCCCCCGTCTTCGAAGCCAGCAGCGTCAGGCTGGGTTCTCTCCACACGGCCGTCCCTGTAAGCCTCTCGGTGTTGCTTTTCTCATCTGTTTGTAAGATTCTTTGTAATCACCTTGGATGTTACCTGGATAGTCCAGGATAATCTCCCCGTTTTAAGATTAACTGATTAACAACCTCAGTTCTGTTTGCAACTTGCAATTTTGCTTCCCCATGAAACTTAACATTTACAGGTCCTGGACATGAGGGTGTGCGGATGCCTTTGAGAGAGACGTGGGTTTTTCTACCACAGGGGGATTAAGGGAGGCTGCAGGATGCTGATGTTTGCCGGTTACCAAGGACATCTTCAGCCTGGTTTTAGGGATTTTTACGAGTTAGGGTATTATCTCAAATTATACATCAGGGGTTCCACAGATATTAAATAACTTGTCGGTGTCACATACTTGTTAGTAATAATGAGCTATTTGTTGAGTTCTTGCTAAGTGCCAGAAGATGTACAGACAGTATTTTTCTCAATTCTTAGTGCAGGTCTCTGAGATGAAAGACACAGATTCCACCTGACGGGGGAGAAAACAGACTTTTGTGGAAGTTGTCCTGGCCCCATGTCCCATGGCCAGCCTGTAACTGACTGCTCTGGGTTTTTTCAATCCGCTTCACTGTTGCAGTAGATTAAGATGTAAGGGCCTTACGGAACTCATCATCATACTGAAGTCGTCATCTAGATAATATTCAGAGTACCTGTCAAAGTATTTGTCAAAGATTGTTTGGTTCATGTGTCAGAATGACCAGGTAGTTAATTGACTGATTCGACAGCTCCTTTTTCCTTCCCTCTACCCTTCTGTGTCTTATGTGTCTGTAGACCATTCTGGTCTCAGCAGGTGTTTATCAAGCTGCTCCTTAGTCACTGCTTCCCACCTATTTTCCATATTGTTTCATGCATCACTGTATTTAATCTCTGCAACAGCCTTATACAGATAGATATTAATGCCCCCATTTCATAAGAAAATCAGGCCTAGCAAAGGTGAGGGGCAAGATTGAATCCAAACTCTGTTTCAACCGAGAACCTGTGCTCTTTTCTGCTGTGCTATGGAAGCCGTAACTATTTATCGGTTTTTGCTTTGGTCCTACATATTCAGCATGATCACATGAAATAATTCCATAAAATATGAGGAAGATATAGAGAAAAGAAACTAAACATGGCAGATGTAGTCATTAAACCGATAAAGAATGCCCAAAGAACACAAGTTTATATATTCAAAAGTTGGGCTAAAAAGTGGTGGGTTTTTTCTGACCCTGGTGAGCTCAGTGACGTGGAACAAACTAGGAGGACTTGATTCAACAATTTTTGTCAAATTTGATTCAGTCATTTGTTTCAGTTAATGTTTATGGTGAGCTGAACAGTGTTCCCCAAATATGTCTACATCCTAAGCCCTAGAATTTGTGAATACTACCATATGTGGCAAAAAGGAGTTTACAAATATTATTAAGGATCTTGAGGTAGAGAGATTATCATGGATCATCTGGGTGGGCCCCGTCTGATCTCACTGGTTCTTTTTTTTTTTTTTTTTAGATTTTACTTATTTATTTGACACACAGAGAGAGATTACAAGTAGGCAGAGAGGCAGGCAGAGAGAGAGGAGGAAGCAGGCTCCCTGCTGAGCAGAGAGCCGGATGCGGGCCTCGATCCCAGGACGCTGAGATCATGACCTGAGCCGAAGTCAGAAGTTTTAGCCCACTGAGCCCCGCAGGCGCCCATCACTGGATCTTATAAGGGGGATGTGGAGGAGCAGCCAGGTTCAGACAGAAGGTGGATGACCGTGGCAGCAGTGATTGTAGTGGCTCCAGGCTGTGGAATGTTGGCATCCTCTGAAGATGGGAAGGGCATGGGACAGAACTCTCCCTTGGAACCTCTGTAAGACGTGCTTCCTTGTATACTTATTTTAGAGTTTTAAGTTCCAGAACTATAAGGTAATGTGTTCCTGTTGTTGTTTCAAGCCTCTGAATTTGTGGTAATTTGTTATGGTGGCAGCAGGAAACTAATACAATGTTCTGAAATAATTGTGACTTCCTTAACAATCGTAGTTGGAGACTTCAGTACACTTTCACAGTGATGGATACAACAACTAGGTAGACGATCCGTAGGGAAACAGAAGACTTAAACAGCATTATATGCTGAGTACACTTAGCAGACATCTGTAGAACACGTTCCCTTGATAGCACCAGAAACAACTATTTTCTTAAGTCACATGGAACATTCTCCGGGACAGATCATATGCTAGTCCATAAAACAAGCCTCAATAAATTCTAAAGGATTGAAATCATGCAAAGGATGTTCTCTGACCAACAATGAAATGAGATTAGAAATCAATAGCGGAAAGAATCTTGGGGAAATCACAAATATGTGGAGATTAGTAGACACTTTAATAGCTGGTAAGCCAAACAAGAAATCACAAGGAGACTTAGAAAATACTTTGAGATGAATGAAAATGAAAATACAGCATAGCAGAATGTATGGGATGCAGCTAAAGCAGCACTTAGAGGCAAACTTATAGTGGTAAATACCTATATCAAAAATGAAGATCAGTCTCAAATCAGTTACCTAATCTCCCATCTTAACACTCTGTGAAAAGAAACAAATTACATGTAAAATAAGCAGAATGAAGGAAATAATACAGATTGATCTGTCCTTGAGGATGTTCCATGTGGCTTAAGAAAAATTAGTTTCTGTTGCTGTCAAGGGAACATGTTCTATAGATGTCTGCTAATAATACATATTAGAATGGGAATTATCAGAGAAAATAGAAAAACAATAGTGACATCAACAAACCAGAAGTTGTTTTTTTTTTTTTTTTAAATCACCAAAACTTAACTTCAGCTACATTGACTAAAAGAAGAGTGAGAAGACTCACATGACTAAAATCAGGAATGAAGATGGGGGACATTCTATTGACTTCACAGAAATCAAAGGGATTGTAAGGAAATACTATGAACAATTGTATGTGCATGAATTGGATGACTTGATTGAAATGGCCAGATTCCTAGAACGACATTAACCACCAACATTGACTCAAGAAGAAATAGAAAATTTGAATATAATGGTGAAGAGATGAATTGATAAATAATAAATAAATGGGTTTCCTTGCTGCCCTTTTCTGCCTCCCTCTGTCACAGTCTTTCACACTGGATTGGTATCTCTATCCAGTGTATGTCTTCCCTTGACACAGTAAGCTCCTTGAGGGCAAGGACTGTATCCACCATGCCTGGAACATGGTGGGCCTTCAGTGAATGCCTCAGTGCACCTCTTTGCACATAAGTCTGCGTGGGCATTCAGATAACTTCTTGAGGACAGTTTCCCAGAAGTTGGGATAAGTAGGTCAGAGTTTATCAACATTGTAAAGGTTCTTGACCCACATTTGCCAAATTGACTGATAAATGAGTTGTACCAGTTAAACTTTCTGCCAGTTAGTAGTATATGTGCATATACTTAGAGGAGGCCCTCTGAATCATATTTTTAAGAATTTTTCATTCTTAATAGATTTCTTTTTTACAAAATAAATTTTTCAATTTTAGTATAATTAACATACAGTACTGTGTTAGTTTCAGGTATATAGTATAGCGATTTAACTGCCAGGATAATTTGTATTGTCTGCCGAGGCCTTGGTTGTTTAGGGCGATGCTTAGTAGAGAGCATGTATGGAGGCTGTCAGCCTCTCACCTTTTATGTTTGCTTGGTCATGGGAGCATACCTCACTAAACTAAAGAACTGAGTATTTACATGGTACTACATGTTATTGGATATTACGTTAATATATAAGTTCAGAGTTCCTTGTTGGGCAGATGAACTTATAGTAGCTAAAGTTGTCCACAGGACAGAGAGAAAAATAACTAGCCATGATGTATCCGGTGTTTGGATTTGTATCTGAGAAAACCTGCAGTGGAATTATAAAGCAATTTCCAGTGCTTCCCTGGGAAATAGGAAATGGTTTGATTTATAAGGCTTAGTGCTAATGAAGAGGAAGGCAGAACGGAGCTCTTGCTTCCCAGACCGGTTTCTGGGAGGAACCTTGTGTTCCTCTGAGATAGTTCTCTATCCTCTGTATGCCCGGTTTTCCTTATGCCCTTGGTGTGTGCCCTCCTTTTCCCCCATCTCTCTGTCTTTTTTAGTGTGTGTGTGTGTGTGTGTGTTTTGTATTTTGGGATAGGTGAGCAGTAGCATTAGAAGCTGGAAAAAGCTTGCTATTTGAGATTCTGATTTCCTTGTTTGGACGAGTGTTAGTCTGGGAGAGAAGACACCAGCGGTGCTCTGGTCCAGTTGTAGCTGTGAGGACTTGTGCACGGTGACCCACCTCTGCAGATGGGGAGAGCACTGCCTCACTAGTTAGTGGTGCTGTTGGGAGCTGAGAAGGTTTGTCAAGAGTCTCACTAGTCTCACTAGTGCCTGGCATGTAGCAGGTGCCCAGCTGGTGTTCGTATTTTCTTTTTCATAAAGCTCTTCCCATCAGATCATTTAGAAAAGAAAGTGCATTAAATCATGGGGTTTTGTTGCTGTTCTTGTGCTTGTTTCTGGGACAAGATCCTTTTTTCTGTTCCCCTGGCATTTCTAGACATCATCTCCCTCCTCCCTGCCCCTCTCTCTCTGCACCCCTTTCCCATTGAAAAGAAAGATCAGACTGATGGTTTTCTCTACTAAAATGTTTTATTTACTAACTCAATCCTCTTTGCACCTGGCTTACGTTTGAAAGTTGCTGATCTTATTTTATGGACCCCTTTCTTTCTTTTAAACATATGGGACGATGGTCAGACCTGTCGGGAAACGTCTTCTCAGACCAGTCGTTACTACAGTTGCAGCGTTGTCTGGCACCAAACCCGAAGCACGATGGATTGTGGCAAACAATCACACTCAGCTGCCATCGAGGCCCGTAACTGCTGTCGACTGCGGGATGCAAAGCAAGCGCTGGCGGCTGGGGGGGCGGGCGGAGGGAATTAAATAGGGTATAGTATACAGATTGATACTCTGAATTCCAGTGGTTTTGTACGTGTGCTGTGCTGTAGAGGTATCCCGTTCATGTGGCTGGTTCTCCCTCGTGCACGGATTCCTGCTGCCTCTCAGGTCTGAGCTTGCTCTTCCGCATCCCCGAGACCTTGGCATGTGCACCTAGTCATGACCTGCTCACTCTTGCTCCCTGCCCGGGGCTCTTAGACTCTGTTTTGGGGGCCAGTACAAGCCATTTCTAGATGTGTAGTAGAGCAAAATGCACAATTCCAACGTGTTTTGATGTAAGATGACTTCGAATGTCCAGTATTTGGGGAAGACAGTACTGGTTTGTGACTAAGGATGAGGCCTCTGAGGTCGGCTGGTTTAGTTTCAAATCTGCCTTGTCGCTTCCTCTTGGTGTGTGTCCTGGGTGAGTAATGGAAGCCCTCCCTGCCTGGACGTCCTCAGGTGGGGTCGGATGAGGCACATAGCTCCATGGATTGGGGTGGGGGGTGGAGATGAAACCCTCTGACATGGAAGGCGCTCCTGGCCAGGGAGGCGGGAGCTGTCCATGGTAGCTGCTGTCTCCCCAGCAGCATCTGTGGAGGACTGCGTTGACGCTGGCCGCCGTGGTCCTTGGGCACGCCGACTGGACCGTGGAACCATGTGCGGTGTGGGGAATGCTGCACTGACAGCACCCTCTCCCCACCTCAGTCACCCGCCTTGCTCCGTTCCGTTTTCAGAGCACCCCTTTACCATCTGACGTATGGCCCGTTGTCGTCCGCCCCTCCCTGTTGGAATAGAATCTGCACATGGACAGCTTGTCTACTCAGTGCTGTGGCTCTAGCAGGGATGGGCACGTAGTAGGCTTTCATAAGACACAGTGAGTGAACCAACACTAATGAGAAAACCTGGAATTAGCCTGGATGGGATCAGGAAAGCCACAGCGGTGGTACTTTTTACGTTGTACCTCGAAGGATGAGTAGGAGTTTGCCAGCTATGTGCAGGGCTGGAGGAAAGCATGGCAGCTAGAAGAGGAGAGGTTTGGAGGTGTGCAGAGGTGGTGGGGATGCGGGGAGTGGCTCACACTTGGTGTCCCATCACCCGGTGACCAGTGTGCCTGCAGATTGTAGGGCTTTGTTTTCTGTTTGGTCACTTGCTTAGTTATCGGTATCATTTCCACGCAAACACTTGCTTTGCTCCTTACAAGAAGGGTTTTCATGTCAGGTTCCATATGGTAGCTTAATCTTTTTGGTGGAATTTAATTTCTAGAATATCAGTCATTCCTCAATGATATAATCAAACACAAATAGGGCCAAATGATGATGTTAAAGATGGTGATGATGATGAGGATGATGACGACGATGATGGCATTTGAAAGCATTTTACAGGGCTTTTACCAAAGATTTTCACCTGTTACTTCACTTGAGACTCTTAATAGCACTGTAAGATGTATAGGATTGGTCAGCAACCCTGGTTTGTTTCTTTCTTTCTTTCTTTCTTTCTTTCTTTCTTTCTTTCTTTCTTTCTTTCTTCCTTCCTTCCTTCCTTCCTTCCTTCCTTCCTTCCTTCCTTCCTTCCTTTCTTTCTTTCTTTCTTTCTTTCTTTCTTTCTTTCTTTTTTCATTTGCCTAGGCACTCAAAATGGATGGCTTACAAAGATATTCCAGGATCCTTGTATCACTCCCGGAGGCCTGAGCTCCCGGGTTCTACCTGGTGTCTTTGTTACTGACCTGTGCCAGGCAGTAAGACCGCCCTGGACTCTGGGCCTGGACAGTAAAGAGCAACATGCCTGAGCAGTGTGGTTCATGCGTTCCATCTTGGTTCCCATACAGCTTTCTGACTGTCCGCAGGCTGTCCCGGCTCAGGGTCAGCATGCCCACCTCATAGTTTGAGAATCAAATAGAGAGGTCAGTGAGACTCACGTCCCTGTCCTATACCATGTATAATGCTTTGTTTCTCTCTCTAAAGGGTTCACCCTTTTGCAGGTCATAAACTCCATGAGGGAAGGTCTTTATATTATTTACTGCTGATGCCACATAGTCAAAACAGTCCTTGGCACGTAGGAGATATTCAGTGAACATTTTGGGTGAAGGATTATTAAAGGGGAAGTATCGTCTACAAGAAGCCTACTTGCCCTCGGTTCTTCTGAGCTCCTGTTTGTGGTGATGGGGAGGTCAGAGGAGTGGACTCCTCCCAGAAAGAGGTTTGCTCCTAGGCAGGGAGCATGTTCTCTCTGTTTCCTAAGTGAGAAGAGTTAAGTGATCCGTGCACAACTGAGTGACTTTCTCGGCTCCCTCAGAAAGGCGTGTTACTAGTTGTTCATATGTAATCTGTGCATGTTTAGGGAGGGATGTCTTGTGTTTTGTCTCCCAGATGTTTTCAGTATATGAACCCAGTTTGAATAATAACAGTGATGTTTACCTATGTAGCAAAACCTATTCTTATATGGTGTATATTTATTATAAATTGACATGATTAATTGTGACAGAAATAGATTTGCAGAAATGCTGTTATCAGATCTGATCAAACATGAATCATACTGCACACAAATACTTATTTTCAGAAGCATCTCTGATGAAAGAAAGGGAAGTTAGTTCTTTTTTATTTGTTTTCTAGAAGAGGATGGTTTGAGCTAATTTGCGTAAAAAGATTTTTCTCTTCTATCTGGTATTTTGATCTCGAACGTTTCGATCTATGTAAAACATATTTTCTTCTTGTATTCTTTCCTTTATGTTTGTTTTTATTTTTTTTCAACATTTTAAATCATTTAACTATTTTACATGTAATGTCTAAGGATAGTTTTCATTTGACATCTTCTGTCAGTGGTTGTTAATATACTTACCATTTAAGGTCTGAAAGGTCAGGTGTGGTGTCTCTGCTCAGTGTTGATTTCCTAGCTCATAGTGGGCTGCAGATGTTTGTGGAATCAGTGAATTTAGTCAATACCTGTTGTATTAGGCACTGCAGGGGCTGGACGGAGGAGGGAGGGAGGGGGTGTCCTGACAGAAGTGTGGCCCCGCTGCTGGAGGAGCCCTTGGGGGGTGTACCTCAGGGGTATGTTTGGAAGGAGACTTCACAGACTGAATTTAAAGCTGACATAGGACTGAAGAAGGGGGGGAATGGATGACAGCATGAACTCATGGAACCCAGAGAGAGCACAGTAGGTTCTGGTTGGTGAGAATTCTGGGTGGATGATTCGGTAAGGAAGGGAGAGAAGCACCAGCTTGCCTGAATTCCATTTCAGTATCTGTGCTAACAGATAGAACATGGACATCGCCCTAGAAGTAACTGGGGAAGTCTATAACTCTTAGGCTTTAAGGATTGTGTAAACATTGTTGAACTTTGTCCCATAGAAGTGCTTCAAAAATGATATCTTTTTAAAAATTAGTGCTAAAAAATTCAGTTTGAATGTGCCTTATTTTCGGAAATAGTTGCTATGTGTGCATATGAATAGTTGTGTATGTGGGTATTTATGTACATGCGTGTAGGATACTAATCTTGAGAAAAATACATATACACAGTATGTAAATACATTTATAGAAAATAACGTATATAGTTCTACCTAAAGTGGTGTATTTAGTTTTATGTATTTAATTTTAACTTGTACACTTGCTCATACTGGTCATGCTTTGCGAAGGGGAGATTATTACCATATTGATCTCAGAAAAGAACTAAGAGGGAAGTGCGTTTATAGATCTAATTATTATTCCGAAACGATTGAATAATCAGCTTTATTAGCTATACATGGTAGGTTTCAGGAGAGATCATGTTTCTTTCAATTATTAAGCTGTGAAAATGTCCCTCTTATTGTGACTTGATCCTGCAGCCTGGCGGAGATAAGAAGTCCAAAGACTTACTCCAAATTCAGCTTATTAAGAAAAACACATTAAACAAAGATTGACTTATGCCCTCCCCTTTTGTTTTTACTGCTGTTTAGATTCAGCATCCAGAGATTAGAGAATGTTAAGGATAGCAAGTGTCAGCCTAGTGCTCAGCATCTTTTCAAAAAACTATGCCATCCTTAACAATAGAGAGGGTTGAGGGGCGCCTGGGTGGCTCAGTTGGTTAAGCAGCTGCCTTCAGCTCGGGTCATGATAGCGGGGTCTGGGGTCGAGCACCATGTTGGGGAGTCTGCTTTTCTCTCTCACCCTTGCTCTCTCTCAAATAAATAAATAAAAATCTTAAAAAGAAATAGGGTTGAGAAATAGAGCAAGATGAGGATGCAAGGCTACTGGTGTTCATGGCGTGAATCTCGTATCTGATTGGGAGGGAGTCTGGCCGTGATCGGAGCCCCTGTTCAGTGAGAGGCTCCTAAGCAGCATCATGATGTGAATTGCATAGCTGTGAGACTTGCATGGGAAGAGGAAGGTTTTGATCATTACTGTGGACTCAGTGTATGGTTAGCTCCTGCTCATACTTGACACTTAGTGAATGTTTCTGAGTGGAGTTTGTGGAATGTGCTCAGCTAATCCTGAGTTCAGGTCCCAGCAATGCTGGTTATTACCTATGCATTAGGTAAGTTACCTTTTTTGAGTGTTCTGTATTCTGAAGATGAGAGATGTCATCTGTAGAGGCCCAATAAATTACCTGCAGGTGGTGGCTGACCAGCCAGAATACAGAAGCAGCCATTTTAACTTATTATCATCACATTATAGCTGGTCATATATCCACAGGACTTCTTATTTTCTTTGGCAGTTCTGTCCAGCCCCTTTCCTCCTTCTCCTTTATGCAGTCTGCCTCCCTTACGAGGCCGTAGTCCCCCCCAAGATCAGGGCCTGTTTCTGGTTCACTCCTCTCTGTCTCTCATGCTGGGCAGAGAGCAGGACTCTGGTCCACGTGGTGACCGATGGACACACTGCCTATCTGTCATGGTGCCTTGTTGCTTTGGCGTGCAGTATTGACATGGGTGTCTTTCCTCTCTCGTTCCATGCTGCCTGTATCCAAGGCCTCAGCTGTAATGTGATGTGGATGCAGAAGTAGTTAACATTTCACAGTGGCCGGGCTTAGCATGGTTCCAACCCCTCCCCATGCTTCAGGGCTTGTATTTGGATCTGGGGAAGATTGGGGTTCTTGGGAGAGAGAAGCTAACGACTTTTTTCTGCCCCTGGAGAAGCACCTTAGAATCCAAGGCCGGTGACTATTGGTTTTGATGACCTCTCCAGCTCTGGAAAAGAACATGTCTACCCAGTGTCCCTTACTTTCGACATGTTGTCTATAATTTTGTCTTGTAGCTTTTTTGCTGGAGGAACTAGACTAGCGTTTGTTAAGTGCAGAGTTCTGGTTCGGAAACGGTTACATGCAGGAAAGTGCCTGCCCTCCCTGCCCCCACGCCCGCACACGTCCGGTAGTCTGGAGCCCATCTCTGACCCTTGTGTCTCAGAGGAATTACTTCTCTGCTCTGCCCTTCTTCTTCCTCACCTCTGACCTGGGGATAATGGTTGACACAATGGAAGAGTAAGAGAGACTCTCAGTTTGTTAAGTGTTAACACAAAGCCAAAGGGCTTCGGTAACACCACTGGTATCTTCAGGGCTGTTGGTACACAGGTGTGTATCAGCATTATATTTTATAATTAGCTTTGAACAGTTGAATAATATGAAAGTGAGTGATTAATACAAGGTATTGTGTAATCAGGTGTTCAGAGGAAAGCCAAGGAGCAGACTGAGGGCATATTGTTGAGAAAAGCAAGTGTCACCGGGGGTAAAAATTCTGAACTTCAGTGTCTGTCAACATTAACAGTGAATAATGAATAACTGTTCTCTGTTTTTTTGTTCTGTGTTGAAATTTTTTAAACTACTTTTTTTGGATAATACCTTTAGATTTAAACACAAATCATTAAAACAAGTGATGACAGTAATGGTATTGGAGACAAATGGTACTTAGCATTTTATTTGTGTATCTAACATTTATGTAATATATGCCGTGTGCCACTTGGTAGGTGTACTTATTGTGAATGATATTTCAGAACAAAATAAATAATTTTTAACATTTTATCTTCATCAGTTCCCAAAGTGAACCCATAGTGTACAGTAGTGCCACTTTCAGAGTTGAAGAATGTAGGTGGGCAGCGGAGGTGAGTTAAGTGGGGGTGTCCCGCAGCTGGTCAGGGCAGTGGGCTCAGATGGGATTGAGGCTCTGGTCAGATCAGCTGTGGACCCGTCATCTGGTGGGAATGTCAAAACTTCCCTCTTTGGGTTGTTGCGAAGATTAAAGAATTATTGTCAAGTGCCTTAGGCATAGGAGGTACTCAGTCCGTGTTGGCTGGTGAGGCCACACTTATGTCTGGTGCCCATGAAAGAGGTCCGACCCAGTGAAGGTGGTGTGGCCTCATCAGCACTGAAGTGGTGAATGAAACTGTGAGCGTAGATGGAATCCAAAAGCCAACCTTAGAGGCCCATGTGAGAAAGCAAATGTCTGACCCCATAATCAGAATGGCCACATATAGATTTGTATAAAATAGTATAAAAGTGATTGGGATAAAGTAATTACTGAGAAAACTAAACATAATTTGTTGATAATTTGTATGGGTCGCCATGTCTTGTTATTTTCTCAAGCTTCATTCAAATTAAAAAAGAATTGTTTAAATAAGAATTTTTTCCCAGCAGCCTGGCAGGGGGCTTGTACAGGAGGTAACATGCTGACCAGTATAAAAAGGCCCTTAGATACCATGCTTTAGAACCTCGTGTGTGCTTGCGAAGTGTTCAGTGTTTGACAGTGTCAGTGTTTGAGCATACTTTGTAATCAGAAAGGAAGACAATTTGGGAATGCCCATTTGTTCATATACCTGCATTTCTTGTCTTCCATATATTGATTGGCCTCATTCTTGGCACAAGGGCTACAGTCATGAGCAGTGTGGCCAGGACCCTCCTCTGGCAGAACTTGACTTACGGTGGAAGGATGGGCACATAAAAGGAAACACAGAGTGGACATCCAGCGGACAGTGAGTTCTCTGAGGTCCAGACGAGGGCATTTCAGGGAGTGGGATCCTGTCCACCTGGAGATGGACTGGAGCAGACGGCTTCATGGGAGCACAGAGACAGACAGACCGGGGGTAAGAAACAGCTTTCCGGGAGATGGTGATGCCTGAGTCGAGTCTTCCAGGTTGAGAATAAGCTCGGTGTACGCAGGGTGGGGCTGGAGGTGAAGAAGCCCTTCACTGCTGTGGGACTCCCTGGTAGCAGGGCCGGGAAGGAAAGGATAAACAACCTGAAAGACTCGGCTGACCTGTAGGATTTTCCCAGCCTCCTCTGATCTTGAGAGCTCTCTTTCCTGCTCCTCAGACTAGAAAGAGAGGGCTGTTCTTGGAGTTTTTTTCTGTTGATCACTGGTACGGAGTTCTAGATTTGGGGCTGCCTTTAAGTCTAGGATGGGGGAAATAGGAGGAAAACAAAAGAGGGCACTCATCCCTGGGTGCATCTTACTTCAGTTTCTGGTTTCCTTCCCCGGTTCTCCTGCTGCCATTTGCTTTGAAAGCCCTTTAGATGACTGCTGTCTGCACTCTGTCCAGGTTTTGGTCACATTCCTGGAAGATACCTGGTAGAATGTACTTACTTCCACTTTCACTGAAGCTAGAATTAGAACTTTCTTTTAAAATGTAAAATTTTCATTTTTTTCTGAATCAATAAAAAGTCCTGTAATTCATTTTGTAGGTACTTAGTAGTTTGCCAAATGATTTTCATTTTACAGAAATGATTTCCAGTGTTCTCTGTTTTTATAAATAACACTGCAGTGAACTTCTTTGTGCGTTAAAAAAAAAATTGAACCTAGTTCAAGTTATTCCTTTAGAATATTAACTTTGCTTTTTCTCTTTTATAAGCACAGTATCGGATAATACTCATTAAATATATGCTGTGTGTTAGCACATGCTTAGTGCATTAGCTCATGTGATTCTTCTAATAACTCAGTGGAGTAAATACTCCCCTTGGTTGTTAAAGAGTTTTTGATCAGGAGGTTTTCTAACTAAGTGCTTAAAAATTTGGTGTCTCAAAACTGAAGAGTAGATTGTGTGTTTTCCAAATATTTCAGAAAATTTGTTCAACTTTGCTTTTTTAAAAAAATAAACATTTAATGTAAGTATTCTCCTGAGTAGAAACTGATCACAATAGTGAATAGAGTTAATACAAAAGTATCTTCATGTTGAGTAAGTCATTATCACAACTAGAAATAAAGTTCCTTTATTCTGGCTTCTGATACTTTTATATCTACCATTAGCTAAAAATATGAGGAAAGTTAAAAAAGTGTTTTGAAGATATGAAGAATGTAAAATACTTAACAGCCGTTGCCAGCCTGTATATTCTAAATCAGGATTCACAATCTTCGGCCTGTCAGCCAAATCTGGCTTTTTTAAAGACTTGCAGGCTAAGAATGGTTGAAAAAAATATTTCTTAACTTGCGAAAGTTACTTGAAATTCAAATTTCAGTGTCCATCCGTAATGTCTTAGTGGAATACAGACACGTTCATGTGTTTACCCGGTGTCTGTAATTTCACCGCAGCGTTTGTGCTATGACGGAATTGAAGAGCTCTGACAGGCTCATGCCTTGCAAAGCCAAAATATCTACCACCTGACCTTTCACAGGAAGTTTTCTAACCCTGTTCTAAATCAAACTGTTACTAGGAATTTGACATATCTTTCAATACAGAAATCACATTATTAAAGGTGTGAGTCACCGTGGACTTTGGACTTGGCATACGCGGCTGTGTTTGACCAGACGGTGGGTGACTCACTAGCTGTGTGAAATAGGAGGGGCCGTGAGCTTTAAATGCCATCATGAGACCACAGTGAGCAAGTTCTCGTAAGCGTTCAGTACATGGTGATGTATTAATAGATGCTGATTTTCTTTCCCAATTTCCCTCGGTTTCCAAGCTGACCGGTGGATTTCTAGTTAACCCAGTGATGTAAGTGAACTAGTGGTGCCACATAGACTTACCTTGCCTCCCCTCCCTCTTTGGAACAGAGCCCCTTCCTTTCCATGTTGCCCTAGAGTGAGAAGTGCTTTCTCAGCACAGCTCTTGGTAAGTCTGAGAGCCTCCCTCCCTTCTCCCTGGCAGGCACAGGCTCATTATGTTACCTCTAACCACTGTTACTTACCGAGAGAATTC
Source organism: Ailurus styani (assembly GCA_002007465.1). Taxonomy (NCBI): domain Eukaryota; kingdom Metazoa; phylum Chordata; class Mammalia; order Carnivora; family Ailuridae; genus Ailurus; species Ailurus styani. Next base: position 1,737,256 of record LNAC01000270.1, on the reverse strand, counting down.
TTTGGGTTTTAGAGAAAAAATGAGAATGTTTCCTTTTTTAAAAAAGAAAAAAAAAACCAAGATAAAGAAAATGAACTGGAATTCATGCATTCAATTAGCTAAACTTTATTTTCATGCAGGTAAATATTTAGTCTAGGCAAAGGTACACGTTGTATATGTGTGTATATGTTTCCTTTTTAACTCATGATGTAAGAAAATTGGTTTGGTCATAAAGCTAAGGACCAGAGAGCCCCCAAGAGATGAGAGTCAGTGGTCCTGTTGGTTGGAGACCCAGGGGAGAGTTGACATAGTTTCATCAGTAGATTAATAGTTCTCAAGAGTGTGGTCCATGAATCCCTGAAGGGGGCCTGTGAGGTCAAAATAATTTTTTCCAAGAAGGTGATGTTTTTGCCTTTTTCACTGTGTTAACATTTTTACTGGTAATGCAGAAGTAATGCAGAGAAAATTCCTGGCCCCTTAGCCCAAATATCAAGACAGTGGCACCAAACTGTACTTGATAGTAATTTTATTCTTTGCCACCACCAGGTCCTGCTGGAAAACAAAACAAAACCGGTTTCACTTAAGAATGTTCTTGTTGGAGGGGCGCCTGGGGGACTCAGTGGCTTAAGCCTCTGCCTTCAGCTCAGGTCATGATCTCAGGGTCCTGGGATCGAGGCCCGCATTGGGTTCTCTGCTCGGCAGGGAGCCTGCTTCCCCCTCTCTCTCTGCCTGCCTCTCTGCCTGCTTGTGATCTGTCTCTCTCTGTCAAATAAATAAATAAAATCTTTAAGATAAAAAAAATTGAATGTTCTTGTTCGAACTGCAGAAATTGTTAATGCTATTGAATGTCACCCTTTGGATACATTTCCTTTTAATAGTCCTTGTGATAAAAAGGGAAGCCCGTGTACAGTACTTCTTATGGATGCCCTAGTAGTAGGTAGTTGTCTCAAGGAAAAACACTTGTGCGGTTGTTTGAGTTGTTAGCTGAACTAGCCACTTTTTCATAAAAATCCAATTTTACTCAAAAGACAGATTGACACTGACAGATGAACAAGGGTTATTCAGATTTGAGTATTTTATGGACTTTTTCTCAAGAAATGACTGAAATGAGCCTTTCCTTCAGATTAAGGAGCTCATAGTATTTGTTGCCAGTGATAAAATTTCAGCTTTCAAATGAAAATTAGATTTTTGGAAGTTCTAAGCACATGTTTATTTGCTTCCTAATACTTAAAGATTCCGAGGAGAGTAGTGATGTAAACAAATGTGCTTTTTAAATGTTGTAAATGAAATGTATTTACATTTGGAAGACCTACATAAAAATCCGGTATTTTTCAAATGATCATGTGTGATGTTACAAAGTTATGCATGAGTAAAGATTCCTTCTAGCACAAGATAGACCAAATAGGTTATAGTTTAACAGAGTAGGAGAAGTTCACTGATACGGTTTCACATCCCTTATTGCATCTCACCTTCAAGAAATTAGTGCTCATTGAGTTGTGGTGTACAGAGAATATCCACAGTTGTCTGGAGAGACACCTCCTTTTTCCAGATGCGTGCCTGTGTGGATTTTTTATTTTATTATTGATTGATTGATTTGGTATGCTCTCATAACATGTTGCAGTAGTTGAAACACAAAAGACAAGAGAATTCAGCTGTCTTTTTTTTTGAAGACATTAAAGAAGTATATGGAAGTAAAATAGTGCCATTCCTCTTGCTGATTTTTTCTTTTTCAGGAAACTACAGTTATTTCCATGAAAATATGTTTTTATGTTAAAATGTAATCATTTATTTTTGTTATTTTGAAGTTAATAAATGTTTTTAGGTTTCTCAGTTTTAATTTAGAATATGGTAAATATTAATAGTTTGTGACATGCAAACAAGAAGCTCTCTGAGCTTCTTAAATATTTGTATGAGTCTAAGTCTGAGGGGTTCCTACAATCAAAAAGATGGGAAGCTCTTAGATCTGCGAGACCATGTTCCACATCTAGGATAATGCTTAGTACATTTGGAGGGACTCTAGAAAGTCTTGTTCTGTGAGTAAATTAAATTTCTTGGCCAATAGCTACTCACACATTGCTAGATGTTGTTCTGGTTGTCTATTTAGTAATTGCTTTTTCTATGTAAACTACTATCATAATGTAATAAAGTAGGCTATTTTATAATTAACTCTTTTGTACATTTAAGCATATTTTGGTAACAGGAAAAGCCACACTGATTTTATAAGGATGGGTTTTAATATCTACTGCGTATTTTTGCTACCCACAATCACCCTTCTACGACTACTTGACAAACATATAGATTGGTAACCTAATAAATCTCAAGACTGGAGGTACTAAATGGAATGCTGAATACCATTTGTCAAAAACCAGGGATGCTATGATGCATTAATACAATATAGTGGACAGAAACATTTTGAGTAGTGGGTTCTGCCAGACAAATATACAGGATTATTAGCATAAGATCTGTGAGTTGCTGTACTTTGCCCTATATTAGATTTTTTCAACTGAAGTTTGTGTATGTTAAATTAAAAAAATGCATTTTTCATTTACTTTCTTATAGTAATTTAAAGTACTTGTATATCTATTGAACTAATCCACTTAGAGAAAGGTCTGTGGATGGAGAAAGAGTTCAGATGTATCGAAGGAAATGGGAAGCAGTTGTGGAATATATAGGTTTGTGTTTTATTTCCAGGTTTTTTTTTTTTATATGGCAAGCTTGAGATTAATTGGTTTGCTTATGTATATCTAATTGTTCTAGCACAATTTGTTGGAATGACTAACTTTCTTTATTGAATTGCCTTTGAATCTTTGTCAAAAATCATGCATATACATTTTTAAGTTAGTTTATCAATTCTACAGAATAATTACTGGGCTTTTGATAGGGAATTGCATTAAATTTATAAATCAGATTTGGGAGAATTGGCATCTTAACAGTGTGAGTCTTCTTACCCATGGATGTGATATATATCTTCATTTATTCAGATATTTTAAGATTTCTACTAACAACATTTTATAGCTTTTAATGTATCAATCTTACATATATTTTGTTAAAAATCCCTATTTAATATTTTTTGATGCTATTGAAATGTTATTTAAGTTGTGTGTGTACACGCTTACATAGTGATTGTCACATAGTTGATTGTCACATAATGCCTACACTCAGCAATTTAGCTGAACTCAGTACTTCTAGTGGCTTTGATGTAGATTCCTTGGGGTTTTCTAGATCATTTTGTCTGTGAATAAAGACAGTTTTCCAGTGTGAATTATTTTTATTCTTCTTCTTGTCTTGTTGCACTAGCTAGGATCCCTCCCCTTCTTGTCCCAGAACCCCCAAATCAGTGAGTAGTTGTAATGATAGAGGGCATTCTTTCCTTGTTCCTGATCCTGGAGGGAAATCAGTCTTGCACCATCAATTGTGATGTTATCTGTAGGTTTTTAATAGATGCTCTTTATCAGGTTGAGGAAGTTTTATTTTCATTTTGCTGGGAATTTTTATCATAATGGAGGTTTAATATTTTATAATACTTTTTCTAGGGGCACCTGGGTGGCTCAGTTGGTTAAGCTCTGACTATTGATCTCACCTTGAGTCTTGATCTCAGGGTCATGAATTCAAGCCCCAGGTAGGGTTCCATGCTCTGGATATGGAGCCTACTTAAAACAAAGTAAAACAAAAAACAAAAAACTCCTAAATCTATTCAGATATCCACATGGCTTTTCTTTTTTCAGTTTGTTGATATAGTGAAAAACATTGAATTATTTTCCAGTGTTAAGCCTTTATCTTCTTGGGATGATCCACATTTGGTGGTCATGTATTCTCCTATTTAGATATTGCTAAATTCAATTTGTTAATATTCTGTTAAGGACTTTTTCATTCTTGTTCATGAGGGATATTGATATGTAGTTTACTTCTAAAATCTTTGTTCGATTTTTGTATTAGGCTAATGAAATGAGTTTGGAAGTGTTCACTCTTCCTCTCTATTTTGGAAGAGTTTGTGTATAGTTGGTATTATTTTTGCCTTATGTGTTTGGTAGAATCTACCAGTGAAACTATTTGGGCCTAGGTTTTTCTCTGAGACAAGTTTTTGAATGATGAATTCAGTTTCTTTAATAGATAGAGGCTTATTCATGTTATCTTTTCCTTTGTGAGTGAACTTTGGTAGTTTGTGTCTTAAGGAAATTGTCCATTTCACTGAAATTATCAAATTTATTGATGTAAAACTGTTGATAATATTTTCTTATCTTTTCAATGAATGTAACATCTCTGGTGATATCACTCTTATTCCTGATATTGGTAATTATGTGTTCACTTTTTTTTCCTTGATCAGTCTGGTTAGAGGCTTATTATTTTTATTATGATAAAGTATGATTTATTATATCACTATTGACCTTTTTAAAGAATTAGGTTTTGGTTTCATTGATTTAGTTTCGTAATTTCATTGATACCTACTCTTATTTCCTTCTTTGGCTTGCTCAGGCTTAGTTTGCTCTTCATTTTCTGGTTTCTTTTTTTTTTTTTTTTTTAAAGATTTTATTTATTTATTTCACAGAGGGAGAGAGATCACAAGGAGGCAGAGAGGCAGGCAGAGAGAGAGAGGGGTAAGCAGGCTCCCCACTGAGCAGGGAGCCCGATGCGGGCCTCGATCCCAGGACCCTGAGATCATGACCTGAGCCGAAAGCAGAGGCTTTAACCCACTGAGCCACCCAGGCGCCCCATTTTCTGGTTTCTTCAAATAGTGGCTTACATCATTAAATTGAGACTTTTGTCTTTCAAATCTAAGCACTGATAGCCTTGTTTCAGGGCAGGATGCTGAGCAGTCTGGTTTCCTGCCCTTCCTCTGGTAGCAGATGCGTTTTTGCCTGCTGTCAATACATGATGTGTGTTGGGGCTGATTTTTGTTTGTTCGCTTGCTTTGTTTTGTTTGTGTGTAAACAGATTTTTAAAACCTTCCCCGGTGGGTTCTGCTCACCTCCACCCTCTCCAGTGAGCTGTGACCTTGCTTCCAGCCCTCTGATGGCAGGTGGAGGAGGCCACTGTGCGGGTTTCCTACCCTGCCTCACTGGCAGATGCCTCCGCTCTTCGTGAGGGAAGGATCTGGGGATGCAGAAGGGCTTATTATTTTTTCTGCCTCCCAGTGGCTTCTTGTCACTGCTTGTCCCGCCCAGAAACTGTGCTTGAAGTCACCTGCTTTGCCCGGGCCTTGAGCACCTGGTGGAGGCGTGAGGGGTCACGGTGAGGGGGTGTATTTTCTCAGGCATTTTAAACTCTCACACTGGCTCATAGGCAGCCTCTACGAATTTGTTGCAATTTTGGGTGTTTTCTTTGTACTTTTATTTATGGCTGCCACGTTTCGTGTGTTGCCAAGGGTCAAAGCATTAATTGGGTCCCCTCTCTCCTTGGAGGAGCTTGCCACCCTGTAGGATTCGGTTCACCTGGTTTCGTATCTCGGCTCCCTGACCGGCTCCACAATTACCCTGTAGGACTTCGAGCTTCTGTCAGTGTTACGGAACGAGCCATGCTGCCCTGCCGCCGTCTGCATCGTAGGGGGAAGCGGTACCTCAGCCTGCTAGGCTTTGACATGTGAACAGTGGATCACCTTGAGGACCCCAGGAAACAGCTGAGCTACACCTAGAAGAAGGACAGCCTGAGTTTAGCCGGGATCAGGCGCTGCGTCAGTCAGGAAGGTGGTGGCGGCTCCTCACTGAATGCGGTTCCACCACCCGAGGGCTTGTGGGTCCCTTGTGGTTTCACGTTTCCCTTATTGGGTTGTATCAGGATTTTGTCTCTATCAGTCTGTCTGTTCTGACCAAGGCTGAGTGCCTTCAGGTCGGAGGCTGGTTCCTGGGAGCGGTTTCCCTGGCGGAGGCACAGTCCCAGGCCCCTGCGCGGGGTGAACAGGTGCACAACCAGAGAACCAGGGCAAGAGCAGTGTGCGAACGGTTTTTGCCTCAGGGAGACGATTAGAGAACTTCGGGATTGAATCACTGAACTATATAGACATTGCATTTTAAGCATAGATGTGTGGTATTTTAAATATTTTACGAAGCATAGTGTAAGCGAGTAAATATTCCGTTCGAAGTGTAAATATGAGCTTCAGAGAAAATGTCCCTTTCCGGGGAACTCGGGGCAGACCCTGCGGATGAGCTAAGGGCCAGGCTGGGGATGGAGCAGCGGGGCTGTGGGCATGGACAGACAGGAGGACAGACAGGAGTGTGGACGCTGAAAGGGGAGGAAGACTGCAGGGGAGAGGAAGGCCACGCACACAGACAGAAAGCTTATCCAGAAGACAGGTCAGTGAATTGAAGACAACTCTTCAGAAGCAGTTTGTTTGTTTGGTTTGGTTGTTTTTTCCAACAAGTACTAGGGTTTTTTTGTTGTTTTGTTTTTAATCTGCCAAATTGAAAACGAGGGAGGGTAGTTAATGCTCAGGCGAGTGGCCGCCTTGGTGTAATATTCCTTAACTTGAATCCGCGTGGCCCGGTATATTCGTGCTCTTTGTTGCTGTGCAGGAAACTACCCAGGCTGGAAGTGGTGCAAGCCAGCGTGGTGTGAGCACACACCGTTCCGCGTGCGGCCCGGATCCAGCCCAGCGGCTCTCACCTGGGGGCTCCCCGTGGTGGCAGCGAGACGGCGGCCAGGGCTGCAGCGTCTGAAGGCCGGACGGGGCCTCCGACGTCCAGGCTGCGCCCTTCAGCCGCTGGCGGGTGCCGCTGGCTCCTGGTGGCTGGGAGCGCGGCCTCGGGGGGTGACCACCCCGCCTGCCCGTTGCCTCCTCATGCGCTCAGCTTCTTAGCGCCCTTAGCTGCCCAGGGGGTGGGCAGGGCTCCCCGGGGGAGTGGCCCAAGAGTGTGCATCTCCAGAGGCTCAGGCCCACCTGCAGTGCCTCTTGGGACCTCACCCCGGAAGTCCCAGTGTGCCACCTCTGCTGCCTGCTTTTGCTTAAGTCCCGAAAATGAACCCAGATGTAAGGGGTTGGGTACCCCTATCACCGTGCGGGGGGTAGCACAGAAATTGCCACTGTCTGTAAGCTTTGACACGCGATGAGCACAGGCACGGTTTCCTGCTGGTTTTAGGGGCGCTGCAGCTTTTAGGGGAGCTCCCACCTGCACTCCCCGGCTGGGCCCCAGGTGCCATTTCGGTGCCGTGGGAAACCCCCGCGCTCACTAGTGCACGTGCCAGAAATGCTCCGCGTGACCTCCTGCTAAGTGTATGAGGGTATTTCTGAGAAGAAGGTGTGCTCCCATGAGCCGAGCAGCCTCTCCCACGTGCCCTTCTTTCTTCTTTATGCTTCATTTGAATAGCTGTTTTGAAGGCTTTCTTAGTTTATAAATGTTTCCTTTCTGCATGAATTCAACCTTATTACCTTTAGCATCGGCATCTCTTGTGGTTCGTTACTAAAGCAATCAGAGTACCTAAGAGCTCCTTTCAGGCTGGGATGGGGAGTGGAAGGTGGGTGATTTGTTAGGGTATCAGCCCATGTCTGTAAAAGTGAAGAAATTGTCGATATGCTTCAATGTAAATGTATCGGAAAGCAGCAGTCGGTTATGAACATCGAGTACTGTGGTGAGTAGGTTTTCTTTATGCACTAAACTTAATGTTTTTCAGTAACCCATGAAAAATAAGTACTATTTTCCTCATTTTTACAAGTGAAGAACGTGCAACCAAGTGGATAAGGAACTTATCTGAGCCATAAAGCTAGAAATTAGCCATTTTTGGGGTACTCTTCCATCTAACTTCTCAAAAATATGTGATTATTCTGTGACTAATTGGGTCACTATCAGATGATTTATATGTGGTGGTAAAACAGGAAGCAGCCCTGTCCTTTGGCACTAAATCACCATGGCATGGAACACCCTTTTCTTTATGCTACCCTGTGGTTTATGGGCCAGTTCTTAGGCTAATGTGTTCATTTAGGGATATTGCATGGCTCTCTATGGACAGAATGAGTGGGCTTCAGATGTTCACAAACTGAAAGATGAAAAAAAAACCAAAAACCTGGTTCTGGTCTATCCATATTGCATTGCTTGGAGGGATTGAAGCTGTAGTACATTAAATACACTTTCTTTGGGGATTTTGGGGTTGATGAATACCAGCAGTTTTGGTCATAATTAAGAAATATCTCTGCAGCAGTGTCCTAAGTGGATCACCTGCCTTGCTAGTTTGTTCCTTACCTGGCAGGTGAGAGCCACGTTGATCTTGTAACAATCAGAGCAGAGCACATAATTCTTGTGTTGAGAATCTTTCAACAAGTCTTAGCCTCCACGCGCCTTCTTTGACCCTGAGGTAGCCTGGATGGAGCTCTTCTGCTAATGTCTTTCTTAGCCTGCGCTCTCACCTGTCAGGACACCCAACACCCTTTGCTATAATTATCTCCCGAACGTCTGCCTTCCTTGCTCTTTAAGTTTATGATCACGGAAACTCTGTCTTGTTTCTGAAAGACCTCTGCAGCCAGCATGACCCCTGGCATGCGAAAGGCAGTCAGGAAGTAGAGGAGTGAAATGATTTTGAACCAGTGAGTGAAAACTGGTTTTCTTGTTCTTTTTGGGTAACTAAGTACACATATGTTAATCACTGATTCATTTAGTTATCGGAAATATGTTGAGCATTTACTCTGAACGATAAAGGCTGCGGAAGGAAGAAAGGCCTTCTCCCCCCACCGTCTGGAGGAGGGAGGGAGCATGCGCTGGCTCCCGGGGTGGGTGCTGTGGACTGCGCACACTCTTCACTGCCTGTCTCCCTCTGTCCGGTCCAGTACTGGGTGTTGTCCTTTGAAAGAATCCTCCTTATTGTAAATGCGGGTTGGATACAGGTCAGACTGGCTCTGTTCATTGCGTTTACTCTTAGAATTGACTTGCTGTTCATATTTCTCTTACTCTCCCACAGCCACAGGTCAGTTTTGGTGCCTCTTCTAGGTGAATGATGTGCAGAAAAGCAAAGAGTCTTGCAGATTTCAGTTGGGCAAAGTAGGTATTTTCAGTGTGTGTGGTGTTTAGGGTTTTTTTTTTTTTTTTGTGGCGGGGGGATATCACTTAAAAGTACATATATATAACATTATTAATAGATAATAAAAGTACCTACTTACTGCCTGTCAGGCATTATTTGTATTTGTTTTCTGTTTTAGTTGCTTCTGACAGTATTGCATAGTGGGCATCAGTGTCTATACTCCGCAATAAAGAAAGAGAGTGTCAAAGATTAAGCAGTTCAACTAAAGTCACAGAGCTTCGAGGGGTTGGGGATGTCATTTAAATCCACTTCCACCTATTTTTAACTCCCATCTTCCTGTAAATCTACCTTGATGCCTTTAAAACTCCTAATGCACTTAGCTATATGTGTGTGTGTCCCGTTACACAAAATGGAAATTGCAGCTCTTTCATTACAATTTCCTCTTTTTGAGGCTGTAAAATCCTAGATACAGAATATAGCCAGCAGCTCATGTTTTTGTTCCGGCATAGTATCTACACATCTTAGTTTTTACTTTCATTGCACTTTTAAAAACTATTGATTTTTACTCTAGAAATACATCAGAGTGTCCTAAGCTCATTTACTTTTTCTTCCTGAGTTTTTAGCTTTCCCCTGGAGGAGGAGATTTACTCGGATTTTTATTTGATCAAAGGCACTTTTTGTATTAGGTGGCAATAAAAAAATTTTTATGGCATTTCCTTTATCCAGCCTTCTTCCTTGCTAAAGCTCTTATCCCACTTCCGCTTCCACAAAGTTACAATGAAATAGAAAATATTTGTTATATTTACAGTACAGTTTACCTTTGTTAGTTTGACGATGTAGTTAAAGCTGTTACATCTTGGCTACAATTACCTTCAGGATTTTTCCGCAGAAAATCAAGTTGTCGTATTCAGGGATGCTGCATCTCTTCTTTGAAGAGGGTTTATCACTCGTCTCAGAAAATCATCACAATTGCTAAAGTACGTCAGACATAGCCCTAAAAACACGGACAACAGGATTTGAAGAAGAGACGGAAGTCTGGTTGAAAGTGGTACAGTGGCCAGCGAGAGAAATGCAGTTCATTTTGAAGTATGATAAACCAGGATTCTGTCGAAGTTTGGTTTTAACCTTTTTTTTTTTTTTTAAATAAAGTGATTAGATGAAAGGAAGTCATATGATTGGAGACTCTTCTGTGTGGAGGAGACAGTGCTTCACATGGTGTCACTCCCAGGCCTCTGTTTCCAAAGAATGGAAACTGACCCCAACTCACCAACAGAACTTGGACATCAGCGCTCATGGGCCAGTGGAGGATGATAGGAGTAGGTATTGAAATGGACAGGAGCAAGGGCCCCTCAGAGGAGGAATTGTCTGGAAAGGAAGCAGGTGTCACCATGCCTTTGTCTCCGAGGTTGTTAGTCCCAGTTATTGGTAGTGGTTGGCTGCCTGGGGTAGGAAGGGGTAGAGAGCCCAGAAAATATTTCCTGGAAGAAATGGGAAATAAAACTCAGAAAACTTGTAGTTTGCTGCAGGTCACTTAACTACTTCATGGTAAAAATCGGCACAGAATTCATATCTTAGGATCGTTGAAGACAGTGTATTCATTTATTCATCCAGTACTCCATACATCCACAGCACTGTCCTGAGTGGTGGAAATTAGCTATGATTACAGAGCTACACAGTTATGGTAAATGCTGCAAAGTAGATGGCATGAGGGCTTTGGGAAGATGAGTAAAATGATGAACTAGGAATTAGTGGAAGCTTATATTGAGTATATTGAACTTAAATATTCTCATTGAAGAATATAATGCTATTGCTATAGCCAAAAACATGGACCTTTAATCAGATGTGGATTCAGTACCTGTTACTTCCATTTATTGCTTTGGTAGGCAAGAGCTTCCTGTGTTTGTTACCTCCCTCAAAGATTAATTAAGACAAGATATTTAAAAGTGCCTAAAATATACTTGCCTCATATTCAAGAGCCTCTCAATAAATTCTGACCTTCATCTCTTTCTGTGCTTACACCATATGCAAGGTAGTGCATGGCTGAACAAACGTTTAATTTATAAAATAGACATAAACAGCATTGGCTGATTTTTGGAGTCCTGTTCCCTTTATTTTGTAATATTTTCTTTCTTAGAATTTAGGGCCTTTGAATATATCTGATTGGTGACTCCTGAACATACATAAAGGTGTGATGTCCTGGCATTAAGACTTTAAAAGTCCGCATAAAATAACAGTCATGACGTGGTTCTTGTTTTTGGCAAAAATATCCCCTGTTAACATATTATTTCTATGAGTTGTAAAGGTCATTTTGAGAAGAATCACATGTATCTGTTGAGCAAGAAACTGAAAACAGTATCAGAGAATGTTTAAGAGATCTGAATGCATTTTAGGGAGGTAGGAATGAATTCAAGAGATTGAGCTACGAGTAGATTAGAGGAAGAGAAATTTGAAATCCTACATTTCTACCCATCCTCCCATCCTCCAGTAAGATTTATATCAGCTTACCAGATGTCCCAAAATGTAGCTTATCAGTCTTTTTCATCCTGTCTTGTAGAAAAGTGGTCATGTAGGGATTTTTGTTTGTTTGTTTGTTTTGTCTTTCGTAGGTATTGTATAACAGAATTTTCTTTCACATTTTAGTCTCAGAGTAAAATGACCTTGCAGTTACTAGAGGACATTTTGGGGGTGCTGCTGCTTGGGGATTCTCACTTTCTGTAGTCTTCAGCCTCTGGCCTTACATTTAACATATAATATGTGAGTTTTTCATGAAAGTTCATACCATTCTATCTTGTACTTTTCGCATGAATTGTTGAAGTTTTGAATTTGCTTCCCTCTTCTGATGGGGGTAGTTACCACACAGAGACCTATAGAGGTCTCAAAACCCACTTTTCCTTTATCCTATCTTTTCATTCCTGCCCAGCCTTTTTGTGGCATCTTTGTTTATTGCAGTGGTTTAGCCTTCACACAGAGAGCCTCGGACACAGAATCACCAGTTAGACGAGAACCGCCGCCGGGCACTGCTGCGGGATGCCGTTCTCCCCTTCCGGACGCCGGACCTCTCACCTCTCGCTGCTCCGGCCCCGTCTGAGTGCCCGCGGCTTCCCGGCCCGCCCCGAAGGAACTGCCGATTAGCACAGCCGCGCAAGCCCTTCCTGACCTGCCTGCGGTCCGCCTGCCTCTTCAGCCCTGGCACCAGACAGCCCCCCGCCCTTTGTACCTTCTGCTTCTGTCACTGTTGCTTCGTAGTCTTTGCGGACGTTGCCACCGGTCCGTCTACAAAGTTCGGCTCGTGCTGCTCCCCACGCCTAGGACGCCCTGCACTTACCCGGGCCCGCTCCTTAGGCTCTGCGGACGTACTGCTTATGTTCAGGTTCCTCTTGCTCTCGGACCTGGAAATGTTTACCGCCTCCTTTAAGTTCTGCAGTATTGCACTTGTACTTTTTCTTAAACTGATTAAAAGGTCTAGGTTGTGTGGTGCGTAGCCACGTGTATGTTCTTGTTGAGAAAGGGGTCAGTACCGTGACACGGGTCAGTAACATAGCCTCCATTTATTGAGCGCAGGGCTGCCTGCCACCAGAGTCCATGTGGACTTGTCCATCCCATCCCGGTGTGTGCTAGGGAGCGTGGGTGGCCTGTTGTAAGGGCTCAGTAAGTTGTCGTTGAACTGCATGACATCTCTTTCTGCCGGTCCTATACCTTCTCACTTGCTCTTTAGTGTTTAGCTGTATTCTGGACCTGTGCTGGCGTAATGTCTAGCCACTTGAAGCTATTTTTCTACTTTTTAAAGTTTTTTAAGATTTATTTATTTATTTATTTGACAGAGAGAGTGAGAGACAAAAGGTGCACACAAGCAGGGGGAGCAGCAGGAAGAGGGAGAGGGAGAAGCAGGTTCCCCACTGAGCAAAGAGCCTGATGTGGGGCTCGATCCCAGGACCCTGAGGTCATGACTTGAGCTGAAGGCCAACTTTTAACCGACTGAGCCACCCAGGCGTCCCAGAGTTATTCAGTTAATTAACGTGAAATAAAGTGAAAAATGCAGTCATAGGAGCCACGTTTCAGGTGCTCAGTCGCCACAGGTGGACTGTGGCCACACTGTTGGAGCACATGGATCTACATTTCCGTCCTCACAGAAAGTTCTCTCGAGCTGGTCTGCGTGGCTTTGATTGATTTCCAGAGAGGCCCTGCGTCCACGTGGTCGGAGCGTGTGACACTTCTGGGGTGGGAGTGACGCGGTGGACAAACCGTCGTGTGGAAATACACCTGCCTGGCCTGTTACAGAACACTTTCCAGTTTGGCATCATGTCCTTGTTCGATCGTCCCAGGGGCACAGTTTCCCGTGGACCCTGTGCCTGTGGCCCACTCTCTTCCCTCTTCCCGAGAACTGCTCCTTGGCCCAGCACACCCTCTTCAGGTGCGCCCTCTGGAGGGGAGCCCCCGTGCTTTTCCTCGGCCCGAGCGTGGGGAGCTGGCCGCGCCGGAAAGGGGAAGTGGAAGGCTCTCCTGGCAGGTGTCACGGGGCTGCCGCTGGAAAGGCTCCCTGTCGTGGCCTGTGGTCTGTGGCGTCCTTGTGGTGCTTAGAGCTTGCAGCCTCCTGGCCGGCGCTCGCCCGGGCCCTCGCCGCGGCCGCTGCCCTCGAGTGGCCCTCGCGGGTTGCTCTGGAGTGGCGTCTTCTCCGTGGTCTCGTTTAGTCTCCACCTCGACCGAGTGAGATGACAGGGGAGCCCCGTTTGCAGGTAAGGAAATGGAGTCTCAGGGAGGGTAGGGCACTCACCACTCACCCGGGTGAGTCAGGCAGATGGGTTCGAGCATCTCCGGCTTCATGTCCACGCGACCCTGGGGCGACCCTGCCCGGGGCCTTCTCGGTGGGGGCAGCACTTCCCTGCTCGGATTGCTGTCCGCGCGAGCATCGGGCCTTAGCGTGACTCCAGTCTCTCTGCAAGTCTTTGTCTCTAAGGCTCATTAAATTAATATTCAGACTTTTCATTGAAGTTTTATTAGCCTTCCCTTCATCTGTACCTCTGCTCACATTAAGATGCAGAAACGTGGACTGTGTGGGACGTTCGAATTTGCTGTGCACAGGGTCGAGGCGTGGCACGTGACGCAGCTGCAGAAGTAGGTGTCAGCGTCCCTGATTGATAGTCAAGGGGACTGAGGGCCCTCTGACTTTTTTTTTTTCCTTTTTTTTTTCCAGTGCCGTAGTGTATGTAAATGCTTATCTGTGATTTGAACCCATGTTCTTATTAGTTTTTATCACTTCAGGTCTCACTAAATTAAGCTCTTTGTTCCATATCATCATTAATTTATACTCTCATTGCAGGTGTCAAAAAGCTAGACAGTTGCGCTTGTCTGGAGGTTGTAGGTTAATATGCTGTTCTGGGTGCGCCATAAGCAAAAACAGGTGACAAAAAACTCGATTAAGCATTCACTTAGGGCTATTTTTAAATTTTCCTCTAAGCAACTTAATTTTATGTTCATTTTATGCTCATATTTTGGCTTCATTTGTTCACATACTTTGAGATCATGGAATTTAAAGGACTTGGCTGGTTGTAGCATTTGTATGTAATACCTGGGATCCAGTTTCTTTGTCAGAGGCATAATTAACAATATGATTTGTACATCTACTGCCTTCTGGTATTCACAACACAGTTTGTAAACTTAATTAGTTCTTGGAATAGCAAATGTTTTGAAGATGATAAACACTTTCCCTCTGAATGATGTGTTGAATGGTTATATATTCATAGGAATTTACTCTGTGTTACTCGAGTTAGAATGCTGATGGGTATGCTTCTCAAGGTAAACCTCACCTGCAGTTGCATACTCCCAGATTATATTGTGGTTTTGTGCTTTTCACAGGGGAAATCAGAAATTTAGCTCAGATAATTCAGCCTTCAGGATATTCATTATGGTTCCGTTGTATAGAGAACATCTATGCTCATGTCATTACAGAGATGCCGTTTTTCCCAACTCTGATGTGATCGTCATGTGTCGGGGGTGGAGTGGGGAAGGAGTGGGGAAGGAGCAGCACACCACCTGGGCCCTGCTTCACTCGCCTCTGCTCTCCACCGTCTCAGCCCTCTTTGAGGCCAAGGAAGTAAGATTGCACTCTCGGCGGGTAAAGGAGATGCCGCCCAAGTATGCTGTGTGCCCAGGAAAGCGGTCTGGCCTTTTCTTTGGGGCCTTATTACCACGAACAAATTACCAGTCTAAAATTTAATTGAGTTTCCAAGCTATATGGAACTAGAACAATCAAATTAGAAGAGGCTCAGTGCCATTAGATTAGCAGCTCCCAGCCCCAGGTTGGACAGATCCCCAAAGCCTGGGTTTCTCCCCATTTTTATTGTGAGGAAGGGAGGGCTCGGAGAGGGTAAGGAACTTGCCAGAGATGTTCTGGTGGTCCAGCTCAGGCCGCCCCTCCGGCCCCTGTGCTCCCTGCCTCTTCTCTACCTGGTCTGTTCTCGGTTGGGACCCCTGAGGGCCCTCGTGACGGCCCAGCACGGGACCTGGCTCACAGCACTTCAGCCCTGAGCCTGCCGATTCCCAGGTACTTTCCCCTGTACCTCCAGGAATTTGCCAGGAGCATATATCAGTCAGGTGAACAGAAGTCACACCAGGTATTCTCATAGAAAGGATTTACTGCAAAGAATTGGTTCGACAGGTGCCGGGCGGCTGGGAAAGCGGTTGTGGACAGAGAAGTGACACAGGCTCGTCGCACGCGTCAGACCCTCATCCCTAGGGCCCGGGGAGCCAAGGAAGAACTTGGAGGAAGCGCTCCGTGGAGCTGGGCCCAAGGCCCAGTCCGTGTGGTGACTCGGGGGGCTTGACGAGGGAGCTCAAGGGCCCGACTCGGGCCTCGAGTGGAGCATCCTGGCCTGCTGAGGAAGTCCGGAGAGGGTGGCTCTGGGGTGGTGGGGGGTCGCTGTCACTGCTCGAATGGGAAAGCGCACGTGGCCATGCTGCCGGGGACCGGAAGCCCGGGGGGGAGAGTCAGCGCGCCCTAGTCTCTCCCCGACACGCACGTCTGCGTGCAGATGGAGGGACCACCGCTTAGGAAGCGGCAGAGACGGTTTGTTTGTAGAAGTGAGAGACAGGCAGGTGCCTTTCATTTGGGTGAAGGAAACCCGTCGGGATCCTTACAAGTTCATCAGGTCTCGCCGTGCTCCCCCTGGAGAATACCGTCACTCTCTGTCTTTTGCTCAGTAAATGTGTTTTGAATGCATGTTGTATTTTTGGTGCAGAACTAGGTCCTGAGGATATGACGATGAAGAGCACAGTTTTGTGTGTGTAAGAGCTAATCGGGGAGACAGATGATGAGGACGTGTGTGGGTCTCAGGGTTGGAAAGAACCTGCCGTCAGATGACTGGATGCTGTGACGTGCCTGCCTGGTGTGGCCCGTCCGTGTCGGTCAGAGCTCTGTAGGTGAACTTAAACTCTCCTGAAGAGCGCTCGTTTCATCTGGGAAGCATGCTGTCATTAGAGTCTTCATCTCTCTGGTGTCTGCCTTTCCGTCCTAACGGTACCACTGGCCTTCTTCCTGACCAAATCTAACCCCTCTTACGTGACATTCAGAAATATTCGTTTATATGTTCCATTTTCTCATGAATCATTTATCCTTTAGGATAAGCATTTTCAGTTATTTCAGCTGGTTTTCCCAGGCAGCACTTTTCTTTTCAGCTTCTCCCCATTATTTCCTGCCTTTTACAGAGTCTTTTTAGACTCCCCCCGGCCCCCCCAAATCATTCTGTCTCCCTCTCTCATGAGTTAGTGATACTTCAGAGCCACTGTGTATCTGTTTTTGTGCTGTGGCCCACAGTGGCTACACGAATTTGTGGATTCTTGAAACTGGTCTAGGGGAACACATCTCTGGATTCCTGGCCGTGCTTTTCACCTTAGTGTTATCATCTTAGTTTGTTAACTCATTTGTAGACTGGAACAACACATTATCCTGCCTCCAGTGCTGAAGACAAGAGAACAGAAGACTGTCAGACATCAACCTCAGATAGTAATTACTAGTTTTCGTCAAAGCAAAGCCCTGTATCCATCCTTTGATTCTGTTTCATTTGCCTGGACAGGCCATATGGGCCAGTTCTGGAAAGTAACAAGTAATCTGTATATTCAGCCTTAAAATACGTCAGTTACCAGGAGATTTTACAAGTGGAACCTACTAGCCTGCATAATTGCTTAACTAAATTTTTTATGGTTGAAAGACAAGATGAAAACAAGCGAATGTAATTGACTGGTTTTACCCTGGTTATTTTTTTGTAAGATCCCTAGAGGATTTTAATGTACATCTTGGTTTAGAATGTGAAGATCTGTACCCAGCTTGACAAATACCTTTAAGAAAGTTCCCAGTGGGAATGTTCACTGTGAAGAGACGGCATCTGACTCCTAAGGAGAAGCCGTGCACAAAATGTAGCTGGAGAATGACCTCGTCTGGGTAACTCTTCCCAGCCTTCTGTTGGCGTGGGAAGCTTGTCCTCATTTCCAGTGAACTGTGTGTCTGAGCTGGCATGTTCCTGTCCTCGGAAGCTGGGACTGTTAACGTGTTTCCAAATGGATTTTTTATCTATGTCTTAGCTTCTATGATATGAAATTTGAGTGACAAAACTCTGCTATTACTGCATTTTGTTTTGAAAAGTGTTTTATGCCTGATTGGCACTTTTCAGGTAGCTTAGAAGAACATTGAGTTATGAGAGAAATACAGTATTTTTAGGTATCTTGTATGTTTTATATTAATATTAAGCTGGTTTTTTTGTTTTGTTTTGTTTTCTTTTAGCCTTGTTCATTATTCTAGCATATCCCATGTTTTTGTTGATATCCTTTTAAATAGTGCCAGAGTGGATGTGTTCTTTGGGATCTAGTTGCTATCCTTGATCGTGCTATTAATTATTTTTATTCTTTTTATAAAAGTGACCCTGTATCAGCTTATGAAAAATATGATTTAACATCTTAAGGATCATTTTCCCCCCTTACTCTGACTTTTTGCTGAATAAATACAGACTGATTTTGATTATGAAACTGGACTAAAAATGTCTAGACATCGCATAATTATATCCTACTTTGAATTTTTTTTGATTCGTCCATCATAGCCATAGAGTCTGTATTTTGTATTTCTAACCAATAGAAAATATTCATTGGTAATCTTATTAGATATGAAAGTAATAGCAAAATGCTTGCATTATATGGTTGTTATAGGATATCATTAGTACAGTCATATTTCTATCTCCAAGTGTGGTAATGCCAGCAGGATAAATGAGAAAGACACTGAATCTTCACACAAAGGAAATGGGTTTTATAATGAGTACAGTCGGAACAAAACTAATCTCTTTCTTGGATCATTACTTCACCTAATCATAAAACCTTTTTTAATTCAAATCCTTGCGGGGTTCTAATTGGTGACCTCTGGAGCCTGATAATTGTTTAAGATAGCTGGTCTTTTGCAGTATACTTAATGATGTTTGCAATTAAAAGTGAGAAATGTGGTGTAACCCTCAGGCAGGTATAACTAAAAAGTAGAGTTTCCTTATTTCAGTCTTTAGTACTTATTCCCATCCCTTCTTTCAGTAGTTACCAACTTAAATCATTATTAACTCAAATTAAGCTCATGCAGTGTTTTCTGCATTTCATCTGTGGGTTTACCAAATCTTCACTGGACAAATGTCTTGGGTCCTATCAAGAATAGTCCTGAAGCATATGGAACAGCCATGGTACTGGTCTGTTTGGGGAGACAAGAGCTCCTGGCCTCTTTCTCTCGTCACCTCCTGAGTCCGTCTTGCTGCCGCCCTTGTTTGGGTGATTGACGTACACGCTGAACCGTTCTTTGTAGCCAATGCCAATAAATACTTCTGAACTTTCTTCACTACCAGATGAAAATGGGTCAATAGAAGAGAAATTTGCCGACAATCACCTTTAGAACTGGTAAAACCAACGGTGAACCTGAGTCCCGGTCGGTCATTTGTTGTCTTCACCATTCTGCATAGCAGCAGGCTGGAAATGAGTTGGCCCTATTGTACATTTACTGTGTTTTTAACTCCCTCTGTTGCTTCTGTCATGTTTCTCAGTAAACAGTGGGCATTCTGTACATGCAGCCGACGGACTGTTACTATAAAGTTCTGTTGATTTATTGGTGGTGGAATTTAATCTCTTGTGCTCACCTGTTGGCTTGGAAGGTTTTGTTTGGTTTTGAAGCCAAAGTTGTATGGTAATTTGGAGAAGAAGCAAAGCCTTTGAGAGTCCATAGTCCTGCAGTCCGTCATCAGCTCTCCTGCTGATCAGGTATAAGAAAAAAGAGGATGGTAATTGCTGCCCCATCACTCTGAGCACCCCATCACTCGGGAGCACTCAATGTAGGTAGAGCCTCCAGCGTAGTGTCTAGCATATAGGAACCGTTTAACCTGTTAGGTACCTTCTGCCAGTTTTAGGGAGTGTCTCAGCTCTGATTTACATGCTTTGGTCTTTATTGTTTTAAAATTGTGGGGGGGGGACCTTTTGCAATTAAAAGTTTATTTTGAAAATTGTTAGATTTTAGAACCAAAATCCACTAACCTACTTATTTCTGAAGGTCTTCGAGTCTTCCCCCTTGAGGCACTGAATTGATCATGCCGTATCTTTGCATTACTCTTTTTTTCTGCCATGATGCCCTTTGTTTGGTGAATGACTGCATATATTTCAGGGGAAATTAAGGTGCCAGTGCACTGGAGGCATTTTTCTTTTCTTAAAATGAACATGACAAAACGTTCGTAATAATTCAGAGTAGTGCTCAGAATTTTTTAGTTATCTGGATTTGATTCTTTGGAATCCTGTACCTTTTCTTTAGACTTATATAGCTTCCACAAATTCTTTTTGAAATCTATTCTGTAATGAGATACTTGTAAATAAATCATTACAAATTAAACACTGTATTAAGTGAGTGATACTACCCTATATTTGCTCTATATGTTATAATTTTTAAAGCACTATGATAAACGTTTTTTCTTTTGATGCTTTCAATAGCTTGGTGACTATCTGCAAAGATGAAACAATCCTAAGTATTTTTTTTCCACACTCAAAATCAAGATCCCTGTACTACAGTAGTACCAGAAACTGGGGGGAACATCGCTTTAGGAAGAGATGAACTGTGGTTGGGGTCCTGGATTGGGTCTGGCTGTGAGACCTTGACTCTGTCCCTGGATGTCTCTAAGCAGCTATTCCCTTTCTGTACAATGAAGATTAGAGCTACTTTGCTGCAGTGTTGCAAGGATTAAATACCTACCTGGAAGATAGTAAATTAATTCTGGCTGCCTATATTATTGTTATACTTTTGTTAATTGTCTGTGATGGGTAGAATTAACTCCTCCCTTCCTCTTTATCAACCTTTCCTCCTTCTTGAAGGAGTTTGAGTTTCCTTTCTTTCTATATATGTTTTAATCTTATGTGTTGTATGCGTATTTAAGGATATTTGTGCCTAAATATTTGCTCTGTCTTTATAAAAATAGTTTACTTCTAAACATTCGTAATATTTAGAGTATTGACTGTGTCCTGCTTCCTGGATGGTATATGTGTGTGTATTTATGATGAATCTATTCATCCTTATTAGACAGCGATACGCATCTCTACTCTGCTATGCCATTTATTTCTGCTTATGGAAGATTATTTGCAAGATCGTGAGCTGTATGAATTAATCTAGTCTGGGCAGGTTTTAGCATATTCAGCTCTGGTTTGAATCTAATAGGTATTCAGTTAGGTTTGGATTACTTAAATAAAATAATTCCTTAGTGAAAACATTTGTCATGTTGGAAGGTAAAGAGTTTCTTTTCAGACCAGCAGCCACAGTAATGTTTTAGTAATCTGTCAAATAGAATTTACAGTGGCTTTGAACACTATTTATATTTCTTTTAACATCGATTTAAATCCTCCAACTGGGCTGAGGTATTATTTTGAAATAGATTTCTGGATGTTGACCATGTAGTCATTCTCCTTGTGTGGGCTAAGTCCTGTCCTCTCTGATCAGTTCATACCGGGTACGGCGCTTGGAAAGGGGCTCTCCTGGCTGTGTTTCTGTCCCCACTCGGACTTTATTGTGCAGGCTAATCGGTGCTATTTACCTATACTTTTATGACCCTTTTAAATGATTTTTTACTAAGTGGCTTTTATTCATTTTTAGAGAGCGAGAAAGAGAGAGAGTGCATGTATCGGTGGGGCGAGGGGCAGAGACAGAAGGAGAGGGAGAATCTCAGTGGGGCTCAGGCCCACGACCCTGAGATCAGGACCCTGAGCCAAAACCTAGAGTCAGACGCCTAACCAATTGAGTCACCCAGGTGCCCCCTAAGAAGCTTTTAAACAACTAGTAAGATGGGCTTTGACACTAGATATACCTTGATATCAGTCGTGACTCAATTCCTTATTACCTAACTTTTGTCAAACTTGTTAACCATTTGAATCCTCTGGTCTCATTCTGTAAAACGGACATGATGGGTCAAAAATTTGGTAGAATAAGGAGAGACTGTAAGTCAAACACAGAGCCCTGTACCTGGTGAATGATTGTCAACCGAGTAATGACAATAATTTCCTCGTTAGCACTGGTATCAGCGACCGCTGAAACAGCTGTCATTACTTGTCAGCATTTGGCTGTGCGTTAGTCCATGTGGGACGCTCACGTGGAAAGGAGACATCAGAAATTCTTTAACGACCCCTTTGGTATTTTCTGAAGATGGAGGGCTGGAGACCTGCTCTTTGCCTTTCCACGTCCTCTTTCTACCCTCCCCGCTCTGCTCTGTGCCCAGGAGGCCGATGCGATGGCACAAGGGCGGTCTTAGCAGACACTCCCGTCCTCTGGCTTGTAGCTGGGTCAGTACCCGCCCAGTGGAAGCCCCTGGCACATGACTGCCGGGAGGGAGAGGTGAGGTCAGGGTGCTTGTTTTCTTTGGCTTCTTCCCTGCCACATTACCGTGAGTTGTCTGTGTCCCTCTGTGGAGTCTGTGACCCCTGCCAGGCTGCCCTCGCCATACAGCCTCTTTCTTTCCCTTCCCCTGCCCCTTCGCACTTCATGTCTTGGGGCAGTCACACCTCCCTTGCTCGCTAAGCCCCGAGTGCTAGACCATTCTTTGTTGTTATTGTTGTAGCTTCTCTGCCCCTTTAATATGTGGGCCCTTGAGTAAACCCTCTTCACAGTACCCAGTTTGAATGCCATATGTTTCCTTTTGGAATCCTGTTTCTTGGATTATTCACCCAGGGAAAGAACAGAAGCTCTAGGAATAGGCAGAGTTGCAGAGTATCAGGGTTTCTAGCTAACGGTTTCTGACCTAAAAGATAAATTCCATATGGGCTCAGCACAGGAACATGTTGCTTTGTTAATGCATTCTTTCAGTGAACTGTTTTGTAAAGAATGCATTTTTTTCCTTTATAGAAACACTGTGTGCTACGAGCCCAGTTGGGTCGTTAGCTAGACAAAATGTTTTAATGACCTGTGGTTGGAATATGTTGGGAAAATGTCCTGCATTCAGAGTCCTCAGTCTGAGTCTCGGTAATCTTGCTCACAAACTGTGTGACTTTTAGAAATACATTTTCAAGCTTCTGTCATGTGTAAAATGAGAATAATGCTCACCAATTCTGGAATATTGTCAGGACGATGGGAGATAAAGCAGCAAAAAGACGGAATAAAAGGTAAGGCTGTAAGCATGTGTGTTTGTAGTGATGAATTCTTTTCCCATCCAGCCTCACAGCGTGTACCTGGGAGCCCTCACCGCATTCCAGGCACCATGAAAGGGGTTGGAAGGGGGTAGCTGACAATCTATCAGAGAAGCTGGACAGGAAGGAGCAGGTTAGACCTGTAGTAAGCATCATGCTAGACTGCTGTGTTTTTTTGGCCAACTGGTCTGGGAATTCAAGGACAGCTCTCCTAGGAAGTAGAATTTAGTTGGAGACACCAAAGAGAAGACACCTCAAGGCAAAAAACCCATAGAATGTTCCAGTCTTAGAGAGCAAGTTCAAAAGTCTACATACGACATGGTGGGCGAGGTGCTTTAGAACCTGTGGACAACGGTGGGTGTTGGGGGATAGAGAATACAGCCTGGGGACAGGAGCACAGGTGTGTCCCTGTGTGTTCTCTCTGATCGGATATTCAGTAAACTTGATGCGTTCTCTGAATAGGAAGGCTTGGCCTCTGACAGCTTTCTCATTTGTCTTCTGTCCATGTCAACTAAAGAAACTGTCAGAGGCTGCCCCACAGTGGTTGTTCATCCGGACAGACTGTTTTATTATCTAGCTGTCTCTCTCTCTCTCCATCTCTCCATCTGGTCCATGTCACTTGCTCCTGAGCGGCCAGTTTGCCTTTCTGTGAGGATGTCTCCCATCATGACCCTCCCCACCGAACAACCTGTAGTAGCTCCCCGTTGTTGCTGATCTGTTAGGATCTCAGTTTTGACCTCAGGTAACCAGGCCGGCCCTTTTCTGCTTTTGTCCTCACTTCTTCTCTGCTGTACCCTCCTCTCACCCTGAACCTGTTCCGTCTTTCTGCCGGGAACCCAGTAGGTGGGGTCAGGAAATTGAGTTCATGCCTAACCTTGTTCCCTGACGGGCTCTGTGATGGCAGGATCTTGTTGTCCTTACTTGTCTGATCTATTCCATTTTGTACTGTTTGAAGAGAAAAGGGAAAAACAGGTTTTGCTGTCTTAGTAAAACTCTATCAACTACTGTACAGTCTGACTCATCGAATGAGCGAATGTGAACTAGTGTTACACAGGGCTGCTTCCCTTCGGTGAAGAATTCATTCCCTTGCCTGACAAACTCCTTACCTTGTAGCAGATACTTGCTAGCTTTTCAAATAATTGTCCAAATTCCAAAGCTGCCAGTCCCTTTCCCGAAACACTGTGTACATTGTATTACTCTGTTTCTGTGCCATGCGTTCTCTGTATTCTGTTCCCAGCACCTAGTACAGTTCTTTAACACACCAGAACCCACTCATTGCTTTTGGGTAGGTGGCAGTCTTCACGGCTCACCCAAGCGAACCTCACTGCGTTTAAAATAACCGGATTCTCAAAATAAAATGTTTTACATGTAATTTTCAGACATCTGTCTGTTGCTTCAAGTGAGATAAGCAGCCAAGGTAAATTCCCCTACAGTTTCAGTAAAATAAGGCAGGAATGAAGAACTTAAAATGATTGACCAAGACAGAGTAAGGCTCTGGGTTACTAGCCAAGATGCAAAATACAAGCATGGCGCTTTCTGTATAAATTTCTATTCTATTCTGTTTCGGTATTTGCAAAAAATTTATAAAATGTTTAAAATTTTACTTTTATGTAATTTAAATGGGTGAAATATTCATGTTTCAAAATTTAAAATGGGCACCTAGGTGGCTCAGTCATTAAGTGTCTGCCTTTGGCTCAGGTCATGATCCCAGGGTCCTGGGGTGGAGCCCCACATCTTTCTGCTCAGTGGGAAGCCTGCTTCTCCCTCTTCCACTCCCCCTGCTTATGTTCCCTCTCTCGCTGCCTCCTTTCTGTCAAATAAATAAATCTTAAAAAAAAGCACTTTATAAAAAACAGTGTAAAACAACATAAAAGATAAAGTCCTGTTTATTGTCCACTGATTCCCTCATGTCTGCTAGTTACCGCTGTTGATGGTTTCTTTTTTTTTTTTTTTAAGATTTTATTTATTTATTTCACAGAGGGAGAGAGATCACAAGGAGGCAGAGAGGCAGGCAGAGAGAGAGAGGGGGAAGCAGGCTCCCCGCTGAGCAGGGAGCCCGATGCGGGCCTCGATCCCAGGACCCTGAGATCATGACCTGAGCCGAAAGCAGAGGCTTTAACCCACTGAGCCACCCAGGCGCCCTGTTGATGGTTTCTTACCTATAAGTACAGAGATGTTTTCTGTGCATATGAAAGTGAATATGAACATACATTGTTATATTGTTTCACAGTGTGTGTGTGTCTGTACCCAACCAGGTATCTGGTGGAGGCCTTCTTCTATCAGAACATAGAGAATTCTTGATCTTGTAAAGTAGCTGTCTGCTATTTCGCAGTGCACGTGTGCCCTAGCTTCTGTAACCAGGTTCCTATTAATAGACATTTAGATGACTTTCAGTGTTTTGCTATTAAAGACAATGCTATAAGCTTCGTACATGATTTTTTATGCTTAAGTATGTCTGTGGGTGAATTCATAGAAATGGAGTTGCTCGCGGAAAGGAAGATATCAATTTAAATGTGCTTGATTCTATGAAAGAATTTTAACGTTTTTTTAAAGATTTATTTGAGAGGGAGAGAGAGAGCAGGGGGAGGGGAGAGGGAGAGAAACCCTCAAGCAGACTCCCCAATGAACGTGGAGCCTGATGTAAGGCTCAATTCCAGGACCTGAGATCGTGACCTGAGCTGAAATCAAGAGTCACCCAGGTGTCCCGAACTTAGGCATTTTTAATGAAAATTTACAGTGCTCAAATTATTTAATATTTCAAATAAATAACTGAAAATTTAACTCATGTAAATCCAAAGGTGATTTGGCTGTTTTTTAGAGGATTAGTGAATTATATTATATTTGATAGGCTAAAAAAAAATAAAATAAATGGCCATTGTTTGGGAAGCTCTGTATTTACCCAAGGCAAGAACAAAAAAGAACAAATAAAAAAAGACATTGTAACTGACACTAGACTTCTGGGATGACAGAAATTTTATGTCTGTGGTTTGCAAGCATAACATTATAATCCCCTACATTATCTAAAACATAATCACACATTTGCTTATTATTTCTGTGCTGCAAGATGTCATTGCTACATTGCACTGTGTGGTAACAAATGTAATCTGGGGATTAGTAAAAGTCAAATCCCTCATGCATTCGACCGATTGGATTTTCTGTATGGTTGGCCTTTACTAGCTACCGTTAACTAAGGGGTTGTATCCACGGGGGTGGTGTCCGGTACCTTCCCTTCCCTACAGAAGATCAGAGAGGTGGTCACATGGGCTTTGGAAAATGAAACTCCCAGTAAGGGAGAGGCATAAATACCAGAAAGCTGTTTCATGATTTCATACCTCATTTTGTACAATCCCACTGCCCCTGCTTTTTTTTTGCATTGTATTTTATGGGACTTCATGAAAACATCAGACTAGTTAATATCCTCAGTTAAGTGGAAATTATAAAATTGTCGATTGAATGAGTAGTCCCTAAAAAAACCACAGAAGTTTTGACCAGTTTTGAATCTGGTAGCTGGAAGGTCTGGGAAAACTACAGTAGCCGTGATTTAAGCCACGTGCGTTGGACTGGGGCTCCCAGGGACTGGGGGTCCCTCCCGCTGCCGCTGAGCAGTGTGTTGTGTCCAGTCCGTGCACGCTCATTGTGCGGCCTCAGGCCTTCACAAATTTCGAATAAATCTTAAACAGTGAAATATTATATTTTAACCTAATTCAAAGCCTAAAGTAATGATATTTTAGCAACCTAAGATTTTCAAAGTTGACGGTCTAGAGAGCACAAGTAGGCAGAGAGGCAGACAGAGGAGAGGGAGAAGCAGGTTCTCCACTGAGCAGGAAGCCCGACACAGGGCTCGATCCCAGGACCCTGGGATCATGACCTGAGCTGAAGGCAGAGGCTTAACCGACCGAGCCACCCAAGGCCCCCAGGAAATTAGATATTTTATGTATTTTTTTAATTTTCATTTTCCCTTCCAAAATCATAGGTCTGTCTCAAACTTTAATGTAATATATTGTAAAATACATATGCTTTTCTAATTTTTTAATCTTTATGATTTTACGTGTTGCTTAAAATGCTTACTGTCACTGATGCAAGGAATAACATTTGAATGCTGATTCTGGAGTTACTTGTGCATGTGTTATAAGTGCTCAAAATCATAAAAATGCAGTGTTATCTGAAAATAGGTAATTACACCTATTTTAACAAACATTTATGTACATTAAAAGTTCTGTTTTTCTTTCTACAAAGTTTCAGTAGGTCTAATTTTGTCGAATCTTCTATGCTAAAGGCATTTCCAATTATAGCATAAATGCATAAATAAAAATGTAGACTTAATTTTCTTCTAATTAAAGCTGAAGTCATGAATTATTACACTTGATGGAGCAGATGACATGTGACTTATTGTTCTTTACTGAGGAAAACAAAACTAGTTTAGCTCATCTACACCATTAGTTCTCCTGTTTTTTTTTTTTTTAAAGATTTTTTATTTATTTGACACAGAGATAGAGATCACAAGTAGGCAGAGAGGCAGGCAGAGAGAGAGGGGGGGAAGCAGGCTTTCCGCTGAGCGAAACGCCCGACGTGGGCCTCGATCCCAGGACCCTGAGATCATGACCTGAGCCGAAGGCAGAGGCTTTAACCCTCTGAGCCACCCAGGCGCCCAGTTCTCCTGTTTTTAAACCCTGTGCGTGTGTGTGCATGTGTGTACGCGCGTGTGTGTGAGTGTGCCCGCATGTGTTCATGGAAAACTTCTGAAAGAGTATATGATGTTGTTGTAGCCCTTACCTCTGGAGTATGGGTGTAGGAGGAACCTTTTTTTTTTTTATTTTGCATCCTATTATACTGTTTTAAATTTTTTACCATGTATATATTTCATTTTTATAGGAAAAATTCAAAATTAAAAGTACTCTTAAAGGTGTTTTCAACAATAATAACGAGAATCATCTAAGTGAATCTTTGCATCTCACATCCTTCTCTCTTAATGTACAGTGTTCCCTACAGATTCTGTTTAGAATTGGGGTGAGTCAGAGGGCGACACGAAGGATGAGAGACGGTGGACTCTGAGAAACAAGCTGAGGGTTATGGAGGGGAGGGAGGAGGGGGGGGGGGGGAGCCTGGTGGTGGGTATTAAGGAGGACACATATGCCATGGAGCACTGGGTGTGGTGCATAAACAATGAATCTTGGATCACTGAAAAAATAAAATTAAATTAAAAAAAAGAATCCGTTTTCTGGATCAAAACCTAGGATGATACAAGAAGGCAGACAAAATAATGGGTGCATTTGGAAGTTTAGTACTGTCTTCCAGGCCTTTCCTGCTTGGCTCCATCTCCCTCCCCAGCCCTTGCAATCCCTTTTGTGTAGTGTCTCCTGACCCCAGCCAGGTCTTCAGCACCAACTGGCTGTCCAGCAGCTCGATCCAGTTCAGTTCTGACACTGACTCCTGGAGTTAGGGGAGACACCCCCAGGAGGAGGGCTGGGTCCCTCAAGAGCGCCCCCACTTCAGACATGAGCTGCAGGTGGGATGCCTGGGCTACCCACACGGCTGCCTGATGAGCGGCAAGTGCGGGGCTTCCACGACTCATCCTCACATTCGGCGATTCGCTAGAGTGACTCCCTGGACTCAGGAAAGCACTCTACTTACTACCATGGTTTGTTATAGAGAATACAGGTCAGGAGCCGCCAAACCGGAGAGGGGGGGCGGAGGCAAGGCGTAGGGGAAAGGACATGGAGCTTCCTTGCCCTCTCTAGGCAGCCCACCTTCCTGTTCCCTGGTTGCGTTCACCAGCCCGGAAGCTCTCCAGACCCTGTTGTCGAGGGGGTTTCACGGTGTTTTCATTATGTGGGCACAGTTGACTGAATCATTGGTTGTTGATGATTGAACTCCTTCTAGCTCCTCTTCTCTCTCCACGGGTGGGAGTGCTGAACGAGCCTGCTTGGCACTTGCCTGGGTTTTCACATGGTTGGTTTTTCTGGCAGCCAGCTCCCTCTTCCTCCAAGAGTCATCTCATTAGCATTAAGGCCTGTATGGTTGAAAGGGGATTGTTAGGAATGATAAAGTGCACTCTTCTCACTCAGGAAGCTCACAGGGTTCTAGGAAATCCATGCCAGGGACCTGGGACAAAGACCAAATATATATTTTTCATTATGTCCCACATATATACTGACTTTTTACCATGCATTGGTAAAGAAAAAATTATTTTGACACTTGTTAATATAGTAAGGAAGACTTTATTCAGGACTCTCATGATAGGTGTCAAGACTGTCACTGTAGGGAAGAGAGAGATCAGGTTCAACTCTGAATACAAGCAGGACAGTTGGGGGTTTAGTGCTAAAGAGCAGAATGAAGGGTTGGGTGGGTGGAGGAGGGGAGGCATCAGTGGCATTGGGCTCTTTAGTGGTAACCGAAGCCTCCAGCTGTCAACAGAGCCTCCATTTATCCTAAGGTGCCATGAAAATCTTATTTTCTGTCTTACATGACATAAAAAATGGTGGGAGAGCCTGCAGGGGCACGCTGTCTTTATAGTCAGACAAACTGGAGGTAAATCCTGCCTTTGCTCTTAGCAAAGCAACGTTTCGGAACTTTCTGTTTGCCATCTCTTGTGAGGGTTGAATTATGTCATGAATGTGGCACATACTAAATTCTTAAGTATTCCTACCCAACAAGCCAAACAAGTGAATGCTCCTCCGCCTTCATACACCAGATGCCATCTTTGGGCCTTCTCCGTGCTGTGGTTCCCTTCCTGAACCCGCGGATCTTGTGGTCCGTCTAGAAGGAGCAGTGCGTATGCACATTCGTTCAGCACTGATTCAAACCCCTGTTTGTGTACTTCTTAGACAGCCAAACGCTATAGGCAACAGCGTGAGGAAACAGCATCTGAAATATTTCACGATCTGGGAGGGTACACATCATGTGCGCTTCGTGGTAGATGTCCGTTGGATGAAGAAACAGATCTTTACCTAAGAGAAGTTTACGTTCTGCTGGGAGAGTATCTTGGTCCACTTGACCTGCTGTCTCAGACTGTGAGAGACCGGGGAGCTTATGGACAGCAGAAATTTATTTCTCACAGTTCTGGAGGCTGGAGGTCCAAGATTAACATGCCTACAGATTTGGTGTCATGCGAGGGCCCGTTTCCTGGTTCGGAGATGGCAGATTTCTTGCTGTGTCCTCCTGTGGCAGACGGGGTGAAAGCTCCGTGCGAGGGTCTCGTTTATAAGGCACTGTCCTTTTCGTGAGGGCTCCACCCTCATGACCTGATCACCTCCCTAGAGCCTCCCCTACCACCTCCTAAGACCATCGGATTGGGGATTAGGACTGCAACCTGGGAACGGGAAGTTCCAAACGTGGTCTGTAACGGAGATGCACTGTGGAGGCACCCCATGTTCTTTTCAGTAGGAGTCACAGTGGAGTTGGACGTGAAGTGGTTTCTGAGTGTCAGGGTGGAAGGGATTGTTGATTCCTTCCTGCCTCATCGGGGAAAGGGATAGTCACACATAAAAAGTAGTATTCGGTGTGGCTGATTCATACATTTGAAGACGTATGAAGTTGAAATAATAACAGTACAGGCCGAGAAAAGAACGTGAATGAAGACATGAGCGTGGAGTTGATCCGTGTCACTTGCGAGGAGCATAGATTTGGTCGCGGTGGTCAACGGACAGAAGGTTGTTTAGGACTTTTCTTGCCGTCTTAAAGAAGCGGTTCCTGGGGCGTGATCCTCAGAGAGCCAGGCAGAGCTGATGGGTAGGGATGTCTACTTTGTAACACTGAATGGTGAATGTTTTCTGGCTTTTCTCAGCGGTTTGAGCAGTCAGCTCTCTCTAGGATTCCAGAAGGCCCCAAGAAACTTATTTTTGTGCCTGTTTTTTAGTTAGTTCACTGTCCCTTCCATTAGCATGGGCTGTTGAGATTTGACTTTGCAGAGCTTTGGTGGATGCCTTTTTTCCTACTGTACTGGTGAAGAATGATTGATAAAATGGGAAATATATCGTTCCTTGAAAAACTCCTGTTGATTGGGTAGTCGTATTTCTGTGTTTGATTTCATGCCACAGTAGAGCTAACAGGAACTTCCAGCCTCTGGGGTTCTAAGTCATGAACTTCATGGTTGTCTTTTTCCCTTCACAGAAATAGAAAAGTTTCAAAAAGGAGAAGGCAAGGATGAAGAAAAGTACATCGATGTGGTGATTAATAAGAACATGAAGCTGGGACAGAAAGTATTAATCCCTGTAAAGCAGTTCCCTAAGGTAAGACAGTGAGGTTTGCAGGTTGTGGCAAACCTAATCACAAGGGAGCAGATGTTGAATTTGTATTCTGTTTGGTACCATCTTGAGGTGTTTTCCCTTAGCATAGCCTTCCCCCACCTCACACCAATACAGACATGCTTTTAAAGTTAATTAAAAATTAAAAACTTAGTGATTCTATCTTTTCTGTTTGACTTTAAGGTGAGTTAGGGAGCCCTAAAGAATTATGCTTCTGAATCATCCTAGCGATGGGATCATCCTAGCGATTTGGACAACCTACATTAACTTGTTTCTACTTTAATTTCTTCATTTGTAAGATGATGTCGGATTATTAAGAATTAAATAAGATTATCTATATTAAATGCTTAGCATTGGGTATAATAAGTACATAAATGTTCAAAATATTATCTAGTCTACTTCTCTGTTCCAGAAAAGTGTTCTGTTTTTCATTTATTGCAAGCCTTATGTCCTTGAACATGATTACAATAGGTGCTTTGAAGTTTCTATCTGATTCTAAATCTTGGTCATTGTAGATTTGGCACGACTTGATACATCGATACTCTTTTTATCTTGTTTTTCTTCTGAGTGTTTGTGTACATGATTTATGCATACTGTTGTATATATCGGTAGTTCATTACTTTTGATTGCTCAGTAGTAGTCCATTACTTAAATTACTTAAAAACAATTTATTCATTCATTCACCAGGGGAGTTTTCAATTTGGGGTTATTATAGATTAAATTGCTGTGAACATTTTCATACCAGTTTTCATTCATTTTCATACATTTTGTCATGATATGTTATTTCTTTTGAATAAATATGCTTAAGATTTAACTTGCTATGTATTTAATTTTACAAGAAATCGCCATACTTTTTCCCAAAGTGATTATACCTTGTTGCATTTCCAGGAACAGTGCAAGCCATTTGTAGTGTCTCTATGTCCTCATCAATGTCTAATGTTCTCAATCTGCTGACTTTTTAACCATTCGGATCCATATTGGTGTTTTCCTGTGGTGTTTATTAGCATTTCCCTGATTAGTAATGATGTGTTCATTTCATGTACTTACTGGCCCCTCCTGCATCCTCTGTTCTGAAGTGTTTTTTTAGGTCCTTTGCCTATTTGTATATGGTCTGTATGTCTTCTCATCACTGAGTTGTAGGAGCTTTTTTAAATACCCCAGGTGAAATGTCCTTTGTTAGATGTATTTTGTGACTATTTGGCTCAGTCTGTGGCTCTCCTCTTATTTTCTTCATAGTGTCTTTTGATCTGTAGAACTTTTTAATTTCATGATGTCTGTCTTATATATCAGGCTTTTCTTTCCCCTTATGATTATTACCTTCTGTCAACTAACAAATCTTTGCCAGCTTCAAAGAAATGCTAGAGTTGTTTATAAGTTATAAAGCTAGTCTCCTGTGTTTCTCTAAAAGCTTTACCATTATAGCTTTTACTTTTAGGTCTGTGATACATCGCAAATTGCTTTTTGTTTATGTCGTGATGTAGAGGGTTCACAATTTATTTTCTCTCCATGTGGATATCCGGTTTTTCCAGTACCTTTGGTTGAAAGATGTTTTCCTCCCACTGATGGTGGTAGCACCTTTGATGAAAATTACATGACGATGTAAGTGGAGGTCTATTTTGTGCATGTTCTTTTTTGTTTCGTTCATCTATTTATGGATCCTTATGCCACTACTGTACTATCTTCATTACTGTAGCTTCTTATAATAAGGCATGAAGTTGAGTGATGCAGTCCCTTCAACTTTGTCCTTTTTCCAAACTGCTTGGATAGAGGTCCTTTTCAATTCCATGTAAATTTAAGAATTATTTTATTAACTTTCACAAAACATTCTGCTGGGGTAATGATTACATTGTATTGATACAGTTTGTACTGTATTGATTAATTTGTGGCAATCCTACATCTTAACAGCATTGAATCTTCTCTTCCTTGACATGGTGTATCTTTCCATTTATAGATTTTTAGATTTCTATTAGCAGCATTTTATACTTTTCAGGGTAAAACTTTTACTTGCCTTCTGCTGAATTCATTCTTAAGTATTTTATGTTTTTTGATATTATTGTACAATGGATATTTTAAAATTTTTATTTTCTACTTTTTTTCCCTTCTAATAGAAAATTTTTTATATTGACCTTGTATCCTGCTACCTTGCCACATTCACTTGTCTTCATGAGTTGTTTTATAGATTACTCAGGATATACTGTGTGTACAGTCTTATCACCTACAAAAACAGTTTACTTCTTTCCCCCCAGTTTTTATGCTTTTTATTTATGTAGCTTGCATTATTGTATTGGCTAGGATCTCTGTGTAATGCTTGAGCACAGGCAGTGAGATTCGGTCTTCTTTCTTTGTTCCCAGAATGGAAAGCATTACGAGGGGGTAATAGCCAGGGTGGTTTGTTAGGTGGAGGAAGTCCCCTCCTATCTCAGTTTTGCTGAGAGATTTGATCCTGACTGGGTGGTGAATTCCACTGAATGGCCGTTTCTGCATTTGTTGAAATGAACACAGGAGGTTACTTCTTTACAGAGTTAATATAGTGAATTTTATTGATTGATTTGTCTAAATTAAATCAGCTTTGCATTCCTGGGTTAAATCCTGCTAATTATTATCTCTTTTATATATCGTTGGGTTCAAATGCATCTGTTGTTCAGGGGCGATACTAGCCTGTAATTTTTTTTTTGTTTACATATGTAATGTCTTTGCCAGATTTCGATATTAGTGTGATGCTGGTTTCATATAGTGAGAAGTGTTCCTTTCCTTTTTTTTTTCTTCTAACTCCAGAGAGTTTATGTCAATTTGATGCTGCTTTGTCCTCAGTATTTGATAGAATTCACCAGTGAAGCCCTTTGAGCCTTAAGTTTGATGATGAATTCAAAGTCTTTAATTGACATGGGTGCTAATCAGAGTTCCATTTCATCTTTTGTGGTTCTTCCTCCCCGCCCCCGCCAAGGGATTTATCCATTTCATCATAATATTTTAGCTATTACTTTTTCAAATATTTTTTATGACCCTTTCTTCCCCCACCTTTGGAAGCCAGTTACATGTATGTTCAACGTTTTGATATTCTCAAAATGGTTCCTGTATCTCTTTTCTCTTTCTCCCCCCCGCCATTCTTCAGATCAGACTTCTACTTCTTTATCTTCAATTCATGGATTCTCTCTTATGTTATCTTTCTCTGTTAAGCCCATCAGATAAATTTTTATATCAGGTATTGTCGTGATCTGTTTCAGAATGTATTATTTGATTCATATACAAGTATGTGTCTGTAAAAAATTTTATTCATTACAGGTGTTACATTATTTTTTGTCATTGAGTGTAGATAAAGTAGGTGCCTTTTTAGTCTTTTTTAATATGTCTCTAATTCTAAAACCCTAGTCATCTTGCATTTGACCTGAATTGATAAACTTATCTTGATAGCCAGTCATAGAGTTCCAGTGTTTTGTGTGTTGGGTAATTTTGGATTGTATCCTGGGCGTAGTGAGTGTTGTTGACTCTGGCTTCTGTCCTGCTGTTCGAGGAATGTTGGTGATTTTGGATTCAGGCTGCAGACTGGTTGAGTAGAGTGCTAATCTCAGTTCAGTTCTTTCCTTCGTTTGACTTCTGCATTTGTTTTTGGCATACGGGGTCCTGGGGTCAGCCTGAGATTTGGGCGGATTTNCCCCCCCCCCCCCCCCCCCCCGTCTCTGACTCTGTCTTTCCTAGGATCCCTCCCTCACATTTTGGCACTGTGATTGCCTCAGACTCTGCCCCCCCCCAGGCTAAAAACTCTAAAACCAGTGAGTGCGCCACGCCCAGTCTTCCAAGTCTTGACTCCCTTCCTGAATCCCCTTGTTTTTGATCATTCTCCAAAGGCCTCAGATGTTGGTGTTTGTATTTTGCTTGGAGTTAAGAACGTATAGTTGTTATCCATAAAGGGTCATCCTGTTAGGAGCCCCCACAGCCGTACTTGCAGAACCGAAGGTACGTATTTTTAGTAAAGAGAAAACTGTGTTGTGAACTTTTCATAGACAGATTCATTACTAAACAAAGCATGGCTTACAGAAACCTTATAAGTTGATCACTATGCTTGATACACTACATGCACAATATGCAGTAGATGGAAAGATGAATAGACATTCTCCCCGTCCTTAAATAGTTCATAGTCTGGTACGTGATTAATTTGGAATTAATGCTTTGTGTATATGAGTGAGTATATGAAATAAAATATGGGTATGAAAGTACCTGAAATAAAATCTCAAATATTGTTTTTCACTGTCATCTTTGATGAGAGTGGGGGAAGACAAATTATAATTTCTGTGTCTAACAGAGAGCAGAGTCTATTTCAAGGACTCGTAATATCTGAAGTAGGCTGCGTAGAAATACACTGCTTTCAGAATGCTGAAAAAAGATATTTCTGCTTAGCCTAATTGAGCCTGGGAGTTTCAAGCCAGACTTTTGTGAAGGCTCATCTGGCACTTGTGGCAGTTCTAAGAAAAAGCTTTCCTGCTGGTGCCAGTGAGTAGATGGAGCTGGAGGAAGCTGGTGATCGTGGGCACAGGGGCGGTGGGCAGAGTGCAGCTGGATGCGCAGTTACCCGAGACTGCGTTCCTTCAGCTGCTGGGGCCAGAGGGCAGTGCTATTTGTGAAACTCCATCCAATAAAAGGATTTCCATTAACTGAATATTTTCTTTTAATGAACCACTTCCAGCTCTCTTTTGGTGGATAGCACTGCATGTGAGTCTTTCAGTATTCAGAGCTCAGACACTCCGCTCTCTTGAGTTATATGTCAGAGCTTGTAAAGTGTGAAACTCAAAGTAAACGCTGTTTTATGGGGTGTTTTTTTAAGACTTAAAGCTGTAGTAATCGTTATCCGGAGATTTCCTGTGGAGAAACCCTTACCCTTGGTTCTGAGCAGAGGCTAGATACAGCGTAAGTGCCAAATCAATGTTGGAACCAATAGATCCTTTGTGGGTTAGATTTTACATTCTTTTGTTGTTGTTCCATGCATCACTGAATCCATCCATCCATCCATCCATTCATATACCTAAGATGAGCAACCTCACATCTGTAATGTAGCATGAGGAGGTCGAGGTTAGAGTGCTCTAGGAAGACAGAGAGGAGGATCGTACTGACTCTCTGCGAGAAGCCTTCCCGAGTGGCTGTCCCTGAAGTAGCTGGCTAGGCTTGGGTCAGAAGTAAAGACAGGGTGAGGTGGAGGGCTGGCCATGACAGGGAAACGCAGGGCACAGAGCAGTTGTGAAATTATAAGCCATTTTATTTGGCCAAACAGGTTAATTTCAAGAAGATGTGCAGATTTTTTTAGACTAGTAATAGATCAAGTGATAAGAGAGCAGAATGTGGGGTAGGGCTGGCCCGTGAGGGCTGTGGAGGTCGGACAGGGAGTGCGGTCAGAGCTGTGTCGGCAGGTGAGGCAGCTTCTGCAGGTGTGTCAGCGTGGTGCACCGGTCCAGAACCAGGGCACGCTGCACGCGGAGGCATGCTGGGCCGGGAGACTCCGGTGCGCGGTCTGGGATGAAGTAGGTTACATCTCCGTGTAACACTGCACACGCGCACACGCTGTTGCTGCTGGGGTGACATGTCTGCTACGGTGTTAAGTAAAAAAAGGAAAAGCAGCGTATAAAGCAGGTAATAGCCCAGTTGGACAATTACTTAGGGAAAAAAAAACCAAAAACCTGACTCTTAAGAGAAGTTACTTTCTAGAGGGTAGGACCATGGGCCGCTGTTTGCTTTGCCTGTTTCTGTACTTTAATGTTAACAATTTGGTGCAACTTCTATAACTGGCAGAAAAAAAGATTTCCATTTTGGGGATAAAAAATGGCCCTGAGATTGTTGATTTGGGAGAGACCTTTGTACTATGATTGTTAGGATTGAGTGTACTGAGCTAAATTCTGTCAGTTTCAGTTACAAGTTTAACTTAGATTTATTAATATTCTTAATTTGCTAGTTGTTTAATCCATAGGCATTCTAATTCATGCATACTATTTTCAAGTGACATTATATTAATCAACATGGTTTATTACATTGAATGTTTTCGTATCATGTGCTTATTTGAAATTTGCTATGTTTCCTGTTTCACAGAAGCTCTTAGGTTAAGGGTCTTGAGAGAGAAGAGAGAAGTACTTACAGAAACACATTCCCTCCTGGAGTTTGAATTAAAGCTCAGGGAAACTTTCTTTTTAAAAGTTGGTTTGCAATTTTCCCTTGTAGCGTGTTGCAGACAAGTAAAAGTCCATGAATTTACTACAGGGTAGAAAACTATTTCATAGAAATCTCGATGGGTTTAAAAATTTCCCACAGTAGTAAGTATTTGGACAGTTATGTTGGTATGTAAACTCTTGCCTTTTACGTGACTCCTAATTGATTTGCAGAGGCATATACTATTTTTCCAGAGGCTTTATGTGAAAACAATGTTTATTTTTTTTGTGTCCAGTTGGTAGTTTACCTGTAGAACTAAAGTGATAACATACTTGTATGTTAGTTCTTGATGTGTAGGTGCCTTTACGAAAGTTGATGTTGGTGGCCAGTGGGGATTTTGACACTTGTTAACATTGAGGAAGCCTGATACTAAAAATAATCACTTTAAGACACATGTATTTGTGATAAGTTGCTGTTAGTCTTCCTCCTGCTCTGCATTAAATTTTGGGACCCCATGATGACGTAGGAAGGCCACTCTGGACTCCAGAACCTCAGGGAATGTTCTGACCTGAAAGGCTGTGTTTGACCATGAACCATCCAGGTCAACCTCCCGCCATCTCAACAGCCCACACCTCCCAGGGAACCGAGAGCCGTGCGCTTGCAGGTAGAGATGGAGGGATACATCTGCAGAGGCTGTTTTCCCTCTGCTGTGATCTTGTGACACATTCTGATGTCATGACAATTAGAAAGTTCTTTAAATGGGTATTTGTAAATATGATAGCACTCAAAAATATTACGAAGAAATTTCAAATCTTATGGTGTGACTTTTCCTTTATTCTCTTTAAATAATTTTATAATTCTTTGTAGAATTGATTATTCTTTATAATTCTTGATTATTGACCAGGAAAATAGCACTTAAACCTAGATTTATATTTGTTAAGTGGACTCCAAAACCAGCCAGGCATAAATTGCAGGGTTCCTGAAAGAATTTATGTTCCTGGAGAATATTATTTATGTTCCTGAAACATCGACATAACCCAATTTTATGACTTTCATTCCTCCTCTTCTTGGCAAACCTATACCTTTTTCTGCATTCCTTATTTCACCGAATGACAGACACCACATGTACCTCAGTGTCCATGCCTGAAGTCAGTTTGTGATTTTTGTCTACTGGTTTCTCTTTCATTTACCTGGTCCCCCTCCACTCTTGAAACACCCTGACTTACACAATTATTATTTGTAGTTTCTCAAGGCTTTCCAGACTAGTTGTCATGATTCTAGTGAAGGCTACAACCTACTATTCCCCATAATTAAATCATTCTGGCTCAATGGTTACCCTGCCCTCCCCTCTGATCACTACTTGTTAACATTCTGAACTTACACTTAAGGACTAAATTTAATTCCACCTGTAATTCTTTCTCCAAAAATAGCTGTCTCTTACATCTTTAAATTCTTGTACTGTCTGTCTGCCTCTTACGTTAATTTAGTATTTACCCTATATTATTTAATGAAATGTACTCTGTTTTTCCTGTTAGAGTATCAGTCCTTTGGGAGTAACTGGAACCATAGTCGATTCATGAATTTTCCTACATAACGGTTTCTCAAGAAATACTTGTGCAATCAAAGTGTATTTTATCCCAAATCAAATGGCAATAGTCCACACAGTTTTTATTGATTTTCTTTGCTGCAGAAGTTACTGTGACCTATTAAAGCTATAGATATAAAAATAATTATTTAAGTTTACTAATTTGCCAACCACAAATCACTAAGTATTACTGGTGGTAGTGAACATTATTTGATGCTGTTACATTGATTGTAATTTTAACATAGTATCTATTTCTGAATGGCAAGGAGCTCAACTTATTTAGACATCAGCAACTCTAAAAATCAATGAAGTGTACAAAGAAATTTTCCGGGAGATGGTACAGGCAAAATCCATACATAGAGGCATACACAAATCATGTACAATGTGAAATAATCTACATACTTTCCATCTCTATTTGCTCAAGGCTGGATTCTACTCTTTGGGTGAGTAGATGACAAAACAAATACAGATAGCAAACTATCCAAAAGTGAGTTTGAAATTGTTAACCAGAAACTCCCAGACTTCAAAATTCTGGCTGCGAGGGTATGAAACTAAGGGCAAGAAATTGATCTGGACAAGAGCCTGTTACATAAGATGGGCGAGGATGACAGTACAAATTAAGAAGTAGTAATGGAATACAAACATAAAGATGAGTTGTAATTATTTGAGGAAATAGAAATAATAAATATGTAGAAGTCATGGTATTTCAAGAATGGAGGGAGAGGCGATAAATCAAGTAGAAGCTAGTAGACAAAAATCACACACCGATTTCAGGCATGGGAGCTTAGGTATGTATGTTGTCATTCAGTGGAATCTAAAATGGCCCATAGAGCTAATAAAAGTGGTGATGTGGTCTTTCCTTTCAAGCAAAGGCAGGTAAGACAGATCTCATTTACTATTTACTTTCTGTTCTTGCCCTTGGGCAGGAATCAGAGGAGTGTGGAGATTATGAACAAAATGTATTTCTTGAAGGTTTAATTCTCTTTCCCTGGTAAGGTAAAAGCAGATGCTTGGGTGATGTTTTCCAAAGTGGGACATATGCACAACAATATATTTGGTGCTGGAAGCACTTGCTAGAACTTCTATTTTCATGTATATTTTATAGCTTATAGTTTTCTGTTGTCAGACACTGTTCCAGCATCTTATATGCATTAACTCATTTAGTCTTTCCGACTTTAGGAGGGAATGATTATCTGCTGTTCACATATGAAAAAAACAACAAAAGAAATACAAACAAAAACACAAAGAATAGAGAAGTAATTTGCTACAGATAAATAATTTGCTAAGCGTCACAGTTACTAAGTAATTGGCATTTGAATCCCAGAAATATGGCTCCAGAGCCCATGCTTTTATTCAAAAAATTAAACTTAATATTAGTATGTAGTACCTAGTACCTAGATGAATGCTCGTTCCATTACAGGGTTCATGTGAGTGCCTGCAGTTCTGTGCACACTGAGACCGTATCTTCTGGTAAGGTGGTGGGGGTAGGGGTGGTTCCCCAGTGTAGAAGTTCTCACCACGTCTTAATGTGCTTTCAGTATATTAGGGCATATGGCTGTGATGTGTGCCTCGGTTTGGATTCTTGGGCTATGTTACCTAGTTTTAGTTAAATTTACCTTTAAACAGGCACAGATTATTACAAGACAAACTGTGAATTAAAAGTCTACAAATATATTTGAAATGAGCAAGAAAAATGGAAGCGCTGATCCTTCCTCTGTGCCTAGTCCAAGCTCAGCCTTATAACAAAGTAAAGACAACTGTGATCCAGTTGGGTATGACAAGAAGAATCTTCTCAAACTGTAACTGTTTCTCTATGTCTAGTATCGTTAATGATGAAGCTTCTGCCCTACGTATTATGACATAAACCCATGATAGAAGACATACAGAATTTTAAATAAATGACATACATACATGCAACAGATACACATATGTACATACATACATACATTTTATGTGTGTGTCTGTATTTATATATCTCCTTGAGAGGTGTGGGGGCCAGTGGTGGGGATAATTCTTTGCCGTCTAACGTAAGATCTTGCCATACTTGAGGCCAAGGGTGCATTTGCGTTCACCATCACTGGTAACCTCCCTTTGTCCTCTTTCCTCTGTTACTTCTTCTTAGCTCTTAATTTAATGAGATATATTCTTAATCTTGTATCCAAGCATTTAAAAAAATTCTTTATATCTTCTCTTTTGTTTCACAATCCTACCTCAGACCCGTCTCTGTATTACTAAACTACATTGTCTATCGATACGGTACTCTATTATCTTGTAGTCTTTCTCAGATGTCTTTTTAAGCATTTTAATGAACACTTAGGTTTTTATAAGACACTCAATCACAAGATGCTGTTGACCAGTTAAGACCCATACGCCAGAAATCTGCTGCCTTCCATGTGTGCTTGCGTGGCATACTCTAGGTTTTCTTTAAGTTAATTAAGCTGTGTTAAACCCCTGGGTAGTGATTGGTATACTCTGGACATTAATTTTGATTGACATTCATCATTCTCTTTGAATGCATGAGACACGGCTTGACTTTTAGAAGCTAGGTGCTGTCGTACGCAGTTGTTGAGTTGTTGAAGATGAATGAGATGAATGAGACAGGGTCTCTGCCCTCAGAGAGAGGGTCACAGCCTCTGCCTCCATTAGGGAAAATAGGTAGGCAGGTACATTGAGAGGCCTAGAAAAGACTATGATGTTTGAGGCTATGAAAACTTAACTTTTTGATAAATGACTGCTTTGTCCTTGTTCTCTGTGCTGGTGCTCTGCCCCCAGCAGTCACTCCCTGCTCTTCGCTTGAGTCTGTCCTGACCTTGCAGTTCCCTTCCAGTGAGAGCTTTGCAGCAGAGTGACGGGATATCATGATGCCAGGTTCTGGGTGCCTGCTTTAAGGGGAGCGGGCAGCTTCTGCTTTTCTGATCTTGGAAGCTTTATTCCGGGAAGAATCTCTGCCACCTTGAGGCCACCATGATAACTGGGAGCCCAGGACACCTAGGTGGGGTAGAATCGGTGAAATCAGGCAGAACTGAAGACCCCAGCTGACAGCCACCATCAGTGGTCACAGACATGGGAACAAGCCATCTGAGAACGGGTCTTCCCGCCCCAGCTGACCTGGCCGTTGCCACATGGAACTCCCCCCAGGGCTCAGGTCGCTCAACTGTGAGCAAATAAATCAATGGTTATCGTTTAAAGCCACTAAGTATGGGGTTAGTTTGTTATGTAGCTGTAGATAACCAAAATAGCATTAAAGCCTGCTCTTCTCGCTGTGGGGTCAGGCTGGGCGTGTGAAATGACCCACATGTGTACCTGCCGGCTGCATGCCAGGGCTTTAGGGGTGGAGTGGCAGGGCTGTGAGGGGGAGAAGGGCCATCGTGGACCACAGGGGTTGCTTTTAGCAAGTGTCAGGTTTAGCCCAGGATTTCATTTTGCTGATGAAATAGTAAAGTGCATTTAAGAAAAACAGCGGAGGTGAAGGGAGCACTAGAAAACTCAGTTACAGTTTGGGAAGTTCCCATCCCACTTGTGAGCCTGTTCGTCATCGTGACCAGGAGGGATTGCACCATGACAGCCCTTGACCCTTGGAAACTCTTCCTCTTGTGCCAAAGAGTGCTTTCTATTTTGTGATACAGCTGATAGAGCTGTGGCTTTCTCAGAATAAAGAATGATAGCCTGGAGACTGGAGTTCTGGTCCCTGGGCTCACGAGCTTATTTGTGTCCTTCTGCTGATTCCATTTTTGTTTTGGTTTGGTTTGGTTTGGTTTTTGTTTTTTTGTTTTTTTCTTTCTCGAAGCACGACTTCCTGTGTAGCAGTGTGTTGAGAGTGGAGATGGGAATTAAGTTGTTGATGTCAGAGTTGAGTAAAATACATTCTTTCCTCTCAGGACTCTAACACAAAAAGCAGTACCTTAACATCTGGCTTGGTAAGTGTCACCTGGGAAAGCAGGAGGTGAAAGAGGATGCTGGGAGGCCCCCGCGGCAGAAGCCTGCGGGCCTAGGAGATGGAGCACGCTCCGAGCAGGGGCTGGCCCTGAGCAGGGCCTGGCCGGGCATGCACTATGTCCCCTGGAGCCCACTCTTCCTTCAGTGTAGAGTTTGCCATCCTGAGGGGAGTGAGTGCCTATCAACGGGGAACAGTTAAGCAGTGGCCAAAATACAAAGGAAAAAAAATGAAACCATCCAGATTTCCATCTGTATTTCAAACTCAGAATTAAATCTGGATTCTTGACAGTGGCCTGCGAGGCTGGCTGGATGTCTGTCTTTGACTCTCTTCCTTCCAGCCCCGACTTGCTCTGCTCCCCTCAGGCTGCCAGCTTCTTGGTTCTCAGAAGCCCCGTCGTGCCCCAGGGCTTTTGCACTTGCTGATCCCATTGCAGGAAACAGTATCCCCACACCCTTGCACAGCACAATTTGCATTCTGTCCAGCATTCTTCTCCTCTCACAGGGCAAGAGGGCAAGAGTTCTTTTCAGCTCTGCGTCTGAGTTCTGGGTAGTTCTTGGTAGTTTTGGAGAACCAGCCATGGCTAAAGTCAAAAGCAGGAAAGTAGTGTCACTAGAGAGGCAGGCAGGAGCCAGGCTCAGTAGAGTCAGGACACTGGGACTGGACTCTGAAGCCGATTGGGAGTTGTGTTTGAATCAGAGATGTACTCAAGTGTGCTTTGTGAAGAGCTCTGGGCTGACTGAGGAGGCAGGTGGATTCGGTGAAAGGGTTCTGTGGCGGGCGAGGGGAGCGAGGATGGTGGCCGGGGCTGGGAGCTTGTGGTGTGACTGGAGAAAAGTAGACATCGAGGAGGTGAAATTGGTGAGCTCTCATGAGTCCAGTGAGCATTTATGAAATGCTCTCTCTGCACAGGGCTTGGAGCAGGGGGCACAAAAGGCCCCGTTGCTGCCGTCATGGAGTGAATGTCAGGTTCCTGGCTCGAGTCAGGGTCCCGCGGCGGGGCTGCTCGCTGGGCCGAGGAGCTCTAGAAGATAACGTTCGACGCTGTGCTGGCCCGGGTCATGAGTTCAGTGGTAGGGTTGAGTTGGAGGTCGATAAAGCAGCCCTTTGTTGGACTAACCAACTTTTTGGTGAGCACCCAATTAAGGGGACCTTTTAATGGAGACAGTGACATGTTCTTGAGGCTTAGTTGTTTATGAAATGACAGCTTAAGTGTAATTGTTCCCTGAGGAACAGTGTCACATCACAAATATAGTTTAAACCAATTAAAGCCAGTTCAGAAAAGCATTTAGTCTTTACCAACGAAGAACATAATTATGGGATCTTATACATTATGCAGTGAAAACTCTATGTTGGTTTACTATCTCTGAAATTTTCCTGTTTACAATTTTAACACTTACACTATGATAATATATTTGTAATGTAATAATTGACATCTGAAAAAATATAATTCGTCTTGGAAATAACACTTTCACCTTTTATGCAAATCTAGGCACAAATAAAGTTATTTATTATTATTTTTATTTTTTATTACATTATCTCAGTCACCATAGAGTACATCATTAGTTTTTGATGTACTGTTCCATGATTCATCATTTGTGTATAACACCCAGTGCTCCATGCAACACGTGCCCT
Source organism: Ailurus styani (assembly GCA_002007465.1). Taxonomy (NCBI): domain Eukaryota; kingdom Metazoa; phylum Chordata; class Mammalia; order Carnivora; family Ailuridae; genus Ailurus; species Ailurus styani. The sequence continues at coordinate 1,693,149 of LNAC01000270.1, read as the reverse complement.
CCTTAATACCCATCACTGGGCTAACCCATCCCCCTCACCCCCCTCCCCTCTAAAACCCTCAGTTTGTTTGCCAGAGTCCATAGTCTCTCATGGTTCATCTCCCCCTCTGATTTCTCCCCTTCCTTCTCCTAAAGTCCTCCATTTAATTCCTTATGTTCCACAAGTAAGTGAAACCATATGATAATTGACTTTCTCTGCTTGACTGATTTCACTCAGCATAATCTCCTCCAGTCCCGTCCATGTTGATACAAAAGTTGGGTATTGATCCTTTCTGATGGCTGAGTGATATTCCATTGTATATATGGACCACATCTTCTCTATCCATCGGCCTGTTGAAGGACATCTTGGCTCTTTCCACAGTTTGGCCATTGTGCACATTGCTGCTATGAACATTGGGATGCATGTGGCCCTTCTTTCCACTACATCTGTATCACAAATGAAATTGTTAATAAAAATGAAAGTTAAAATATATTACATTCTCATTTTAGAATATGGTTGTCAAAAACCAGATCCTGACTTCAGTTTAAGGAAAGACTTTATTTGAAAGTATTATTACAAGAGCAGGGAAGGAGCCGTGTAATAGAAGACCTGTGCTTCATGAGATCAGACCGCAAAGGCTTGGCTTTTATGAGGAGAGGGCATGAGGCCAGCAAGGTGGGGCAAGTGGGAGGAGTGGGTGGAGGCTGCATGAAGAGACAGCAGATCGGAGAACGTTCCCCTTGAGGCTGGAGCCTGAAGTGGGGGGGCCTTTCAGGGATTGTATGGTGGCCCAGGTTGCTGGTGGGTCGCAGTCAGGGGCCTGAGGAAAAGGGAGAACTTCCCTGAAGTTTGATCAGGTCATGTTAGTGGACATTTTCTGATTGATTAGTGGGGACAAACAGGTCAGCTAATCTTTTGTGGGGCAAAGAATGCAGATTTAGAGGGTCTGTGTCTGGCTTTGTCGAAGGGTCACCCACAGGTCTTACCTAAATCACACGGGGAGGAGGAGTTCTTTGCAGTGAGCCATTCCCAGGAATGGAAAAGGGCCTGAGCTTGTCCTCATCGTCACTGTTATTCAGGAGCACAGGGTCCAGTTAAATTCAGCATCCTCCTGGTGCTCAGCACTTACCTGATGCGCCTTAATTTTCTGGATAACCCTTCAGTATGAGGTCTCTCATAAGCCGTGACTTGGCTTCCTGAGGACCAGGAAGGCTAAGGAATGCCATGGTCAGAGGCTGCCCGTAGGAGGGTGCCCACTGCTTCAAAAGGCTGTGGCCTGGGGGGCTCCAGTGGGATGGTCCTAGTACTTGGAGCAAATGAGACAGCCATGCCACCTAATTTGTATATCATTCATGTTGTCTGAAGCATCTAAGACATATATTCAGACTGTGTCACTCAGGCCATTTCTTGTTGCAGCTACCAACCTGGGCTAGCTTAAGTTTTGTTTTGTTTTTCGAAGTACATAGGGTACCTTATAGAATCCATGGAGAAATGGAACTCGTAATCTGCAAGAAGGACAACAACAAGGACTTAAAGCCTAAGAAAGAGGGAGGAGCCAGGGTCAGTGACTGCTCTCCCTAGCAGTGTTTCTCAGTAGGGACAAAGCTGACATTGTACACAGGACACATCTTGATTGTGAAGGGCAGTCCCGTCCATTTCCGATGTGTGGTATTCTTGGCCTTTGCCCACTAAATGCCAGTAGTGACCTACATCATTGTGACAACCAAACAAATGTGCTAAGTATTTCCAAATTCCCTGGGGAGGTGATGCAATCAGGGGTTGAGAACCTGACCAAGCAGCCAAGCGTAGTGCCATTGTTGTGACTCAGCATTAAGGACGTGAGTGTCTGTTGTCTTAATTCTAAACCTCAGACTCCCCTGACTTCCAGTCGGAGGCCAACTCCATGACTCGCCTGGGTGGCTGGGGCCACCGGTCCTGCCACTTCAGTGTGCTGGCTCCCTTGGTAGCCTTGCAGATGGAGGGGAGTCAGTTTTCAGTAATCAGTGGGTAGCATTCTTATAAATTTATGTATGTCCATAATAGTTGAATTCATCAATTTATTACTTACTAATTCGGCATGGAGTATCACAGTCTGTTGGTTGCTCTCTTAGGTGATTTTTTATACCTTTCTGTATTTAATTCATATTTGCTGATTCACCAATCAGTAGGTCGTACAGTTCCTGTGTTGTAGATGAAGTCTGCGATTCATGACGGTGACTTGACTTGGGGCATGGAACTCCTGCACAGTACGTGCTGGTACAGAGAATGGAGTGAAAGTGTTTCTGACTGTCGAAACACTCATGGATGTCCTTTTTGGTGAACGAAAGGGTAATAAAAATTAAATGGAGAAAGAATACTCCTAAAGGCATATAAAATTATAAAAATGTTTTTCCTTCTTATTTATAGTTCAGCAAATGACCTTGAATAAATCATATCATTCTGTGGACTTCAGTTTCCTCACCCGTATAAAATTAGATGTTTGGACTGCATGATTTCTAAGGTGTCTTAGTTTTTGTTAGTGGGGAAATATTTAGCTATTAAAGCTGTGATGTAAATGTGGCAGCTCAACCCCAACTGTAGTCTCATGCCATCTTTGAAACCTGCCAAAATGAATATAAATGAAGGCAAAAGGCACAAATCCTCAAAGACAAGAATGGAAGGGTGAGACAATAATAGGCCAACAATGGGAGTGAAGTTTTGGTGGCTGCAAAATAAATGGATAAATGGTAATGACTTAGGTGACAAGGGAAGGCAGAACTCGGGCTTACAGGGCAAGAGAAAGTGTCCCAGAAACAGGCGCATTAGTACGGAAATAACTTGAGCAGGCTCAGGAATCCTGGACACCAGTTATTGAGAAGGTGGACTCATGGGCAGAATTGAAGGAGACAGGTTCTAAGTTTGGGTGAGAAGTGGTTAGACCACTGGATGCTCTTCCTAGCTGATAAAACCAGGCATCTGCCTTCGTAACCTACAGCAGGTTAAGATTGCCTAGAGATTGCCTGAAGGGGTTGAATAAAGAAGCCTTGGGCTCTAAGACCCAGGTAGATACAACTGAGGGCTAGAGATGCCACACTGAAAATGACGGTATTATTTTCCTTAAATAAAAGTGTGTGTGCCTACTAGTGGGAATCCCAGCATTCCAGCAGCCAAGCTGATACCTCCTGCTGGGAGATTGGGGAATTCCTATTCAGGGTAATGCTTACCTAGACCAAGAGAAGAGAAGCACAGGTACTGATATTTGAGTAACTCTTGATGAAAAAACCGGCCTGCCATCTTAAAGTGAATTATGAAGTCTGGTTGTCAAATCTTGTGGATGAAAGCAGGACTTCAGCTAATGTTTTGAAGCCTCAACCTTAAATTTTTAAGAACAGGCAGCAGAGGCTTACTGGTCACTTGAGGAAAGCCCATAATGTAAAAAGAGACCAATTCACAAAATCTGAATCTGTTGGAAGAAGCAGAAACTATAAGCTCCAAGATGGGGCAGGGGTGGGGGGCACTGCCATTAATATTCTCAGAAATATGAGACTTTATATCACTTCCATAAAATGTTTTTAAAATGCTGTAAAAAAAAGAACAAATATAAGAAAATACTATTAGTAGTTAAACATTTGATAGCAGAAATGAAAAAATCAATAGATATGTAGGAAAAAAATCAATAGGTATGTAGAAAGTAAAACGGAGAGAGAAGGTAAAAGGGAAAGAGGAAAAATAAAAGAGAAATTTAGAGTTCCAACTCAGGAGATCCTAATAGCCAAATAATAGAATTTCCAGAAAGATAAAGCAGTGAAAATGGGGAACCAAGAATAAGGTAGAGATGAGTGGGTGGAGACACTGATTTTTTTCCCCCTGTGTTATATTATTTGGTATTTTTCACTCTATACATATCATTTCTATATTTTTAAAAAGTAATTGACTTAAAATTAAATTTAAAAAACAAAAAAACACATGTGAAGGTTAAAAATACTGTAGATATTTGAGTTTTCATTGAAGACCAATAAAATTAAAAGTAGGCAAAGAATAAATACCATTTTGATTTTTTAAAAGTACGTATTTTAAGAAAATTACTTCAATTACCGTAGGGAAATGGAGGAACAATTTTCTCTTAAAAACAGCAACAGCACAGCAGTGGCATAGCTCATGGAGAGGAGCTGACACCAAACAGCAGCTGCAGGAGTTTGTAATCAGGAATCTTGCCAAAGAAAAGTTTCCCTGCTGGTCAGTAGGGCTGACCTTCTCTCTGGGAACAAGTATTCATGACTTACCTTACTTATGGTAAGGCATTTAAACGTATGAAATCCCCAATTATAATCCTTTCATTCAGGATATATTTATTGTTTATTCTGTGCTAAGCATTGTTCTGATTCATTTATATGGACACACTTAATCTTCCTAACAGCCTTATGGGGGTAGGTTCTGTTGTCTTTCACCGTTCTCCTTTTACAGATGAGGAACCCAAGGTACGGAGGGGTCAGGTAACCCAGTTCACTAGCTGGGTTACTCAGCTGGTAAATGGAAAAGCCGGGTTTTAAAACCATGGCAGTGTAGCCTCAGAGCCAGTACCCTTAATGAATTCATTTCTGCTCTGCTTGTTAAAAAATTAATCAATAAAGAATAAATAAATAAATAATTTGTCAGCATTTTCATAGCTAGTTATTTTAGAACAGATAGATGGATTCTGTCATAAAGCTTTGTGAACCACCGAAGGCTTGAGAACTCGTCTGGGCCAGTACACTCCCTGGCTGAGTAACCGAGGCTCAAGTGCTGACGAGGTGGAAGGACCCAGACACTCCAGAGGGACCAGCCTGGAGCACCTTACATCTTCCCCACCTACGGTTGAAGTTAAATATGTGTTAAAATTGTCAGGATAGCAACCTAGGATTTCTGGGAATTAGCTTAATTTATAATTTGTTAAATCTAGGTATCCTTGAAATAATTGGTTTTTACTTGCAACTTTTAGCCCCGTTATGTGTGGTTTGTGAAAAACTGTACAGTGTGAGGCATATTGCAGGAACTTAAATAATTGGCGTTTATTAGTGATGTGTAGTGTACTGGAGAGTTTACTGTCATTCAAGATTAATAAATTACTTTCAGATATGAATGTTACAAATTTGGTTTGTTTATTTTTTCCCTAGTTCAACTTTGTAGGGAAACTTTTGGGTCCCCGTGGCAATTCTCTGAAGCGTTTACAAGAAGAAACGTTGACAAAAATGTCCATCCTCGGGAAAGGTTCCATGCGAGACAAGGCAAAGGTAACGTTCACCATAGACAATGGCTACTTCGGAGACAAGTTACATAGTGTACTTTTGTATTATCCATTGTATTAATACAAATTATATTTGAGGATTGCAAATGAAATTGCATGAAAATGTTGTATATGGTGATGAGTTTGTGATACTGTGTAGAAAACTGAGTCCCTTGGGTGGGTTTCAAACTATATGGTGTCCTGCATGTATGTCTGTAACTCTGAACCTTCACTTGTAAAACGCATGAGCAGAGCCTGTGTTTTGGACTGTAGAAGCCGAATACCTCACGGACAGTGCAGCGATACTAAAATTACCACAAAGAGAAACAAAAGTTATCTGCAGTCGTATTGCCACTGTTTGCATCTTAGATGAGTTCCTGGCAGCCTTTTTTCTATGCCTGTATTTCACATAGTTGCATTTATAAAATATACACTCGGATTTGCTCTTTTTGCCCTTCATTTGATACCCTATACACTGTATCAAGTTAAAATTGATTTTTTTTTATTTTTTATTTTTTTTTTAAGATTTTATTATTTATTTGACACAGAGAGAGAGATTACAAGTAGGCAGAGAGACAGGGAGAGGAGGAAGCAGGCTCCCTGCTGAGCAGAGAGCCCGATGTGGGCCTCGATCCCAGGACCCTGAGATCATGACCTGAGCCGAAGGCAGAGGCTTTAACCCACTGAGCCACCCAGGTGCCCAAGTTAAAATTGATTTTAAATGTTTTAATAGTGGCTTTGTATTCTAACACACAGTAGCTCTGCTTGGCTCTATTCCTGCTAACTGCCTCTTTTTTTTTTGTAGTAAGCTAAAATTACAGTTATTTTTATTGATCACTTTCTTAAAATACTGCTTCTGAAAGAAATTTTTACATTTCATAATGTGCTATCACTTACATTGTTCTCTGTTATCATTTTGTTGTTCTGTCCCTGTGAAAAGATTGATACTACTGAAAACCAAACCCACATTCAGGGGTCGCTTTCCACAAAATGTTGAACAATGATTGTGTCAGACAAGAAAGTTACTTAGACAAAATTCAGCCTCCTTGCACGCACAAAAAAGTCATCGAAACAAAGGCTTTTATAATAAAAAAATGGCTGCCATTTGTTTGTCGAACAGCTACTGTGAGTGCATTGCCCTGTGTTATCCCCAGAGAAATGATGGAAGATGTATAACATTTTCCTTATTTTACATGTAAAAAAACTGAGATTTAGAGAACCTGAGTATATTATCTTGGTTAATCAGGGAAGTTAAATTATTTGATTAAAATAGGGCTATGTATCATACTGACATGGAGTGTTGTTTAAAAATAGAGATTCCTGTACAAACTTTATAGGGTAGAGCCTCAAAAGGAATTTTCCATGGGTGTTTGAGATGATTCTAACGCCTGGCCAGGTTAGGCTCACTACTCACTAAGCCTTGCTGTCTTAGATGATGTTACTTTGATTCCCTGACTCCTCTGTTCTGGCAACTGGAGGAAATGAAGCCATGTATTGGTCAGTTGGTCGGAAATTTTGTATAACTTACAGGGAACTAGCCCATCCTTGCTGATACCTTCATTAGGTCTTCAGTAAGGCCATCTGGTCATGAGGTACATGATATGACCAGTGAAATTCATCAATGTACCGCTTATTTTGTTTGTTGTTAAGGGAGTTTTTTTGGTCAGAAGCAACATTTTTGTGGTACGGTGGCAGTGATCAGGGCATCCACAGAGAGTTTTACTGTGCAAAGGAAGCCAGGAAGCCAAGTCTTCAGCTAGGTTATATGTCCAAGTAATAGCAAGTGCCTGGCTAGCCCTTTAATGAAAAGGATTCTAAATATCATCACTTTGCTGTCAGGGGTTGGTGATTGTTCCAGATTATGTTGTCATTTTAAGGGCTGTCTCTGCCGTTGGCATATTGGGCATTCAGCAGTGCAGTAGCCAAGAGTCCTTCCTGAGGGGAGTCTGTGTTGTAAAGTAATGGATAACCTCTCTCTGTGCTACCACAGACCCTTTGTTTGAGTCCTTTGAGTAGCACTGAGGTGGCTGGGGCATGAGGTGCTGTGCCATCTACTGAAATGAGTCCCTTTGTCTTCTTGGTCACTAAGTGTCTGCTCTGCATTGCATGGGGCACCCTGTTCTCTTACTTAGTGGGTCTAGGCTGCTTTCCTAGACTACTTACCAGCCCTTCACTAATCCTTTCATTTCTACGTCCTTGACCACATGGATCTGAGAATCATTATGGAGATTCTGTAAGTGGATGATCATTTCCGTTCCATCAAGACGCCCAGGAACTGGGGAAGTAGCATACACTTGGGGTTTACAATCCACTGAGCTGCTGTCAGGGCACAGAATCAGAAGTCCTTTATCTCTCGACCACATAGACCCCACCGTCATCAATGGCCCTCCGTGGAGCAGCGAGTGCTCATAGTCAAGCTTGTTAATCCTCAAGCTTTCCGTATATTTCTTCTTTTCGGTGTATAGTCACTCTAGGAAAAGGCCCCAGGTCCGTGTTGGGAAGACAAGGAGGAAGTGTCACATGCACGTAAGGAGGTATTCACAGATATTACTAGCTTTCTTATTCTCTGTGTCCCCCGGGACAAGCAAGGACCTGACCCTAGACCAGGAGGTCAGACTGAGCAACAGTAATAAAGTGTGGCATCTGGGTGGCTCAGTTGGTTAAGTGTCTGCCTTCTGTTCAGGTCATACTCCCAGGGCCCTGAACTTGAGCCCAGTGTCTGGCCCTGTGCTCTATGGGGAGCCTGCTTCTCTGTCTCCCTCTGCCCTTCCCCCCAACTTGTGCACACACTCTCTCTCCTCTTGCTCTCTCTTTCAAATAAATAAGTAAAATCTTAAAAAAAAAAAAAGCCCGAGAATTGTCATCTCCTTTCAAGGAACTACGTCAGCTATTCAAAACAAAGTAGGAAAAGTTTCACCAGACAGGCTTCAGCCCTGTGGAAGGCTCAGTGGGGCTTTAACATTTGAATGCTAAGGGTTGTTTGAATCCTCCCATATGCTGCCAGTCCAGTTCTCAGATCTCCACTGTTCTCCAGACGTTTTCCTAAACTTCACAGACGAGGTGGCCGGGCAGTCTGTCCTGCCCTTCAGCAGCACACAGGCTTCAACTCTGCTTCTGCCTGTTGGCTCCATCAGCCTGTGGCCATAAGCCGTAAACCTTCTAGGCTACTTCCGGCTCTTTGAGACTTGAACTCATAATGTCAAGGCTTGAGTCTGTCATTTTCTTTTTAGAACTCTTCAGTACAGTTTCACCTCACTCCCCTGCCTGTTTCCCTCTTGCACCTCATACTGTGGCCGGCCTCTGCCGCACATGGCCATCCGTCACACCTTCAAAAAGCATTTCAGTGACGTGACCACAGGTGATAAGTCACAGGTTTGCTGCGGAAGCAGAGACCACTGGTATCCATGTCCTGTACTGCAGCCCGGTCCTCACTGCCTGGATTCTTGAATGCTGATTTCTGTTGATCCTTTTAGTCTGCAGAAATTCTCAGTTAATAAGGTTTATTGCTAAAGAGATTTCCATTACTATTAAAAATCTCATCTTTCAGCTTTTCAAAGTGTTCACTATCTAAATTCTGACGAAACCATAATTCATTTTATTCTTGTATTTTCTACATTGATGAAATTATGGGAGTCATTACTGACTTGTGTCAGTTGGATATGTAGCATAATAATCACTGTAATGCTGTGGTCTATCGAGCCTTCAGCTGGTGCCAAGCATGCTAGCTGTTTGCCCTCATCATCTATATTATAGAATAATTAATACTGTAGTCATCATTTATTGTTTATTATGTACTAAGCATAGTTCTAAAGACTTTTTGTGTCTTTAAACATGAAATTCTTTTTTTTTTACTACAACTCCTTTATATTACTAATAACTCCTAATTGCGATTCTGATGACTTCTTTCTTACTAAAACAACTCTGTGAGCAGTAGATACTATACTGTTAGTCTGCACTTAAAATCACCTCTTCAAGATGATCAAGTAACCTGTCTGAAACTATACAGTGCATGTCGAATTTGGGATTTGAAAGCAGAACTCTGAACGAAGTCTGTGTTCTTCCCCAAACTCCATGGTGCCTGAACCCGAGAACCCAGGAGAGAAGCTGGTCACGCCCCTCACTGTGTGGAGATGGAGACAGCAGGCTGTGCTCAGGAAGCCCGCCCTCCTGTCTCCGTCTGGGGTAGCCGTGGTAGAGGGCTTCCCTGGGAGTCACTGGTACAGACTCCCGTGAATGCCCTCCGTGTGCCGCTGTGTTCCAACAGGTGAACAGTGTTTATGTCAGTAGGTTCTGCCTTCAGAAGTGAGCTGTTGAACATAAAGTTTAAAACTGGGCGCCTGGGTGGCTCAGTGGGTTAGAGCCTCTGCTTTCGGCTCAGGTCATGATCTCAGGGTTCTGGGATCGAGGCCCGCATCGGGCTCTCTGCTCAGCAGGGAGCCTTCTTCCCCCTCTCTCTCTGCCTGCCTCTCTGCCTCCTTGTGATCTCTCTCCCTCTGTGAAATAAATAAATAAATTCTTAAAAAAAAAAAATAAATAAATAAATAAATAAATAAATAAATAAAAATAAAAAATCTTAAAAAAAATAAAAATAAAAAAAATAGAATTTAAAACTTCAGCTCTGAAAGGCAGAGTATCAGATCACGGGATGGAAAGTGTTCTGATTAGAACAAATAGTCTACAGTTGGCCTAAAAGAATCATGCTTTTGATACGTGACCAACAGTGAAGGAAATACAGAGGATATTATGACAGTTTGTATTTGCTCTCCTTGCTTCAAATGTTTTTCCTTCTTTTCCTTCGGTTTCTAATCTACTTACTGTAAATGCGAAGGAAGCTGGCATTCACTGAGTCCTGGCGCGAGTAAAGCAGTGTGCTGGGCAGGATGTACGTGACCTCCTTTGCCAGGCATTCATGGAAAGTTGGTCCTTCCACTCTTCTCAGTGCTCCTGTATTAATATACTTATGTCAACACCAACCCGATTTTTCGAATTAAGGGTTGGATTACATGTCATCTGTCTAAACAAACCTGGTGTCTGGCCTGGCTACGGTTTGGGTATATCCGACTCAAAACCCCACGTCCTTGTCATGTTCTGTATGTAGATATCCTCTTTAAAAGAAATCAGAGTAGTGAAGTAACACCGGGAGAAGTCTTAAACGGTGAAGTCTGGGGTGCGTGCCCCTCTTTGACCTCTTGGCCTGTGGTGGAATTGAAAGGTGTTGTTGCCAGCAGCTCTAGGGTTCTCCTTCTCTGGGGGTCGGTATTTTAGAGAGGCTAGGAAGCTTTCCCCTGTTTTGGAAATCACTCTAGGTGTAGGTACCTACTCATCTTTTTTTTTTTTTTTAATATTTTATTTATTTATTTGACAGAGAGAGAGAGAGCACAAGTAGGCAGAGAGGCAGGCAGAGAGAGAGGAGGAAGCAGGCTCCCCGCTGAGCAGGGAACCTGATGTGGGGCTCGATCCCAGGACCCTGAGATTGTGACCTGAGCCAAAGGCAGAGGCTTTAACCCACTGAGCCACCCAGGTGCCCCGGTACCTACTCATCTTAACCTCTCTGTCTGATTTGAATGTTGGAAACAAAGACTTTTAAAAGACCCAGATTTTTTCATCTGCCGGCTATCAGGAATGCTAGTTAGGAGAAGATAATGGACCAAAATCACTTGCCTCTTGCCGACTGATCTAGGTTTTTTTCCCTCCTCTTTTTTCCCTTGAGTTTCATTATGTAAACCAAAAAAACCTTTTTTCTTAAGGTATATCATGATTATGTAAAATCATGTAATAGAATCTTCCATTTTTTTTATTCACCGTTTTATCGTCAGATACAGTACCGGCATATAGAAATGTTTTTTTGAATGAATATATGAATGAGCAAATGAACGTAGAAACCATAAATAATGTTTACCTATTCATTCAGAAGTAGTTGTTGAGTGTCAGCTGTATACCAGGCACTTTTCTAGACAAGGAGAATAAGCATCAAAGAAGACAATCATGGTTTTTGTTCTGTTGCGAGGAAGAGAACAGTGAGGAAAATTAGCTAAGGGTCAAGTAAACAGGAAGTATTTTAGGCAATTTGACGGTGGAGATGGTTTGTGGCAACATCGCAGATCCTTGGCCTAAGCGGTACGGAGGGAGTTTAGGAGATGAGCTGGTCGCAGCAGGGGTCAGAGCGGCGCGTGGAGGAGGGTTGGGCTGGGGGCACAGGAGGAGACGAAGCAGCGGGAGCGCCCGGCAGAGGGCCTCCCTCCAGGTCGGAGGCAGGAGGGGAGACTGATTCCAGTAGCACCATGAAGCCTTCAGTGTTTTCACAGAAGGTGGGGATGGCAGGACCAGAGTTGTATTTCAGTCCTTCCTCCTTCTGGTGGCTTGCTGCCGAGTGACGCTTCTGTGACAGCTGCATGCCCGATCTGCTCTGTGTAGCGTTCCTGTGTCTTTTCTCACACAGACGCCCTTTTAAGCCTGGTTTTTCTTTCCTCAGGAAGAAGAGTTGAGGAAAAGTGGAGAAGCAAAGTACTTTCACCTCAATGATGACCTCCACGTTCTCATCGAAGTCTTCGCTCCACCAGCAGAAGCATATGCCCGGATGGGACACGCACTGGAGGAAATCAAGAAGTTCCTCATTCCTGTTAGTACCGTTTTCTCTGGTAGTTAATTTGTACTTTAAAAGTCCTTCCTTTATTTTAGCCCCTGGTAATTCTTACTAGTAATTATTATTTGCAGTTTATTTGTTGAAAGTGTCCCTGCGAATTGGCATTTTTCTTTCCTTATAAACAAGGCAGAGGGTGTTTCAAGAGATTGGATAGTAGTACTGGTAAGGCTACATGGCCAGCAAAGTTGAAGAGCATTATCACTAGTTCAAGTTTTGGGACTCACCAGTCCTAAGCCTTTTTGTGACACTAAAATCACCTACAAATCCATTGTTCTCCAAAGTAAACATATCCGTGCCTTCCGAGCAGCAAGCCCTGTGTATGTTGGACCAGCAGACATACGTAAAAGCAGTCCCTCCAGCAGTTAGCTGGCTTCTGCTGTTTTATGCTTTTTTTTTTAAGAGTTTTATTTATTTATTTGAGAGAGTGAGAGATCCCAGAGGGAGAGGGAGAAGCAGGCTCCCTGCTGAGCGGAGAGCTGATGCGAGGCTCAATCCCAGGACCCCTGAGATCCTGACCTGAACTGAAGGCAGACGCCTAACTGACTGAGCCACCCAGGTGCCCCTTATGCTTTTTTTTTTTTTTAAAGATTTTATTTATTTATTTGACAGAGAGAGATCAGATCACAGGTAGACAGAGAGGCAGGCAAAGAGAGAGTAGGAAGCAGGCTCCCGCTGAGCAGGGAGCCCGATGCGGGACTCGATCCCAAGACCCTGAGATCATGGACCTGAGCTGAAGGCAGAGGCTTTAACCCACTGAGCCACCCAGGTGTCCCCCTTATGTTTTGTTAATGATAACAATTGTTCTTCTGTTTTAACCCTTCCTAGACACTTAGACATTGCTAAGAATGTGATGATTTAAAGAGAATGTATCCCTATCTCTATTATGAAAGTTAATTTAGGTTTTTTATATAATTTACATGTACTAGATTAAAAAAAAACTAAAATATTGAACACTTTGGCTCTTTAGACAATTTATTTAGAGAAACTGTCCCATCCGCCAAACAGCTGCCTGGGGTAGGACTGTCTTGATCAGTCTCAGGTTGGTCCAGGAGACTGACTGGCATACTGCAGCACGTGTATCATGACTACATCTGGGAGGAAAACTATTGAATTTATAGGGAAAGGATATTTTAAGTCACGCTGCCTCGGAAAAACTGAGTCATGGGATTCTATTAAGTTATTTTACTTGGGAGCTGAAAATGGTTCAACTTCCTTAATTCCCTCAAGCCAATATGATGATCCATTTATTGATTTAGCTTTTTATTTTGTTTTGTTTTGTGTTTTAGAGACGAGGGAGAGAGAGGGAAAGGGATATAGAGAAATTTTTTTCTAAGACTTTATTTATTTGACAGAGAGAGACACAGTGAGAGGGGGAACACTAGCAGAGGGAGTGGGAGAGGGAGAAGCAGGCTCCCCATGGAACAGGGAGCCCGATGTGGGACTTGATCCCAGGACCGCGGGATCAGGACCTGAGCTGAAGGCAGATGCTTAGTGACTGAGCCACCCAGGCACCTCAACAGAGAGGATCTTAAGCACGCTCCACACCCAATGCAGAGCCTGATACAGGGCTCTGTCTCACAACCCTAAGATCGTGACCTGAGCGAAAATCAAGAGTCAGAAGCTTAACCGACTCTGCTACCCAGGTGCCCATAGTCATTCAGTTTAGAAGCAGAGTTTTTCTTCGTACTTTCTATGTGATCAATACATGGGAAGTAATAAAAGACATTCTTTTTTCTGCCCGTGTGGAGTCTGTATGATGGGAGGACAGATAAGCATCAGATATTCATATAAATAATTACAAAACTGCTACTGTGACAAGACTAAGAAGAAATTTGATGTCTTAGTGGTCATTCAGTGCGGAATAGGGGATGCTGACCAAGCCACGTAGGCTGCTGCGGGACCTCCCACCCCACCCCTTTACACTCCTCCACCAGGACAGGACATGGATTTGACTTCTTTCCCCTTGAATCTGGGCTGACCAGGAGAACTCTGCCTCATCCACAGTCACAAAGGTCTTCTACTGTGGTTTCTTAATAGTTTATAGTATTAGTTCTGTCATTTGAGCCTATAATCAATTTTAGGTTAATATTTATGTATGGTGTGAAGTTAGGATCTAGGTTTATCTTTTTCTATGTTGATATCCAGCCAGTTGTCCCACATGTTGAAATGACAATCTTTTTCCTATTGAACTGCAACACCGTTGTTGAAAATCCACTGAACATAAATGTATGGATTTGTTTCTGCCTTCTCAGTTCTCTTCCATCGATTTATATGCCTGTCCTTATGCCAGTGTCGTGCTCTTAATTACTTTAGCCTTCTAGCAATTTGGTTTGAAATCCAGGCTGTTGGTTCCTTTTTAAAGAAAAAGTTCTATTTCAAAATTATTTTGGTTATTCTGGTTTCCGTGCATTTCTACATATATTTCAGATCAGCTTGTCAATTCCTGCAAGAAAAAAGCCTCCAAGGGTTTTGACAGAGGATTGAATCTGTAGCTCCATTTGGGGATAATTTCCATCTTAACAATACTTAGTTTTCTAGACCATGACTATGAAGTGTCTCTGCTTAACAGATATTTTTTTGTTTCTTTCAGCAGCGTTTTATAGTCTTCAGGGTGCCAGTCTTAGACTTCTTTTGTTAAATTTATTTCTAAGTATTACATATTTTTTGATGCAACTGTGAATGGAATTTTTAAAATTTCATTTGCAGGGGTGCCTGGATGGTACAGTGGTTGAGCATTTGACTCTTGGTTTTGGCTCAGGTCAAGATACCAGTGTCCTGGGACTGAGCCCCACATTGGGCTCCATGCTTATTAGGGAGTCTGCTTGAGATTCTCTCTCCCTCTCCCTCTGCCCCTCCCTCTCCCTCTCATGCTCTCTTTATCTCTTTCTCTCAAATAAATAAATAAATCTTTAAAAAGCATTTCATTTTCAGATGGTTACCAGGATACGGAAATGCAGTTGATTTTTATACACTGATCTTGTATCTCGTGACCATGTTGGTGTATTAGTTCTACTGTGTTGTTTTGGTTTTTATGGAATCATTAGGATTTTCTACATAGAGAATCACATTATCTGTGGAAAAAGCAACTTTTACTTCTTCCTTTCAAATTTTAATGTCTTTATTTTTTTATTTTATTTTTCCCTTATCACACTGACTAGAACTTTGAATGCATTGTTGAGCAGGGGTGGTGAAGATGGAACATCTTTGCTTGTTGCTTTTAGTCTTTCTCCGTTAAGTATGATGTCAGCTGTAGGTTTTCCTTGCTGCCCTTGACCTTGTGGAAGAAGTTCTCTTCTGTTCTTGGGTGTTGAGAATTTTATCATGAGTGAGTCCTGGATTTTGCCAGTTCTTTCTTTCTTTTTTTTTTTTCCTGCCCGTTGAAATGATCATGTGATTTATCTCCTTGTGTGTGTGTGTGTGTGTGTGTGTGTGTGTGTGAATAATAGTATATTTCATTAGTTGATTTTCAGATGTTGAGCCAACCTTGCATTCCTAGGTAAAATCCCACTTGGTCATATTACTTGCTGCTAGACTTGATTTACTAGTAGTTTATTGAGGATCTTTACATCTATAATCATGAGGGATATTGGCTTGTAGTACAACATTTTTATGACCTCTGTATTAACCCGCACATTTACCATTTATGGTGCCCTTCCTTACTCTCTGTGGATAGAATTGTCATACGGTACGACCTCTTTTCAGCCCAAAGGACTTCCTTTAGTCCTTCTCGTAACCTTGATCTGCTACCCCCCAAAATTGTTTTGTTTTTCTCAGAATGTCTTTATTTCACCTGTACTCTAAAAGATAGTTTATGTAATTCCTGGCTGACAGTGTTTTCTTTCAGGTGGTAGAAGGCCAGTTTGCTGCTTTCTGGCCTCATTATTTTTGACGAGAAGAGTCCTTAATGGTTTTGTTGTTCTGTACATGATCTGCTGCTTTCTTCTTGCTGCTGCCACGATTTTGTCTTTTCATTTTCATTCCTTTGACTGTGATTGTCTGTGCTTACCCTCCTCACTCACTAAGCTTTGTGGATCCATGGGTATACATTTTTCTTGAAATGTCGAATGTTTTCAGCCATAGTTTCTTTAAAATTTTTTGCCTTTTTCCTTCTCCTCTGCTCCTATCAGTCCTGAAGTCCTGTGATTCGTGTGTTGCTGTACCTGATGGTGATGTGTGTTCCCCACGTCTCTGAGGCTCCTTTCTCTTCATCCTTACTTCTCTGTGTTCCTGACCCGGCAATTTTAATTGACTTATCTTCAAGTTTCCAGACTCATTCTTTTTCCATCTCAAATATGTTATTGAACTCCTTTGGTTAAATTTCATTGTAGTTGCTGTACTTTCTCTTCTTTTCTTCTTTTTCTTTAAATCTTTCTCTCTCTCTCTCTGTCTCTTTTTTTTCCCCCAACATCTGGGCCCTCTCCAAGAGAGTTTCTTCCTACTGCTCGCTCCTTCCTTCCTTCCTTCCTTCCTCCCTTCCTTTTCTTTTTTCTTTTCTTTTCTTTTCTTTTCTTTTCTTCTCTCTCTCTCTCTCTCTCTCTCTCTCTCTCTCTCTCTGTGTATGGGTAACATTTCTTGTTTCTTTGCATGTCCCTTGGCTTTTCTTTTTTGAAAACACCACACTTCAGATAACATATTATAGCACATTTGCATTCTGATTCATTTTAATCTCTAAGGGTTGTTGTTGCTGTTGTGGGTTTGTTTTTTGTTTTTTTTCTTCATTTCTTTAGTAATTTACTTGGACTAGATCTGCAGAATCTGTCTACTTCATGGTTTATGGCTTTGTTCATTTTTTTCCTTCTCACTTTTATTTTAAGCCTGGCCTGATGGGTGCGTGCTCTGTGTCAGCGTTGTTCAGACATCACCAGCGGTTATTCAGAGGCTGTGCTCACACCCCTGGGTTAATAAGGCTTCCGCCCTCTGCTGATGGAATTGTGGGGGGAGCACCCACAGTAGTCAGTTGTCACAGCTGCCCTGGCCTTTACTTGTGACCGAGGTCTTGATCCCTGCATCTCCCTTGCACATGCCCAGACTCACTGCCACGGAGGGATGTGTGGGGAGCTTTAAACTCTCTCCAGTCCTTGCTGTACGTGTGCATATCTTCCATTCAGCAGAGATGTGCAGAGAACACATCAGGACTCTCCATGGCTGTTGAGTTTCTGGCTAGTCTGCCAGTCTGTTGCTTGCCCCACCCAAAACCTGAACATTAGGCTTGCTGATTCACTGGACTTTTATGTATTTGCTACCAAAATCGTTCCTGATATTGACAGTGCTGTTGGGCATTTTTTTTCCCCCCACTTTCTTCCAAATTAAGTGAACTTCCTCTTGTAGCAGACTGTTGGTTTCATGTCTTTCCCCAGTGGTGGAACTGACACATCATCTGGGCTGGGGAGAAGCGATGGCAGCATCCCCAGACAAAATGCCACAGACTCCCACATTTTGTACCTGACACTAATACAGTCACTGTGTTTTCAGTTTGTTATGTAACCTCAGTCAGTTCTCAGAGTTCTGCAATGGTTGTTTTTAACTGTGTGGCCAGCTCTTATTGTTACTTTTTATGGAAAGGTTTTGCTAAGCTTCTTGTTTAGCTAAACTCCAAGTCCCATATGCTCTCATTTCATTTATTTTTTTAAATCTTTGAGTATTTTGGACCTCTGACCATACAAGGACGTGTAAAATTTCCCTTCATTCTTTTTAGTGTCTGCATAATATTTCATCATATGCATGTTCTAGAATTATGTTATTAATCTTCAAATAATGAACATTTATGTTATTTCTAATAGATTATAATGCACATTGATCCCAGGATTAATCTTTGACATAGTCATAGGTGTATTTGGGCAAATATATCTGAAGAGAACCTTCTTGGCTGAGTATCCACTAAATTTCAATGAATTATTTTTAATTATTTCATTTAAAAACTTTTTTTCCCATTCTCTAGGCTAACACATTTAAATATGTTCTAAATTTACTGGACAGTAAAATTCCAAGGATACCCGTGTACTTAGAATTCCGATCACTTTTCCACTCTTCACAATTGATGACACGTTTGTATGTATCCTTTAGTCTGTGTGCTAACATATGCCACTTGGTTTCCCTCCTGATTTCAAATCATCACTTTACAGACCAAGAAAACTGTAACTACAGTGATTTTTTATCAGTAGTTCTATCTGACAAAAACAGTCCCCTAAAGTTTTAAAAGGTGGTCTCACATCATAAAGCTGGTGAGTCCAGTTGGTTAAATTCAGGCTTAACCCAGATGTGTTAACTCAGATTCCATAATGTGTTTCTAACTACACGGTTTGTCTTCTTGAGAATGTAGTTTTACAAAGATTATGTCTAAAATGGGCTTTCATTCTAATTTTTGTGACACCGTTGTAATCACTTAGAACAATTTCTTTTTCCTTTTTAAATTTTCAGTGGTATTTTTGGATTCTATATGTCCTTTTCCCATGAATCTATTTTTGAACCACATACAATTTTGTGTCACCTCTCCTGGCACTTCTCAACAGGGCAAATATTTAGCATTTATGTAACACATTTTATTTAGCATGTGCTTTACAAATAATTTATTAATCTTCACACATTTTTAGTAAAATGGTAAGGAACATATTAATAGGCTCGTTTTAGAGAGGTTGAAATAACGACGGATTCCGACGAGTCTTTTGAGATCATAATACCCTAAATAAGTTAGAGAAAGGACCTCTATCTGCAAGGAAACCTGGACGCCTGGTCTCGTGCCCTTCCTTCCCAGCGATGGTGGCACTTGAATTTGTCTTCGTTTCCCTTCTCTTCCTCCTCCTCTGCAAGTGTTTGCTTATTATGGTTTCAGCTTTCTCTCGACTTCACTTTGGACTGGTGTTCGCACTACTTTTCCTAGTCCAAGTGCCTTCCTCCCCAGGTTTCCAGTCGTTTTTTACACTTTGCTTTTGAAAAGTAAGGAAGAGGTAGCAGATTTTTTTTTTTTTTAAATAAATGTACGAAGTCTGTTTCGTATTTTCAACTCTAAATAATTCAGGCAACTGTTGCCCCTGGATCTTTTCGTCACACTCAGAAAGCTTGTTTCTTCTGTCCTAAGAGCCTCCGTCCCTCGTTCAGGGGGCTGGCCTCCTCTTCCTCTGCGTGGAGCCACACAGCCGAGAACCGGCCCGCCCGCTCTGTCCGTGACCGTCGCCCACTCCCTCTTCCTTCCCCGGAGATGGATCCCAGCTCCACCCTTCCCAAGACTGCCCCCGCTGAAGTCGGTACTGGCTTTACTGTGGAATCCCGTGGGATGAGTGCTGGGCTGCTTGACCGCATGTGAACGCAGCCCCGGCTTCCTGGGGCTTTCATTCTCCGCCGACCTCTGCGCCCCCTCCGGTGCTTCCCTCCCCTTGTCCGTCTCCCCTGTGCAGCTGGCTTTTCTTCTGTTACTTTAGGTCACTGTCCAGAGCCCTTCTCCGGCTCCAGTAACCTGCCCCAAGCAGTCCTGCTTACTGCGGACGTTTGTATACAGATACATTCTTGCTAGAGGTCCCGGACCTCAACCACCTTGAAGCTCTGGAAGGACCCATAGGACTCAGAAAATCAGTTACACACTGTGATTATGGATTATTTCAACAAAAGGATACAAATCAAAATCAATAAGAGAAAGAACACAGGGGAAAGACCAGGAAAAGTCTGGCCTAGGCATCCAAGTGTCCTTTCCCAGGGGGATTCCTCACGGACGCATTTAATTCTTCCAGCAGTGATGTGTGACAACACACGTGTGGGGTGGCTAACTAGTGAGGCTCACCTGCGCCACGGCGTGCACGGTTTTTATTGGGGATCCATCAGTCACGTACGCATGCGGTGCCGTGCGTCTGACCTCAACTACACCCGGTCCAGCACCACCACCCCACTTCCTGCACCAAAACAAAGGTTCCCTGCTAATCCCACGACTAGGGCAGACTCATCTGGCCACACTGGTACAGCAGGGCCTCAAACCTGCACATACAGAAGCTCTCTTAGCAGGCAGTCCCCTCCGTGGGCTTCGAGATTATCTTCCGGGCCAGCCACAGGCCCGCCTTGGCACCAGGCCCTGCTCGATGCTGGGAAGGGCCTGAATAACCCTTCCTTGTCCACTTCTGTATCCATTTCTTTAACTTCTCAATTTCCAGTTTTTATGTCTGATGGCTATGGGACTTCTCAGTCTTACTATGTCATAGGCCGTTGCAGATTCAACCTGTACCAAACTGATTGCAACATGGCACCACTGTTGCTTACCCTTTTTATTTTCCAGATGCCCACTGACATTCTTGACTTTGCTGATAGACTCCGCCTTCTAGGATATTACCATTTCTAAGAAAATTGAACGTTATAAATTATGCCAAGACTACCTTTCCTCATCCCTCCTGCCACTTCCCTACTCCAGGTTGTCCTTACCACACGCTGGAATTACGAGCTTCCATCTGGAATTTCTGCCTCTAGGGTGCCTTTTTCCGTTTAATATCTTTTTGGAGTTATAGATCACATTGCATAAATTTCACTCCTACAAAGTATACAATTCAGTGGCTTTTCGTGTATTTACAGAGTTCCGCAGCTGTCAGCGTAACCCAAGACCATTTTTATTACCCCCCCAAGTAAACCTCGTAATCAACACTGACTTCGTGTTCTTCTTCCTCCCTAGTCAACCACTCACTTTTTTGCTTTTTCCACAGCCTTTGTGGAGATATAGTCACATACCCTAGAATTCACCCGTTTAGGGCAGAGTTCACTGGATTGTTGTGCATTCACGGTGCGCAGCCACCACCACAGTCTATTTTAGATTTTCATCATCCCTCGGAGCAACCCCATACCTTTGACAAGCACACCCCATTCCAGGCCCCTGCTGTCCCTCGCTTCTCTGTCTCATGCCACCAGCAATCTGTCTCTATGGACTTGCCTGTTTTTGACATTTTGTGTAAAATGGAACAATATGTGTAGTCTTTTGTCCTACATCCTTTCATTTAGTGTACTCTTTTCAAGGTTCATTCAAGCTGCTTTTCATTGCTGGATGATATTCCATTGTACGGATATGCCATGTTTTATTTGTCCATTCATTATTAGTCGAGGGCTTCGGTTGGGGTTATTTGTATTTTTTGGCTATTATCAAGAATGCTGCTGGGCGCCTGGATGGCTCAGTGGGTTAAGCCACTGCCTTTGGCTCAGGTCATGCTCTCAGGATCTTGGGATCTAGTCCTGCATCGGGCTCCCTGCTCGGCGGGGAGCCTGCTTCCTCCTCTCTCTCTGCTTGCCTCTCTGCCTGCTTGTGATCTCTCTCTCTCTCTCTCTCTCTCTGTCAAATAAATAAATAAAATCTTTTAAAAAAAAAAAGAGAATGCTGCTGTGAGCATTCATGTACAGATTTTTGGGGGGATGTGCGTTCTCACTTTCTTGGATATGACCTAGGAGTGGAATTATTAGGTCTCATAGTAGCTCTGTGTTTAACATTTTTGAGACAGCGCTAACTGGTTTTTCCAAGAGGCTGGACCAGTTTTCATTGCGGCCAGCAAGGTATAAAGCTTCCATTATCTTCAGTGTTCTCCATGTTATTACAGTACCACTTGTTAAAGAGAGTGTTTGACATCAATCTATAGTAACTTATTTCTGGGCTCCCAGTTCTGTTTCATTGATCTTTATGTCTACCCTTTAAGCCAGTACGACACAGTCTTTGTTACTGTGGGTTTGTGGTAAGTTTTGAAGTGGGAATATATTAGTCCTCCAACTTTGTTCTTTTTTCTTAAAATTGTTCTGGGTATACTAGGTCCCTTGGATTTTCATATAAATTTTAGCAAAGAAGCCAGCTGGGATTTTGATAGGGATTTCCTTGACTCTGTAGATCAGTCTGGGAGGTGGGAGAGCAGGGCAAAGATACTGTCTTCATAACAATATTAGGTCCTCCTGTCCATGAACATTGGGTGACTTTCCATTTACTTAGATTCAAAAAAAAATGTCTTCCAACAGTATTTTGTTGTAAAGTGTACAAATATTGCTCTTATTTTGTTAATTTATTCCTAAGTATGCTGTTCTTTATGATGATACTTTAAGTGGAATTATTGTCTTCATTTTATTTTTGTATTGTTTATAAAGAAATAAAATTGATTTTGGTATATTGATCTCATTATATCCTGAAAACTTTTATAATGTGATTATTTACTCTAATAATGTTTTTTTTTATTCTTTGTGATTTTCTATATACAGGATTATGCCGTCTATGAATAAAGGTGGTTTTAGTTCTTCCCTCCCAATCTGAAAATGATTTATTTGTTTCTTACATTCTTGTCCTGACGAGAACCTCAAGTATGATGTTGGATAGAGGGGTGAGAGTAGACATCCTTGTCTTGTTCATCTTAGGATGATTCTTCTGCTTTTTCACTATTAAGTGTGGTGTTAACTATGGGATTTCCTAGTTTGTTGAGTGTTTTTATCATTCAAGTATTGGATTCTTCTCACAAGTGGTTTGGTTTTTTGGTATTAAAGAGATCATTTTTTGTCCTTTATTGTTATGACGTCACATTAATTGATTTTCGATATTAAAGCAACCTAGCGATTCTGGTGTAGGTTTTACTTGGTTCTTGTATATATTTCCCCTTTTATTTTGTTTATGCTGTTGGATTTGGCTTCCTAATTTTTTTTGAGAGCCTTTGTCTCTATATTCATAAAGCTCTTCATCTATAGGTTTTTTTTCTTGTAATGTCTTTGCCCTGGTACCCAGACAGTACGGGCTTTATAGGAACAGTGAGGAAGAACTCCCTCCTCTTTTATTTTTCTGGCAGTTTGTGAAGGATTCACCTTCTTTATTAATTATTTGTAGAATTCACCATTAAAATCTTATGGGCCTAGGCTTTTCTTTGCAGGACACTTATTGCATATTAATTTAGTCTCTTGGCTTATCTGTCAAATTTTCCGTTTCTTCTTGAGTCAGTTTTGGTAGTTTGTGTCTTTGTAGGAATTCATCCATGTCATTCTGTCATCTTAGTTACCTAGTTTGATGGCATACAATTTTTCATAATATTTCTAAAACACAAACCTAGATACGCCACTCTCTTCCTTAAAACTCTTAAGTGCTTTTTAGTACTCTTAATTTTAAACCTTCAAAGTCATATTTAAAATGACTTAAGGTTTTGTTTAATTTGGTTTCTGCTTTCTTCTCCACTTTGAGACCACCCCCCCCGCCACAAATACACACCCAAGTCATTCTTATGATTCAGCCATATAGCACTTCTTCCTGGTCCTTAGGCACCATTTCTTTAAATCTTAGAGCATGCTTTTACCTCCAACTGCAGTACTTGACCGCCGCTCTTCTGGTAGCTCACACTCATCCTTAGGTGACGCTTCTTACAGAGGACCTGCTCTTATTGCCCACAGCTGAGTCAGAGGACTTTCCTTTCGACCGTTTGGACCTGAACTTTCCTTTTACTGTGAAGGAGGTCACGCTTTTATTTATGTGTTACATGTCTTTCTTGATGATTCTCGAGTGGGGTTGGAGATATTCAGGGAAGGAGGATTCAAGGATGACTCCCAGGCTTTCTCAGTTGAATATTTAGACAATAATGTAAGATAAAGAAGAGCAAGTTTCCAAAAATAAGATATGTTCAGTTTTGAAAATGGTGCATTTTTCTAGTATACTAACCAAATGGAAATGTACAAGAATGTGTACATGTGGTTATTCATTTCAGTAAAGCTATCCTGTTGTGTGTATGTCTTTCTTCTTTGTTAGATGGTGAGCTCCTTGGCTGCAGGGCCCTGGGCTTCCTCCTCTAGCTCTGTCCGTGGCCCTTCACAGGTTGCAGTAACTACTAGTTGAATTGAGTTGTAAATAACAGTGCCATGTGTCTGTATACGGTATTTTAATTTGATTATAAATATCTTACCTGGAAAGTAGGCCCAGCAGAAGGACTTAATGGCTGATTGTACAAAATTTTAGTTTGGGAGAAATACTGGTTGGTTTTTTTTTTCTTTTTTTATAACAATTTATTGATGCGTTTTCATTTCAACAGTCTCAAATCTTATTTTATGAATTCAACTATTTCCCTTGCCCTTTTTTCTATTAAAAATTGTTTTATTCTTATCCTAAATACTTTTGTATTTTTCATATGAGGTGAGTTATGCTGTCTTCTGTCTTCTGTGCAGGACTATAATGATGAAATCAGGCAAGCGCAGCTCCAAGAATTAACATATTTGAATGGTGGTTCAGAAAATGCGGATGTACCAGTTGTTCGAGGGAAACCCACCTTGCGTACAAGAGGTGTCCCAACCCCAGCAATAACCAGGTAGGTGTAATTAATTGACTTACTTTTTTTGTTGTTAGAATAGGGTACCATGGCAGCAGTTTTAATGTCTCCTTTATTAACAAACAGCTCTTATCAGTGTATCATTACAAAGCCTGCAAGAATATATTCAGATGTTATGATGTTGTAATTAAGGGGATTCACTTTGCTTGGACTGAGATATTCCTGGATTTAAATAGAACCTATACCACGTAGTGGCTGATGACTATAGACAAGTTTATTTATCACTCTAACATTAATTTTTTTAAAAAGATTTTATTTATTTATTTATTTGACAGAGACATAGCGAGAGAGGGAACACAAGCAGGGAGAGTGGGAGAGGGAGAAGCAGGCTTCCTGCTGAGCAGGGAGCCCAACTCATGCTGGATCCCAGGACCGTGGGATCATGACCTGAGCCGAAGGCAAATGCCTAACAACTGAGCCACCCAGGCGCCCCTAACGTTAATTTTTAAATTTTTTTAGAATGAAACTTGTTTTAAAGTAATAATAGTATTAATATGCAAATTGAGGTCCTGGAAGCATGTGCCTTCCCCATCGAGTACAGGATTAGGCCAGTTCTTTGCCACATCTCCAATGCTGAGCGCCATGTCAGGCACCAAGTGAGTATCCAAAAGCCTGTTGTCATTTTATTCACGGTGAATGCCCTTTGGTATCTGAAAACTTTTCAGCTGGTCCAGGTGCACACAATTTTTTTTCTGTCTTTGGACTGGTGACTGCTTTTCCTATGAAAAATGAAATCGGAGAGGGAGACAAACCATGAGAGACTCTGGACTCTGGGAAACAAGCTGAGGGTGACAGACGGAAGGGGGCTGGGGGGTGGGGTGACTGGGTGATGGGCATTAAGGGGGGCATGTGTTGCGAGGAGCACTGGGTGTTACACGCACCTAATGAATCGTTGAACACGACAACAAAAGCTTATGATGGACTCTCTGTTAGCTAATTGAACATAATGAAAAATAAAAAAATAAGAAAATGTTTTAATGAATTCATAAGATGGTTTAAGCAAAACCATATAGTGAGATACGACTATCTCAGATTTATTTAAAAATATTTTTAATTTTTTAATCTTTGCATCGAGAAGAACTCAGTAGAAAGAAGTCACACAGATTTTTCACTGGTGACTGTATTTTTTTCAGATAGAATTTTGCATGAAATAATTTTAAATAGCATTCTTTTATATCTCCAACTTCATTTAGGGGAATAAAAAGTCAGTTTTCTTATTGAGTGTTGCTGCTCAGTATGTGGTGAAAGAGAGCAACTAACTACAAATAGGTGTTATTGCAGTGTAAAATAAACGGGTCTGCTCACGGTGCCAAGTGGGTTTTCTCTCTAATAAAAGGCTAATAATAATGGGATCGCTGTTGATGGTTTAGTGAAAGAATTTATGTAGGTGTTGAGTAAATGGTAAATCCCTTTAATTTTCATTTCTTCTACCATGAAATTTACTTTAAAGTCATAAGAAATTATAATTGACCCTTGATCATTGTGGGGGAATAGGGAGACTGACCTCTTGCATAGTCAAAAATCTGTGTATATTGGGCACCTGGGCGGCTCAGTGGGTTAAAGCCTCTGCCTTCGGCTCAGGTCATGATCTCAGGGTCCTGGGATCGAGGCCCGCATCGGGCTCCCTGCTCGGCGGGGAGCCTGCTTCCTCCTCTCTCTGCCTGCCTCTCTGCCTACTTGTGATCTCTCTCTCTCTCTCTCTGTCAAATAAATAAATAAAATCTTAAAAAAAAAAAATCTGTGTATAACTTTTCACTCCCCAAAAACTTAACTACTAATAACCTACTGTTGACTAGACACCTTACCGATAACACAATCGATGAACACATTTTGTGTATGTGTTAAATACTGTATTATTATAACAAGATAAGCTAGATAAAAGAAATGTTATTAAGGAGTTCATAAGGAGAAAATGCATTTACACTTCTATACTGTATTTATTGTAAAAAAAAAAAATCCGTGTAAAAATGGACCCGTGCCGTTCAAACCTGTGTTGTTCAGGGGTCAGCTGTACTTGCTGCGTGAGTTTCCTGTGGCTGCTGTGATGAATTACCACAATTTTGGTGGCTTTAAACAATAGAGATTTATTAGTTTGGGGACTAGGTGTCCAGAATCAGACTGGCCAGACCACAGTCAAGGTGTTGGTGGTGTCCCCGTCCAGCAGAGAATCCTGTCCTTGCCCCTTACAGCTTCGGGTGCCTGCCGACAGGCCTTGCCTTGTGGCCATATCCCTCTGGTCTCTGTCTGCATGTTGATTTCTGTCCTTTCCTCTCCATTTGCTTCCCTCTTCCACATGATAGCATTTAGGGCCCACCTGGAGGATTCAGAGTACTCTTCCCATCTCCGGATGCTCACCTGATAATCACATCTGCAAGTACCCTTTTGCTAAAGAAGACAACATTCACAGAATAAATCTCCTGGACGGAGGGCATGGGGGAGAGCGCACTCGGTGCCACTATGAGGGCACGTTTTAGGGGATGCTGTGTTTCTTAAACCAGATCTGTCATTTTGACTGAAGATAATTTCTAATTTCACTGTCAGGTTTTTTTTTTTTTTTTAAGGTTTTATTTATTTCTTTGTAAGAGGGAGAGTGAGTGCGAGAGACGGAGCACAAGCAGGGGGAGCGGCAGGCAGAGGGAGAAGCAGGCTCCCCGCTGAGCAGGGAGGGGACTCCATCCCAGGACCTGAGCTGAAGGCAGACACTTCACCCACCGACTGAGCCACCGAGGCGTCCCTTGCGGTCAGGTTTTAAATTAAGTTGAAAATGTTATAAACAGATGAGGAAAGCAGAAAGTTTTTGGTGTTTTGAGTATAGTATCTGCAGAACCACCTCCCATCCGCGCAGATGAAAAATTACTCCTCTTGGTGATGCATGTCCATTGCTGGCCACTGACAGCCTCACCGTTGGGCTGACAGTGAGTATGGTCCCCGGGGTGGGGTATGGCTGGCTCCCACACAGCACTAGGCCGAGCGCTTCACACACACCCTCCCTTCTGTCCTCCATGCGATGATGTGCTTCCTCGGTACCAGATGTTTCAAATACTCTGCTTTTCTCTTCCAAGAAGAGGTACTCAGAGCCCTCCTGTACTCTTTCCTAAGGCCTCGCTCCGTTTAGTCTTTATTGATTACTTTACCATATGTGCTGTGTGTTCCACCCCCTGCTGGAAACTGCTTATTTCATGAAGTTGGTGCTCATGACCTTCCAGTACCTTTGTGTGCTTGTTCCTCCGCCCACAGTTCTGCACCCCCTCTCAGCCCCTCACCCCTTTACATCCTGCTTTTCTTTGTGTCTCGCACCAAAGCTTATTTTAACACTTCTACTGCATCTACTACTCATTGAGTACTTTTCTAAGCATTTACAGATGTCAACTGGGTTATGCCTCCTAACAACCCTGTGAGGAGGCCCTGGTGTGTGAACTCACCATTTTACAAGGGAGGCAGGTGATTACTTGCCCACGACTTGTAGACCCTAGTTCCACCGGCCATGCCAGTCTCCTCTCTTTGGTCCTCCCCCTGTGTTTCACCTAGAGTTGGGCTTTCTTCCATCCATTCTGCCACTGCATTTCCTCCATGGAGCTTTCATTCTGTCCCTTTTACTGCATTTTTATTGCAACCTTTGATGGCATTTTTAATGCAAACTATGGTGAAAATACTTTTCTCATTAAATCACATATAGTAACTTGCCAAACTAATACGTGCATCTCACAGAATAAAATCAAATGGATGTGGGAATGAGGACCAAAAGTTACAAAACCCCAAGGGTGAGGTTAGTACACAAGAGCACAGTCACAGAATTGGTCTTTGAATTGTGCTTTGAGCTTCCTTGTAGCCAACGCCGAGGAAAACATGGTCATGGAATTTGCACTGTTTCAGGGTCTAAAAGAGTAATGAAACAGAAGGCAGGCATACTCATCCAAGCCCAGGACCTTCAGGTCCTGAGACCTGTGAGAAATCTCTCCAGTGCACCGTCATCAGTAGGCCTTTGCTGTATCCAGTCCCTCAGTACGCCATTTTGATTTTACCTCTAAAGTAAACCTTAGGTCTGGTTTTTATGAATCCTCTTCCTTTCCCCCCAGTCGAGCCACACTGCTCTTCCACTTTTCATCTGCCGTCTTTAGTGACCTGTTAAGACTAAAGTAGATTTTGTCTTCTCCCTGCCTCAGTTTCTTTGGTGGCTCCCTTTGCCGCTACAAGAAAATGCCAAGTTCCATCTGTGCCTGACACACTCACCATCTGGCCATCTCCCCGCCCTTTCTGACCTTGTGGTTTTCTGCACTGTGGCCAGGCTGGTCTCCCAACTATGTGGTAAACTGGCCAAGCTTATTTCCCTCCAAGGCCCTTTGCATTCACTGCCCCCGCTGCCCCCACCTCGGGACGCTTTGTCTGGGCATCACACTGGAGGCAGACACTGGTCCCATGTCCAGGAAGCCTTACTGAGCGCCTTGTTGAGAGTCATCATCCACCAGTGCCAAAGCTGGGGTCCCTTAGTACCATTTGTCACACTGAATTCTGCCTTTTTTATTTGTTCATATTTTCACTGGCTTCTCCTCATTAATGTGAACCCATAAAGGCTCTTGTGTCCCTAGGACCTGACATGAAGGAATCACTCAGCAAATAACTGTTAAGTGAATACAGTACAAGAGCAAATCCTTTAGGCTCTTGGTGATCAAGTGTCAGTCATTTGCAGTATTTTCTGTTAATGTAGTTCGCAGTCCCATGACTGAATGTACTAGGAGATTAGCTTTGTGGGAAGGGGCACGTGGTTATCACCATTTTGGAATTTCAGAGTGGAACAAGTTACTACTGGAGTCTTCATGAATGTTCCCCACTCTTAACCACGTCAGGATACTTTTCTGCTGAAAGATGTAAATGACCTTGTTGCGGGAGTTCGGAGACGACCGAGAAAGTCAAGTGGCACGCAGAGAGCTGGGGGAACACAGCTTAATTAACGCCGGCGGGCCCAGCGGAATCGTTTCACAAAGGCTGAGCACCTGGTTATGATCAGGGAGGGTATTTATCGGCAAACTAGGAATTTTTCACAGGGTCTCACCGCTGACTGGCTCGGGGCCGTGCAGCAGGTCTTTGTCTATGCGGGAATGACTTGGTAGGGCAGTGCCAAGTGATCCCTGGGGGCTCCCCAGCTCAGTGAGGCGGCCATTTTGTCCCCCCTCTTGATGATCGACAGGAATACCCCTAGAGATCATCATTCACATCTAGGGGCTGATATCCCCGAGGGCGAGGATACCAGCGGCCGTGTGCTGAGAGACGGTTTCCCTAATAGAGCGAACGAGACTGCTGAGGATACAAGGCCCCAGAGTCATCAGGAGAAACAGGGACAGGAGGGAGCCAGCAAGAGGAAGTAACCATGACGTCCACATCTGGGGATCAAAACCCCATGTAGCAAGTTCTCGACGCCGCTGGATGCGATCTCAGAGCTCTTGCACCTGGGCAGTGACGACTCCGGACTGGTTGATGTAGTAATGACATTCTTCCTGTGGGAAGAGGCAGGTCCCCCCTTCTCAGCAGTGAGGAGATGTAGGGCCCGTCGGTTTTTGCAGAGTAACCACGGCCAAGCTTGTGAGCTGCGTTTGCAAGGATGTTAAGGAGTCCAAGACCCGATGCCCCGGTGGCAACTTCTGCAAGCATTCCGGCTCCTGATAGGAAGGGGAGGATGGCGGCATGACGAACTCATGGGCGAGGAGTCACGCGGGACTGGAGCTGTCGGTCTGAGTAACGTGAAGCAGAGGGGGACAAGAAAACAAGTATGCAGCCCGCAGTAGACTCGTTCACATGGCGACATCTGAAGAGGAGGTTGTCCTCACAGGAGAGAAGAATCCCTGGGGCTGTAGGTTGTCAGCTTCTGCTTTGTCTTCAGCTAGCCTTCTGTTCCCTCCTCATTTCCCCCTGAATAATTTTGACCCTTGAATCTTTAAGGCTGTTGAAGGTGGAAGGTCTCGTCTTCTGTAATGTCTTCCTGCTGAATGGGGGCGTAGAGCTGTCCCTACCTACGGGTCCGTGTTGGTCAGTTGGAGAATGTATAGGGGTTTAGGAGATGGAGGCAGCTGACTCCAGCGCTGACAGTAAAGAAGTATCTCTGTGAGTGGTAAGGATCCTCTGTCGATGTGAAGTAAACCAGTCACTGAGAGAGAGGGGGACTTCACAGAGCCCCAATTTGGGCATCCATGTCTTGTATTAGTCTTGTGTCATTTTTGTGATCATCTGAGGTGTACACGCAACAGTCTGTTTTGATGATTGCACCTGTGCCACCCTGTGCGGCTGTTAGGACATCTAAGACCATTCTGTTTTGTAGGACAGCTTTGCGCATCTGTGTGACTTTGACGTTAGGTAAGGAGATGCTCTTTAGTGAATCACTGAGTGCCTTCATGGTAGATTTATTAAGGGCTTCTATATGCCAACTGACGTCCTTTAGCCTTACAGATGGAGTAAAACTGGGTGTTAAGTGATCATACCATTTAAAAACAGATCATGTCCATCTCTGCTTTAAATTGGGGAGGTTAGTTGGAGTAGTGATGGTTTTGGTAATACGTCCATGAAACCAAACCTAAGGTGGAGTGACCTATCCACCAGGGGCGCAGGGGGAAGCCAGGGCCACAGGTCAGTTCCACATATCTAGTGGGTTCCACATAGAGCTAGCCATCTGATGCCAGGTCACCTGACCCTATAACCTCTGGGCAGTTATGCTCTATGGAGAAGTACAATGGTCAGGTCCAGGCATAAGGGTTACTAGGTTTGAAGTTTAACAGGTTGAATATTATTTCAGGCGTATCTGTAAGGTGGTATTTAGTAAGTCGGCCTCCATCATCCATTGGTGGCCTTTGGTTTCTAAGACGCTCTGGACCTGGTGTGAAGTCATTCCAGTCAGGGACTGTCCCATAGTGAGCTTTGGGGCTTTTTTTATTTGGAGGGCTGTTCTATGCTTAGTTAAGGCCTTTGTTTGCGACTGTACCTCAATAGAGGTGGCTTCTAGGATAAACATGACTAAGAGATGAGACCATTAAAAAGTCCTTTTTGAGGTCCAGCCTTAACAATATCCTAATTACAAAGGATCATTGTCAAGTGGGAGAAAACTTGTCAAGAGATAAGGGGAGTCCCAAGTGCATCATCCAATCCAATTATAAAGAAAGTGAGGTCATCCATTATCCACAAGTCCATAGTTAATCTTATGGAGTGGGGTAGGTTTCTGGCTTTTGGGGAATTTAATTATCCCAGCCACATAGAATTTGGTCAAGGTGATAGTTAAGTTACACAACTGTTGTGGAATTAATCCCATTTTCCAGCTGTTTAAATAATTATGTGCCCATGGGGTTCTGTTATTATCACCACAGAATAATAAGCCAGAAGATTGTCTATTTGAATTACTGTGCTAATTTCTCTGAAGTTTACCTCAAGTTGTCTAGCTCAGGTAAACAAACAATGACAATCAGATCTAGATTTTAACATCCACAAAAGTATGTTATTGAAACACAATTTTTCTCTCTAAAATAACCCTCATTTCCAGAGATAGCCAAATCAGGACTAATTTATTTGAAAAACAAGTCCAGTTTTAACAAACTTGACCTAATTATTTACATAAGCTCGGCAAGAACAGCGAGTGATCATATAGATCTTTTTAGAATATGCTTTGCTGGAACTTCTTATAAGGAATCTCTAGGTTGAACTTCTAGTAGCCTCTCCAGGCCAGAAGCCAAGCCAAGTACTTGCCATCAGACATGCCTGAAATACCTGTGGATTTGGGCGAATTCCTCTTCCTGAGGTCCCCAAAGTATCCTGAGGTTCCTGCACCTGCCAGGGAGTGACATTCTTGACTCACCTGGTGAGGCTGCTGGGAACTCTGGAAGCAGGTGTCAGGCCAACAGTTCCAAAGGGCTTGATGGCTCCAGGTTTCATAAAGTCAAACCTTAGTTCCTTAAAGTTGTTTGGTCATATCTGAGTTTATGCATGTCTTTCTCAAATATGACATTCCAGTCCAGTCAGAGCCTTGGTAAAATAACCATGTTTCCAATGGTGTCCTGTTACAAGGAGAACGGATTCTTATGGAACTTATGCAAATGACTAGGATTGCCATAGAAGGAATACTTACTGAGACCTTTTGAGTTTCAGAGGGTTCAGATAGAGAGAAAAGCTGAATGGTTTGATTTGTTTACAAAAGAGTATTTTTACATTTCTGTAAGTCACAGGTATCTTAAGAAAAAGTTTCTTTAGTCTGGAAGAACAAACATTAGAGATCAGCAATGTTTCAAACAAGAGTCACAACATTATAATCTTTCAGTTTATTTAGTCCCATGTTCCTGATTCTAGTTTAGGTTGAATGCAGCTTTAGTTAGTTCTGGAAATTCTTACCCATTTCAGTTTTAGGATTTTCAGTATATTGAATACCTATATTTGTTCTAAAGTCCTTTATATGAACCTCCTTGAAGATGAAACTCATTTTACAAGAGAATTAGAACAATTGTAAATGACAAAAACTCAGAATGGACATGGTTAAAGAGCTGATGCGAGGAGAGTTTACAACATAGCTGGCAAGGAAATCAGGTTACTTCTGTGACACATAACATTTTAATAATTAAAATATCAAGTATGACCTTATTAAAACATTAAAACTTCAGGAATTGGTATAAGCTCCAGAATAGTTACAGTATTCACCCAACTGTAACTTAAGGTTTATCGCTTAGCAGTACTTCCCGAGTAACGCAGCATATGAAGGAAAAGGGCAAAGGAGTTAAAGAGACTTCATTTATGACTTAAATCTTGAACCCTTGTTAAACCCTTACCAAGTTTTAAAGCACATTTCTAAATAGTATCAGGGATGTTAAAGATCTGATAAAACCAAGCATAGAAACTGGTTTTCTGGACAGGCAAAGAGAAAACGACTATTTACATTTTCTTAATCAAGATCAGACCAACAATTGGAGAAAACGCTGTCCTTTTGAACAGAGAGAAGGCAGATTTTCACTCTTACATCAGTGTCTTTAAAATTCATTTATTTCAATCTTAGTCCGTCCTGACCACACCTGAAATTCCTTTCCAAAGTTTTCTCTCCACAAACCTTCTACAACTTTCCTTTGCATTCTGACTTTGTCCTAAGCCATTTTTTCCAAACAACCAGTCTCATTTAGGACAAAATTACCTTCTTCAACCATTAACAAAAATGCATTCCCATTCCTTATATCTTCCTTATGTATCTCCTTTTCCACATACAGAGTTTTTCCCTTACTTCCAGCAGTCTTAGTTACAGTTAGCAGAATTTTGCATTCTTCGAAACCTTAGTCTCCAGTGAAGACTAAGGAGTAACGAACTGCGAACTGCTGTAACACCAGAATTTTTAGATGGCAACTTTGTGAACCAGCTAAGCACAAAACATGTTTACCAACAGATTTACACATCCTTAGTTTTTTTGCATAATAAGTCAAAACATAGACCTATGTCCAGTATTCAATGCCTTAGCATTTTATCCTATTTGGAAAAAACCTAGATGTCCAATGAATTTAATTTCATTTATCATCCAAGCAAAACTTTAAAGTTTCAGGTGACCATAGACTTTGAAAGCTATCTTAACAAAGTACCCGTGAAAATTTCGAAGACAGTTAACTATCAATATCAAGTTTAGTTATCTTTTTGCTACCAAATTGCAACAGAGGTAATACGAGTTTACTTGACCTTCAGCAAACCTCCATAGATAAGTTTTATATTTAGTGCTGATAACGTTGAAGACATATCTGTCTTCATTAAACCAGCAGACTTAACTTAGTTCAAATACTGAATTATGTTCCACCTGGGCTCACCCCATTTTCAATTTTTACCTGAGACACTGGTGGGGAATCTGGAGTGGGAGCTGTTAGGTCCAGGGGGTGCTCCTCTCTCTCCTTGATAGTGAAGAGGGGAGGAGCCATGGTGCAGGAGGCACAGGGGATGGTCTAGAGGCCAGTTACGCAGGCTGCACCCAAGTTGGTACAGAAACAAGAGAAGGGGGAGACAGGAGAGACAGAGTGCTGCCAGAAGGCGGAGAAAGGGTTCCCAGTGTTACAGGAGCTCAGTCCTTTCCTAAGTTTTCAAGCATACAGTCTAAGACAGTGGGTTTGCTGGGTTTCCCGCCCATCGTGAACGGTGTCGCAGACAAAGGGTGGGGTTCTTTCAGATGCTGTCCCGCTCTCGTCCCTCGCGGGAACTTAGGAGCGTCTTAGCTAAGGTCTATCCATACAAGCCCCGGACCAGACCACTCCGTGGAGTAGGTGACCGTTATGCCGTATGACGCTCCGCGAGACACAGGGTGCAGCCCACTCAGACTCCGTAGCCGAAGCGGTGGAGCCGTACAGACACATTCATACACTCAGGCACTCCTCAGATTCGTGCAGGTTGGACACCCCCTCTGGGTATCCCTGGCTAATGGGAGGTGATCAAGCCTCCCTTCCGTCTCTCTGGACGGGTCTGACTCAGACAGTGCCCCAGGGCTTACCTGGTCCGACCGGTGATCCAGCCAGTTGTCCCCGGCCTCCTCTCGTGGGTCCAGCAGGGCGGAGGTGAGCCGCGGCTGTCCGGGAGAACTCAACCCCAGGTCCGCTGAGATCGGTGGGGTGCACCTAAACCCGGGGTAGGAACTCCGTTGCCCTCTGCGGCTCATCTCCGGTCCCACGCCGGTGGCACAATGGGCCAGCGCGGTTGGGTTTCCCGGTCAGGGAACCAAATGTTGCGCAGGTTCGGAGGCGACCGAGAAACTCAAGCGGCACACGGGGAGCTGGGAGAACACAGCTTAATTAACGCCGGCGGACCCAGCGGAATCGTTTCACAAAGGTTGAGCGCCCGGTTATGATCGGGGAGGGTATTTATAGGCAAACTAGGAATTTTTTGCCGGGTCTCACCGCTGACTGGCTCGGCGCCCTGCGGCAGGTCTTTGTCTTTGCGGGAGTGACTTGTAGGGCAGTGCCAAGTGATCCCTGGGGGCTCCCCAGCTCAGTGAGGCGGCCATTTGGGGCTTTTCCCCCTCAACCTAAAATTAAATCCTGCAGTGCAAAGTAATAAGTGTTTTAATAAACCTTTCGTTTCAGTTTCAAATGCAAGAACTAAACTTAGACCTGTTGTAACTTGGGAGGTGAGGAAGTTTCCTTACTTCCCGTCCATCCTGCGCGTGCCTCCAGGGCTGCTGCGCTGAAGTGTGGCCTCGCTGGCTCTTCACACAGACCCCACGGAGAGGGAAGTGGGAGAGCTGGGGCCACTGCGGGCAGCACGCTTTGGGCAGGGCCTCTCCTCCACCGTGATCTGCTCCCCAGCTGTCTGGGTCGGGCTGTCTTGAACCTGCGGGGTTGCTCCTTCCAGCCCCTCTTCAAAAAACAGCTGGCTTGTTCTGTGTTCTTTTTTTTTTTTTAAGGTTCTGAGCCTTCAGGATCCTCATTTTATTTATTTATTTATTTATTTATTTTTAAAGATTTTATTTATTTATTTGACAGAGAGAGACCACAAGTGGGCAGAGAGGCAGGCAGAGAGAGAGGAGGAAGCACGCTCCCTGCTGAGCAGAGAGCCCAATGTGGGGCTCGATCCCAGGACCCTGAGATCATGACCTGAGCCAAAGGCAGAGGCTTAACCCACTGAGCCACCCAGGTGCCCCTTGTTCTGTGTTCTTTCCTACTGACTTTACTCTGGCCACCTGGCCCTTCCTCCCAGATAGCAGGCAGTCTTCTCTCTCTGCATTTGAGACCAGAAACGGTAGGAAAAAGAGTGGACCAAGCAGATGAAGCCTGCCTTTCTGAGTAATGAATACATGTTCATCCGCACTGGGGGCTGAATGTGGTGGTTTGGACCCCGGACGTGAAGCTGACACAGTCACTCAAGGCTTTTTATAAGCTTTCATTAGATGGGGAAAATTTCCAACTCTGGTTTCTATAAATTTTTTACCTGCCCCTTCCTCTCTTCTCTCTCGTGGACTAAATTTCACATTAACTGTTTGGGTTGCATTTCGCAAACTCTCTGCCATGGTGCTGGGTGGGTGCTGAGGCATTTCCCGGGGCCCCCGCAGTCCTCCGCCTCTTGTAGCGTCTGCTTGAGCTCTCAGCCAAAGGGAATTATTTATAGTTTCAACATTAGATTGTGCCCCACTGCTGTCTTTGTAAAACCAGTGTTTTGGCTGGTGCCCGGGTGGCTCAGTGGGTTAAAGCCTCTGCCTTCGGCTCAGGTCATGATCTCAGGGTCCTGGGATCGAGTCCCGAATTGGGCTCTCTGCTCAGCGGGGAGCCTGCTTCCTCCTCTCTCCTCTCTCTCTGCCTGCCTCTCTGCCTCCTTGTGATCTCTCTACCTCTGTGAAATAAATAAATAAGATATTTAAAAAAAAAAAAAACAACAAAACAGTGTTTTGGCAATTGTTGTGTTAAACAAACAATAAGTAGCCACAATTCCTTTGTCTATAGAGCACTACAAAACCTCTCAAATATGGGGCCAGATGGGACACTGTCACCCGCATGTTCTCTTTCACATTGATTTCCACTGATTTCACTTTTTTTTTAAATCCATCGTGAATGATAATCATAGATGCTAACGATTGTTTTAGTGATCGAAATGATGTATTTACCCCCATAGTGTGTGAAGTTATGAGAGATGCTATCAGGAAAACTGAATAGTTAATGTAAGAGTCATAAATATTTTACCAGCATATGATATGATTTGTGTTAATCTACCAATCTTTATTAAAAGTTCTTTTTTTTAATAAGGGAAGGGTAGATATAGGAAAACAACAATATATTTCTTTTTCTACTAGCCCACATTATTGATAGCCATTTTCTATTTAAAAAATAACACTTTCTTGGGATGTGATTTAAATTATTTGATTCCCTGTTGGATTTACCTTCTTAGCACATTCTACCACCCAACTGTCAGAACTCACCCTCCTGCTCTTCCTTCTGATTTAATAAAAACCTGGGCATTGGTACATGACACGTGTGCCCCACGTCCGAGCAGAGAGTAGAGGACTTTCCTGGGAAATGAGTTTCTCTTCTTTTCTGGCCACAAGCTTCATTGATTTCTCCTATTGAGCTGCTCCCTCCTTCCTCAGTATCTACCTGCTTTCTGTTCCAGTGGTCCCTGAGAGCAGATTAGTGACTGGCCCCCCTGGAGTGGATTAAGGGGAGATAAAAGGAGAAAATGGAAAGTGTGTGGTTTCTTTTAAAATTGTTTTAGTAGGCTTTGGAAAGTCAAAAACCGAGGCAAATAGTGGTACAAGGAATGTGAGGACTTCATACAAGAGCTTGCAAAGCCAGCCAGGGGCAGGCAGGTAAGAACGGCAGCTAAGCACGGTTCTCCTGGTCACAGCGAGGTCGACCACGTACCTGTCAAGTGCAGCATACGTCAGATAAATGTTCTTGGCCCCCTGTAGGCGTCAGTGTCAACTGGAGGAAGGTTTTTGACACCCAGTTTGCCGACTGGTTTTTGCCTACAATCATGTTAGACAAGATCTGATAAGCTGGATGGAGCCAGCGTGTCTTCACCTGCAGCGGGACTCTCCTCCCACCGCACCCTGGTTTTTCAGAAGCTTTAACATCTTTCTTCCTCTTTGAAAATCAGTCAGTCTATTCCTGCTGTTAGGTCATTTAATGTCACAGAGTTTCTTCGAGGTCTTTCTGTGACAGGGATTGAAGTTACAGAGATGGCTAAGTCATCATTTTGACTTCAGGGAGTTTAAGAAGCAAAAGTCAGAGAAACAAGTAATTATGGCAGAATGGTACAAAAAGGGGATGGGAGATATGAAAACAGGTGGAATGGAAATAGAAAAGAGGGGGCAAATAATTTTTTAAAAATATTGTCTTCATTTGAGAGAGAGAGTGCACAGGAGCCGGGTGGGGGGAAGGGCCGAGGGAGAGGGAATGTGGGGCTCAATTCCAAGATCCCCAGATCCTGACCTGAGCCGAAGGCAGACACTTAAGGCAGACACTTCATCGACTGAGCCCCCCAGGCACCCCACTGGATGCAAATAACTTTGAACGGGGAGCATGAGTATAAGGCAGGAGAGTGCCAGAGGAAAGTCCTCCCAAGCAGAGGGGCAGAGACTGGAAAGCAGAAGAGATGGGAACTGTTTGCTTGGAATTTGGGTGTGACTCGGTGGGAAAATCAGTCCCCTGGGTCTTTGGAGCTGTAGGGCCTCGGGGGATTTCTCCCCAAGCTAAGCCCTGGTTTCCTTGCCTGTAAAATGGAGCTAGAACACTTGAGCACATGCTAATCCAAAGGCTGCTTAATTTTTATCATGCCCGTGGGCTTAATTTATTCAAGCCCAACTGTTCCATGATTCCTTTCCCGATTACACAAAATGATCCCATACCGCAACTTGAATTCTTACGGAGGACCTTGGGCAAAGTCTCTCTCAAACTCCTTTACTATTTAATTCACTGTTATCAGAGAGGAAGAAGACTTGTCCTCATAGTTCCAAAGGCAGAAATAGGGCTGTTAGTTAGAAATGATAAAGACGTTTGCAGTTTTTATTTTTAAATAAAGAAGACAGGTAAAAGCATGCTAACAGAATTGGAAGACAGTGACAGGCTTCGAAGTAAGTGACAAGCTCTCTGTCTGCAGGGGGATACGTCGCTGGTGGGAAAGAAGATAAATGCATTCCTTGCACTTTATAAGAGGCTGTGTTTCTCAACCTCTTACATTGTCTTATATTACAAATAATTTTACTAATAACTAGTTGGTAACTTCTTGAAGAGGAAACAAATTACCTTCGATTTATTTTACACTCTCTGCAACGTAGGATAATGAAACAGTTGCTCGTGAATTTTTTTTTTTCTTTTTTTTAACTGTGTTGGAGATGGGGTGAATCCCAGAATGAAGAACAGGTCTGTAAGCTCTGGGTCTAAACCAGGAGCAGCAGCACTCGAGAGCTTGCTGGAAATGAAACCCCAGACCTCCAGGCTCCTGACACAGGTCCTCACTGGGCGATGAGGGACCCAGAAGAAGTGT
The DNA here is from genome assembly GCA_002007465.1 of Ailurus styani. Taxonomy (NCBI): domain Eukaryota; kingdom Metazoa; phylum Chordata; class Mammalia; order Carnivora; family Ailuridae; genus Ailurus; species Ailurus styani. The sequence goes on along the minus strand of LNAC01000270.1, from coordinate 1,654,040 downwards.
GGACGTGCTGCCCTAGAACCACATTCCAGAGCATCTTCAGAGGTGCTGAGAGGAAGGGCTGCCAGAGGATCTGGAAGCTTCTGTCCTCACTGGCTTGGGTGATTTCTTTTGCATGTTCTGAGGGATTATAACCTCAGGCTGCGTTCCCTGTTTGCTTTTATCTAGCCTCTCGTTCACTTGTCAACCTCTGGCAAGAAGGAAAAGTCTCAGAATGATTAAGCTTCCCTCTCAGAAAACCACAGAGATGAAGACAAGTTGTCCGTGAGTTTGTTAGGGGGTCTGTGGGAGAAATAAATTGCCCCTTGGGTGCTTAGTGCATCAGGTCACAGGCACCAGGTAGCCCTCTGGAAGGTTTGCTTCCCACTGTGATACCTACTGGAGGTACCAAGCTAAGACCCTGTGACTGGCTCCTCAGGCACCCAGCCTGTGATCAGCTCCGGGTCCTGCCCAGTCAATAATGCTGGGGCTGACTTGAGCACTCAGGGCTTCTGCCACCAAAGTCCTTGTTTTACCCTCATAAAATTTATAGACCAAAGCTGAACCGTGTAGTAGTGTATGTTTATACGCTCTCTCTCCCAGTCTGCCTTGTTGCTACAGAATGGGGAGAGTGTACGTAAAGGTGCTGTCGCCTGCTGAGGTGAGCCGCACCTCTTCTCTGTTTTCTCCGTGTCCTCCGGTAAGCGGCCCAAGGAAGGTTTCAGGACAGATTCCAAGTGGAAGACTGCGCAATAATTACCACTCACTAAGTGACTGCCTTAGGTTAAGCACTTTTTTATGCAGCCTGTGTGTGGCCCTCACAACTGTCTGCAAGAGCTAGGTATTATTGAGGCCATTTTACAGGTAGAAAACTGAGGCTCAGCAACCAAGGGACGGAGCAGATTTGAGGATGGGAATGTTGGGACTCAAAGCATGTACTTTTTCATCACATCCTAAAATGTCTGCCAATCTTTAAATAATTAGTTCCTGATTAGTCATTCAAAGCATTGTTCCCACGAAAGTACCTGTTCACAGACCTTTCTAGATTATTTCCACATCTGAGTTTCAAACCAGGAACCAGGGTCTCACTGCTGAAGAATGCAAACAGAAAGAACTGTGACCATCACACGATTCGTTAGCTTACAGAGCTTTCTATTCAGAGGTGTGATCTTCCTTCTTTCCCATTAGCCTCATTCTGAACAGGGTGGCAACCTAGTCTTATCAATTTGAATCAATTTTTCAAGTAAAAGAAATAATAAATTCCCACTGATTGTCCTTATCTCATCTAACAGACTTTTTTTTTTCCTCTTCTTGTCCCCGTGTTATTAGTCCAGCTGTTAAACTTTACCCTGAACTTCATTTGTAGCATTGGGTGGATACTGTGCAGTACGATCGTTCCGGAACCTTATGTTAGCCTGCTTACTTTCCCCAAGGTCTTCCTCTCACCAGAGGGTCCTTTGGAGCAGCTGTGCTGCTTCACACGGTTCTCATGGAATTGCAAACACTTGAAAAGAAATCTTCAAAGGATCTTTCATAGATAAGTATCCGGAGATACATATATCAAATGACTGGTCTGAAATTCTGTAACAGATAGTTTAGTGTGATTCCCTCTACCCAGAGGACACATAACCAAACAGTGTTGATGATGCTGGGGAAGAATATATATAAGTTCATGTCTTTCAATTTGGTGGAACACTTAGATTGATGGATTCAGAAAACATGTTGAACATTTTGTGGTCCATGCAGTACCACAGGCAGGGATGGCAGGGATGGGGTATTAGATTAGGAAGCAGGAGCCTTAGTTGGAATAGACACAGATTAACAGAAATACCACATAGGAATTAGATCCACTGCGATTAGAAACTCTTCTTTTCTCGAATCATGTTGAAGATGTTTCTGGATACAGCCTGGAGATAAAAAGATGAGTAAGACAGGAAATTGTAGCATCTGTCATTGTGTTCAGAGTGACTGAAATCTACATAACTTGTGGATCTTGATTGAGTAGAAGATGTGGTAGGTACTTTCTGTGTCCTGTGTCATTTTTCCTGCACACTATCACTAAGAAATGGGCTGTGTAACCCACTTGGCTCTGAAGAAACCGACTTGGAAAATTCAGATTTGATTAGTTTGAATATTAACTGGAAGACAGAACTTAAGACAGTAAGTGTAATTAATAACTGAACTCAGGTCTGACTCCCGGGTCCTTTCTCCCGACCACCACTATAATTTATTGTGCCAATTTGTATGGCCTAGGATGAACAAAAGCAGACCTAATTTACAGTACTTACAAAAGGAATAATAAAAGTTACCTAAGGGTGAAAGTCTTAGATTTTGCATCTTTTCAGTGGCTTTAAAGTTTTGAGAAGCACTGGTCAGGTTCTTTGAAGATACCCCTCATCTTGGATGGGTCTAATGTTTTTTCTCAAGATTAGCCTGGGGTTATGGGTTCAGGGAACAAAATCTGCAAAGCTGAAGTGTCATTTTTATCATATCATATCAGGGGTGTCTACTGTCCACGTGACTTTGCGCTGCTGATGTTGCCTTGGTAACTGGGCCGAGGTCGTATTTGTTGGGTTTCCGCACCTGAAGTTACTGTTTTCCCCCATGAAGGATAGACTATCTACGTAAATTATTGCAAGATTTTTTCTTCTCTCCAGTTTATTATTTCAATCATTTGTTTATTTTAGTGTGGATTTATGGATATTTATGTTTTATACATTGGGTTAAAATCCAGTACTGCTTTATTTTTTACTCACATTGTTTTAGCTTTCGTCATTGGGTGTTCGTTCACTTGGCTTCTCTAGTCTTTTCATATACCCTCATAATTTTTTATTGGGTTTTTATACATTACATTTATTTATTTATTTATTTATTTATTTATTGAGTATGTCCTTACTTTCTGCCCTGCAAGTTGCTCCAGCATCATCTTGCATACTTCCTTGTCTAGTCCTGGAATCGGCCATTTCTCCAAGGAGCCCCGGTTCCTTTTATTGGAGAATGGTGTGAGAGACCACTATCTGGGTGCTGGTACTGCTGCTTGCTGCTTGCCGCTGCTGGTTCTGTCCTTGCTTCCAGGCCCTGTCAGCTGACAGAGCAAGGAAACATATGTATTCTACTAGCCCATGTGTGTTTCCACATCTGTGCGTGTTTCGGTGTGTGACCACCTGTATTCATAGTAAGTGAATCAAGAGTTGATACCGATGTCTCCGATTCCAGTCCGTTACCATGGTGTTCATTCTAGCCTCCTCCACTTGCTTATCTGTAACCTTCACTCCAACACAAGAAGTGTGGCTTCCGTCATTCACCGTCCATTTAATTGCTCGAGTCCAGTGTACGTACAGAGTATATCAGAATCATTATGTGTACCTGCACCCCTCCTCATGGGAAATAAGCCTGTCACCTAGAGCAGTGCTTATGTGCAGTGTCTTTTGCCTTTAGTCTTACAAGCTTCACTCATTTCTAAATTTATTTTACTTCTCAACTTCATAAAGGTGTTTTATATGTTTTTAACACAGTTAAAATATTTTGTCACATTTAGCATTCCATCTTAGAAGCCCTCAACTTCCTAAATAATATATATATATATATATATATATATATATATATATATATATATATTTAGTTTGCATAAAGTTCACTCTTTGTGCCATAAGGTTCTATGGGTGTTGACAAATGCTCTGTGTCACGTCTCCACCGTTTCAGCATCCTGCAGAATAGTTTCGGCCCCTGAAGTGTTCCTGTGGCTTCACCTGTTCAACCTTTCCTCTTCCCCTTAACCTGTGGCAACCATTGGTTCTTTTCTTTTTCTTTTTTTAACTCATTGCTGGTTTTTTTCTTTTCCAGTATGTCCTATAATTGGAGTCATCAAATACATAGCCTTTTGAAATTGGCGTCATTCACTTAGAAACATACACTTTAGGTTCATCCATAGCTTTCCTGGTTTGTGAGCTCGTTTCCCTTCATAGCCAAATAATACCCCTTTGTATGTGTGCACCCCAGCTTGCTTATCCATCCACCCCTTAAAGGGCATCTTGGTTGTTTTAGCCACTATGCATAAAGCTTCAGTAAACATTCGTGTGCAGGTTTTTGTATGGAAGCAAGTTTTCAAATCAGGTGGGTAAATACCTAGGAATACAGGTACTGAGTTGTATGGTAATACCTTGTTAACTTTGTAAGAAAGTGCCAAACTGCCTTCCCGAGTGACTGTCCTCTTTTGCATGCCCACTGGCAATGAATGAGAGCACTTGTCCTTTCACGTCCTCACCATTAATAGGTATATTCAGTTTCTTTTGACTTTAGTTATTCTAAAAGATATGTTTTAATTTGCAATTCCCTAATGACAAGTGATATAGAACATTTTTTTTCCTTTGGTTATTTGCCATCTGTTTAACTTCTTCAGTGAGCTGTCTATTCTTTTGCCCATTTTTTAATTGGATTTTCTTATTGTTGAGTTTTAAAAGTTCTTTGTATATTTTGGACACAGTGTTTTTTTATCAGATATATGTTTTGCAGACTTTGTCTCCTTTTCTGTGACATGTCTCTTCATCTCTTAACAGTGTCCTTCTCAGAGGAGAAGTCTTTAATTTTAAGAAAGTTCAACTTACCAATTTTTATTTCATGGATTATGCTTTTCATATTATATCTAAAAACTCATCATCAAACTCAAATCACACTGATTTCTTGATTTCTTCTGAATTTTATTCTATATCTTTTATATTTTACGTGAAGTCTAAAATCCATTTTGAGTTAATTTTTGTGAAAGATTTGTCTGTTCTGGTTTTTTTTGTGGCATATGGATGTCCATTTGCTTGAGCACTGTTTGTTTAAAAGATTTCATTGAATTGTCTTTGCTCTTTTGTCAGTAGTCACTTGACTACATTTCTGTGGATCAGTTTCAGGTCTGTCTTTTGTTCCACTGGTCTGTGTATCTATTTTTCCATTAACACTTACTACCTTGATTATTGTAGTTTTATGATAAGTCTTTAAATCAGATACTGTGAGTTGTCCAAAAGTTTCTGCTTCAGTATTGTGTTGTCTGTTCTGGGTCTTTTGCCTTTCTATATATTCTCCAGAATATGTTTGTCAGTCTACAAAGCAGTTCTCAGGGATTTTGATTGGGATTATACTGAATGTATAATATCGGTCAAGATGGGAAGAATTGGCAGCTGAACAGTATTGACTATTACTGTCGTTAAGCATGGGCTATTTCTTCTTTGATTTCTTACATCAGAGTTTGAACATTTCCTCAAGTTTTGCTTCTGTTGAGCTATTCTTGATAAAGCCTCCTTCTTCCTTCCTCTCTGACTTTTAATCTCATATTTTATGTTAGAAATACATAAATATGTTGAATTCTCCTTCAGAAAATATCTGTGTTTATTTAACTTAAGAATGATACTTTAAATTACTATGTGTTCAGTACATTATTTGGGAAGGTACGTTTAATTTTCTCTTTCATGGAACTCTGATGTATGCTTTGGTCCCTAGCTTTGCTGGCAGTGTGTTCTCAGTTCACGATCTCTTTAGCCTCAGTTTCCTTGTCCGCAGACTACCAGAGTATAGCCCACTTCATCATGTAGGCATGAAGGTAGGATGTGACCCTGGCCTGGCATCACAGAGAAGTCCTCAGTAGATGCAGCCTTCCCACATGTCATGGCTTCCTACCCTGTATCTTAGCCAGAAGTTGAGTCTTGGGGTTTCTTTGATGTTATAATATTTATCACCACTGGATAAGCTGCTTAAATGACTTAATTTCCTTTTGGTTTGTAGTTGTTTCTTGTTTGCTCTAGTTTTCACTTTGCATTTGATTTCCTTATTTCTTTTTACGGTAATATGGAATGTTGATTTTCCTGAGGTATAAATGATGCGAACCATGGACTGGTAGAGAAGATGATGACTATTGCTAACTTGCCCCTCTTGCTTGCAGGGGACGGGGAGGAGTCACAGCCCGGCCCGTTGGTGTTGGTGTACCACGAGGGACGCCAGCGTCCAGGGGAGTCCTTTCCACCCGAGGGCCAGTGAGTCGGGGAAGAGGACTTCTCACTCCCAGAGCAAGAGGAGTTCCCCCAACTGGGTACAGACCTCCGCCACCACCCCCAACTCAAGAGACCTATGGAGATTATGTAAGTGAAGGGGTCATGCAGCCGCTGCGCTGATCTGATTGAGCCAGCCCACAACACGTAGCATGGGCTGCTGTAACCGAGTACCTACCCTTACGTGCTGTAGTCCTCGAATGTTCTCCCTTAGTTCAGCAAACATTTATCGAGTGCTAAGAAAGATGTGATACTGGAAGTATAAAAAATGAGAAAGAAATAGCCTCTTTTGTCAAGTAGCTTACATCTGTGATAGCGAAGATGAATTTGGGTGGTGAGGTTTGGGCCCAGGATCAAGGAGACATGTTATCAAGCTCTTACAGGTTTTAATGTAATATTCATTCATGTTCCACTAAAGGTTGCCTCTGAGTAATTCAGTCATTTAAAAAAGAATCACCTACATTCACCAAGTTGTTTTCCCCTGAAGTGTTTCCTCTTAAGTGCTGCTGTTGAATATGGATTCTTAGTTGAAATTTTTTTTCAGTGAAGAAAACAAAAGTTCCCAATTTTTTCTATTAATGCAAATCAGTACGTGTTTCCATTTACCATTCGATAATTCATTGATGCGGTTCATAGACTTATTGAACATGAAAGAAAGAAAATATATCCATGGAAACTGAGTTGAGGGGAAGGGCAGAGGAGGTCTTCAACAAGAATACAAGCCCCCTGGGATTCTTCCTGTGACTTCCGAGTTTGACATAAATAAAGAAAATAAGTGGTGGATAGATGTTTCATGTTAGTGATTGAACGTCTTAAAGAAACAGTACATGAACTGTTGTCAGAGAGAAGCAGTGATGGGTGATGGGGCCGAAGTACAAGAACCCGTGGCTTTTCGTGTTTATATGTCAAGGAGAGCTCTTGCTGGGTGCCCAGCGCCTCTCTACACAGTGTCTAGAAGGCTACCTTCATTCTCTGGGGCGCAGTTGGCTGCATCAGCAGCCACCGGAAAGATCAGAGTCTTTGTCCCGGATGTACTGACCTTTGTGTCATTCCCTCGGTGTGCTGTGACCTCTCGGGCTTCCAGACCTTTACTGGTGCTGCGCTCTCTCCTTGGAGCCTCATACTTTCCATTTGTCCTTATAAACCCGGGTCAGCTATCCCTAGGGAAAGTCAGAGGAGGTAGGAGTCATGGAGCATTAATACTGGCGTCACATGTCTCTCTCCCACCTACACCGGGACTTCTGGAGGGGCAAGGATGGTTAGCTCCTATCGATCCGGCAGAGAATGGATCCCGGGAACTCAGTGAATTTAACAAATAAATCACATAATACTTTCACCATTTTGCTATTCAGCTGGGGAAGGATGTGACCTCTATCTCTTCTCCTTATTTTTCTCACAGTTTGACATGTTCTATGTCCTACTATTCTGACCAGGCTGACAATAATAATCATGCGTCAAGCTCTTCCACAAATGCCGAGTCTCTTGAGAATAACAGAGGCTACAAAGGAGAGAAAGTGCTGTTCAGTTTCTTTTAGGTAGGCCCAGTGTCTGTGGTTTCCCACCTGGGCTTTCTCTTAGGTTTGGATTAATGTAGGTCTGGCCAGATGGCATCACATAACTGTCAGGCAGAGGGTGTGGAAAACCCGGATGCTCAGACCCACTGCACCATCAGCATGGTGTGAGTCAGGCAAGGCGCTTGTCCGGCTTCACAGCCACATTTCAGAAAGAGCTGCTGCCTCCTCTCCATGCATTAATTCACCTGTCCACTCAGATGGGTTGAATTCCCACTGTGTGAACAGGACCCACGCGTCCTCTGTCTCTAGGTGTACACTCTAGTGAATCCAGGATGAAATTAGATTGAATACAAATAAACATTTCTTGAAAGGTTCAAGTCCAGGGGGGAAAGGCCTTAAAACAGTTGATCTGAAAAGTATTCCCTTGAGTTAACTTACTCCCCTTTCCACTGACTGCCACGGATAATACGCCAGTGGGCCTGGCAAGAATACGCGTGTCCCTTCAGGAGCAGACAGGGTTTTAGGGCTTCAGGGAGAACGGGAGCTCTCGCCGTTTGGCGCCCACGCTCACCCGGCGCGCCTCCAGGCGCGAACTCTTGCCGCGGCCGCGGTTCCAGCGGGGCGGCCTCTTCCTGCCCCGCCCGCGTAGCCGCCACGCAACCGCCGGCTCTTTGCCTCCTTTGAGCCGACCCGGAGTGCGGCATGGGCAGTTCCGTCCGTTCGTACGAGTACTCTCGCACCCGTGACCGCTTTCCGAATGCGCGGCAGGCGGTAGAGTAGGACACACACACCAAAGAAAGCCGGCTGGCCCTTGAACAGCACGGGTTCCGACTGCACGGGTCTACCCAGATGTGGGTTTTTCTGCTAACAACAGTACAGTGCTGTAAGTGTGTTTTGTCTTCCTTACGATGTTCTTAATATTTTCTCTGAGTTCCTTCATTGTCGGGGTACAGTATATCGTGTGTACAACATACAGAACACGTGTTAATCAAGTATTTGTGTTATGGGTGAGGCTTCCGGTCAGCAGCAGCCTCTTTGTCAGTAGTTAGGTTTGGGGCTAGTCCGAGGTTACAGCAGATTTTCACCTGCAGCGGGGTCAGCGCTCCGAGCCCTGCATTGTCCCGGAGTCAGCTGCACTGTCATGAGTCCACCCTCTCCCCAAGTTGAATTATTATCATGAAGGGTTTAGATTATGTGCTGGACCTTTCCCTCTCAATTTGTATCTGTTACTCCTGGAAGCAGTTATGGAAGTGAATAGCTAAGAACAAGATTTTTCCCCATTTTGCCTCACATTTTGCAAGCCTTCTACACTGTTACATAGTGAAAACTTCCGTAGCCAACACTGTACATAGCAAACAACGCTGGGAGCTGGCGCGAGGAGGAGACACAGTCGCCTCACCTCCACGGCTCGCCTCAGTAGCTCTGCCTCCCTCGCAGGTGTGCTCTCTGGACCTCATCTTCGTTTCCTGACCCTACTTAAATTTAACTTTTTTCTTCTAGCCCTTCTAAATATAGCTTTGTGGTGTCTGGCATATTCCCAGACATTGGCCATTGGTCCTCGCTATTTGAAATCCTAAAGATTATTCACACCACGTGCTTATTAGCTTTGGAGCATGGGAAGGAGAAAACACCCAAACTTAAAAGAGAATTTAAAAATGTGTTTGTTTGTTCGTTTGCAGGTCTTTAGATGAGGTGGTTGTACTAAGCGTTATCCAACTTAGAAAGCCTGAGATCCTGTAACCCTCCAAAATAGTTATTCATTCATGTGGCAAAGGGGACATTTGAAGTTGATCTTTAGAATAATTATCCCATTGAACTGGAATAATCATAAAGGAGCTTCTAAAGTCCTTGAGACAGTGGATCCCTCGCTTGCTGTTCACCTTTATATTCCCATCACCTCGTTTACTGTCTGGCACCTAGAATGTCTTCAGTAAATGTTTGCTGAGTGAATGAATGTTCTCAAGACTGAGTTTTAAGGGACGCCTGGGTGACTCAGTCTGTTAAGTGTCTGCCTTCGGCTCAGGTCATGATCCCAGAGTCCTGGGACCAAGTCCCGAATCAGGCTCCCTGCTCAGCAGAGAGCCTGCTTCCCCCTCTCCCTCTTTTGCTCCCCCTGCTCGTGCTCTCTCTCTCTCTCTTTCTGACAAATAAATACAATAAAAAGACTGAGTTTTTTAAAAAATTGCCACATGTGGAGAACCCACCCCAGATGCCTCCCGTGTGGTCTTCATTTTTACTCATGTAGCAGTTTGCATCGAACTTCATTATTAGCCTATAGCTGTATCGTGCAGTCATTCATATACCTCGGTTTCTCCGCAGATGATAAACTTCTAGGGAAAGACACTGTGTCTCCAGCCTGTAGCATAGTCTCTGGCATGTTACATGCACTTAGTAAATCTTTACTGGATTAGAGACCTGGTAAGTTTTCCTAATGAAGGTTACCATTGATCTTTTCCAAGTCATTACTGTAACCATCCGGTGGGAAGCTGTATGATAGTTGGCATTTGAGAAAACATCTTGCTTAGTTATCCCTGTCTTCTGGTGTTCAGAGGGCAGTTACAGGTCACAAAGAGATAAGACTAATTCTGTGTAGCTCCTGAAAGTAGCAGAGTAACATAATCCTCATCTCAGTATAAGAATGAACTTTCCAGAACGGTGTAATATTTAATGAGAAGCTGCTCTCCACAAGGCGATTTCATACATGTTCTGTCATGTTCTCCTCATAGCCACTCGGTGAGATGTTATGATCCTATTGTACAAATGAGAAGCTCAGTGTCTTGCCTCAAGTTGCGTGGCTGATAAAGAAGGAGCAGATGTGGGATTCAGGATTCAGGGCCTGTATCTGTCTCGAGCAGTCAGTGCTTTGTTAAGAACAAAGATCATAGGTTCTTCTCCTCTTTGGAGAAAAACGCAGTGGGTACCACGTCTCGCCTCCCCAGGACTGTGGGCAGGGTGACAGGAGATCGCGCCCCATGACCCCTGTGGCCTGGCCCTGTAATCAGCCGCTGTGTTAAGCTACCTCAGCTAGATAAATGGAAATTGAGAATAATTAGGAAAAACAGGATGGGGTTAGGATTTTTAAAAATACTAAACGATAATATTGTATTTATTAGTAAAAAGAAAAATAGCTTTTTCTTACAGAGTTTCAGAGCATCTGTAACTCTGAAAAAGACTTGTCATTCCTTTGGAACTCAGAAATGTCATTTTTAAAGATCCTCCTTGAAATACTGATGAATGTTTTATTTCTGTGAACGTGTTTGGTTCTACCCAACCAATTCAATTTGCTTTTCATTTTAACTTCCACTTAACATTTATTATCTGAGGACATAATTTCCAGAATAAAAGACGAAAATCCTATCAGTTGCTTATTTAAACAAAAAAGGGGGAAACATCCTATTCCTTCAGATCCTGCCACAGCTGCTCCTTTTTTTGAGAAAGCACACATTTCAGTCCTTGAAATACTCCATACTCTTCAGAGTACGTGCACTAGTGTGAAGGGATCCCAGCCTAGCGTTAGGCTGAAAAACTCAGCGAGTGTGCGGTACAGTTCCTGGCGTGCAGTGACAGTGTGCCCGTTTTAAGAACATGCTTGATTAGCCCCAGCGAGAAAGCCTGATAATTTGAAGGTATTTCCTTGTCAAAATGTGCCTGTTGGAATTGGACTGATTTTTCTCAAGGTGTGTGTGTGAAGATATTTGATCATTTTTAATGTCACCTGAGCCAACTGTTCTTCATCACACTCACTGTCACAAAAGACTCCCTGAGCATGTGTCCTTGAGAAGAACATCTGTTAGCAAATAAGCCTGTTGGTCTGTGCGGAGACGAGTGTTAGGAGAGGGCAGGTGACACGCAGTGGCCGCGCGCGAGGTACAGACTCGCCATCAGGGAGACCAGATCCTCCCGCCAGTGAATGCTTGTCTTTTAAGAAAAACTCTAAGGAAACAAGACAATTCAACATGATTAGCTTTTTTTTCCAGAAGAGAAGAAAACATAAATGGATATGTTTTCAACCATTTGCGAATAAATTTGGGACCTTCTGCTCCACTTTTAACTTAGTAAAATTAGACATAATTACTGTAACTTCTCATCTCTTTTTTGAGAACAAGAAGTACCTCTTCCCCAAAATGACATTGATTCATTACTTCTGTCCAAATAATTAAATAACTGACAAAGTAATTAACATAACCCAGAATACATTCAATGAGAGCACTTTAACAATTCAAAATGTTTGTGTAATTACACAGAAAGACATGTTTGATGCTTCCTGGCAGAGCCCAATTTACATATGAATTTCCAAAATGAAACCATTTTTGATAAATCACTTTAGGCTCCACATGCAGAGAAAACACACAGTCAAAATAGATGCATGTTCTCCAAACACTCGGTATCTTTGACTGTCGCCGAAAAGTGTCCGTTTCCACGGTTTCACCTAACACTGCGTGTTCCTAACTCCTAGATCTTTTAAATCTCTAACTCTCACCTCTCGCTTGCGTGCCCTCATTGTCCACCTGCTGCGTGCGTCTGTCCCTGCGCGCCCCACGGCGCCGTCAAAGCTATGGTCTGGGCCAACCCCGCGGGCTCACAGGGGCCGGTGCGCGTGGACAGCAGCCCCATGTTCCCGGCCGCAGGGGCTCCCCCGCGCCTCTGCTCCTTCCCCGTCATCAGCCAGCAAACCAAGTCTTTTCACGGCCGCATAGCTGTTCCGTCTCCAGCCCCTCACGTCAGCCCAGCGTTCGTGAAGGTGCTTGCCCTCCTCGCAGCAGCCAGCTCACGACCAGGGTCCGTGTCCTCCTGGAGCACCTGCCCTTCTCCTCCCAGTCTGTGCCTGTCTGCCGCGCTTGTCCCCACATCGCACCTGCCACCGGCTTTCCGTCTGTGTTCACGCGCCCGTTCCCACCACCCGACACACAGTAGTCCTTCAGTAAATACTGGCTGTTTAGACGGGTGGATGGGCGGGTGTGCAGACAGACATGTGGATGCTTGCCACGGCCTACTTAGTCACAGCCTTGTCCTCGCTCTGGGTCCTTCCCTTCGGTAACATATTACTCGCAGTATTTCTAGAACCCTGTCTAGTGTCTGCAGTCTGGTAGTGCTGCTGCCTCCCCAGCTCCAGAATAGAAGAACTAGGTTAGAATTCTAGAAGAATAAATTTGACATTCTTCTGAGTGACTCCTGAAGGCCTTCTTGAGCGTCTGCCTGACCCAAGTCAGTGTCTGAATGACTGACTCCTAACCCTCTGCCATCCTCACGTGATCATTTTACGTCCTGTTGACATGCCCTGGTTCCTCAGCCACCGCAGGGACCTGAAGGCTGTGTCAGCTTGCACGTATGATCAGTTGTCTTGGAATGCTCTTCTTGTTTTGTCCATGCCAGCTCTTTCTCTCTGTCCCCTCCCCTCCCCTCCCCTCCCCTCTCCTTTCCCCCCTTTCCTCCCTTCAGGTCTCCCCTCCTCTCCTCTCCTCTCCTCTCCTCTCGTCTCTTCTCTGAGTTTGACCAAAGCCTGTCACAGGCCCTGACAGTTTAGAGATCGTACATTAACATGTGGTGGTTGGCCTTTATTACTGCCGACTAATTGTGTCATTCCATGTGTCACAGGCACTGTTAAATATACTTAGTGAAGTAAAATTAAGTATCTGGCACCAATTTTTGCAACATAACATGGCTCATTTAGTGAACTAATAAATGTGAAAGACAATACAATTCAATAAAGAGAACGTTACTCTAAGAGATGAAATAGTTGGTTTCTTATCTCCCTTCTTATCAGTATCACCATTGTTTCTTTCTTATGCAAATTGTTTAACCCTTTTGGGCTTTGGTTTCTGTGGCTACAAAGTGCAGGTCATGGTACTCCGCCCAAGGCACCAGCAGGTTAGGCCCGACACCGTCCTAACTTCTTTTCCAACTTTAAAATTCTATAATTGATTGTTTTTCTAAAGCTTACTTGGTTCTCACTGTCACCCTAGAGACGCTTTTTCTAATAAGGAACTGTATTTTCATCAGGTAGAAATCTTGGTACTGAAAAGAAAGTCACAGAACAAACAGCAAACTAAATTTTAATGAGAGTAACAAGCTAAACTGACAAAGCGAGTGAGTGGCTCTGAGTCTCTTGAATTCTAGAACAGAAATTTTGAAAAATCTTTTAAAAATGAGACTTCTTTTCAATGCATACTCACCATTCAAGATGTACAGACTCGAATCATCTTAGAAACTTTTATCATATTCTTTTCTAACTCATTTAATGATGCGCATGTCACCCATCTATTTCGTCCTAGGAAGTACGTGCCAGTCAGTGATGTCCCCGAAATCTTCACGTGTAATCATTGTAAGCTTTGGAGGCTGAGCTGATGGGTTGATCCCCTTTAAACGTAACTATGGTAGGGCATTCTGGAAGTCCTACACCTTCTTCAGAGTATGGAAGCTCTGCGGGTACTTGATGTGCTCTGATTATCCCGCTGAGGTGCCTCCCCCACGAGGTGCGGTAGGGCCTACTGCAGGGGCGAGGGGTGGCGGGGCGCGCGGAAGGCCCTCCCGGAGCCTGTGCTCTGCCCCGGCTGCACGTTTTCCAACGTGGGGATGGGGCTTCTCGGGACTGTCTTGCCGCAGCTCCTAGGGGCCGTTTCCTCACAGGACACCTGCCACTTGTTAACTTAATCCAGGTTTAAAAAGTCAGAGACCGTTTTGAAAGCGCGCAGAAACCTAAACCGTGGGTTTCACAAGCGGATGCGCCTCTTCTCCCTGTTCTCCCTCATGACGGTGCGTTTTCGTTGGGGAAGGTGAAGCTGGCTTCCAGACCGGCCCTGCTCTGCCAGAGTCGGTGTCCCTCCAACACAGGGCCGTGCGGGGACTGCCGTGTTCGCCTTTGCCAGAAGGGTGAGCTCTTCCAAATTTTCGGTGACCAGAAACATCCGTGAAAAACCAAATACAGATTTTGAATGTACGTGTAGTTCTGTGATGTCGATTCTGTTTGGAAGACTCCGTCATCATCCTCCTTCGTTTGTCAGCTCGCCTGAAGTTTCGATGACATGACTAGTTCGAGGACTTTAGTTACAGAGGAGGGTTGTACCGATGGCAAATTTTCCCAGTGCCGTGACTACTGCATAATTTTTTGACAGTTAACTCATCTCTAAATTGTTTCAATTATCTTGTTTTCCATAGTGAGAAATGTAATTAAAATGAGTACAGATTGTGAAAAGGTTATTTATGAAAATGCATTTTAAATGTGAATTGAAAAGCCTAGGGACACCTTTTTATTTTAGATAAAAAGATGAAGTTTCTATAATTTTTTTTTTTACATCCATTTTACCAGAAGCAAGAATAAGAGCCACATACAATTTACTGGAAATGTCTATCAGGACCTTCAGAAGTCGATCTCTTTCCTAAATTGTTTGAAAGGTTGACCTATTTTAGAAACGTAAAACTTTGAGAAATGACTTCAGATTTTAAATGTATGTATTTAGAGGTTGCTTTTTTCTTCTCTGTATTTTAAACAAAACAATCAGAAAGGCGTTTTAAGAGCATGGAGGACTCTGGAGTGACAGTGTCTCTAGGGCATGGAGAACACTTTTTGCCTCTGTGATGAGGCTTGCCCATTGACGTGAGCGAGGGACGATGGTTGTATCCGAGCCACCGTGGTGGAGGTGCCGTGTCCCTCAAGTGAGTTCGGGCTGAGGCAGGGAGGAGGCTTGAGAACCATGGCAATGGTCCTCTGTTACCAGGGATCCCCTACAAGAACCTGCCATCTTCGTTTTATCATTTCCTTTGTGCATTAACCGGCGTTCGTTGAACTCAGTCCTTGCTGTCAAGCAGGTCGGGGTCTAGGAAGGCACACTGTCTTCGTGCCCACTTTGAATCCTCCCGTGAGCCCCAGTCTGCTTCAGGTGGTTGTTCTCTGTTGGATCCACGTGTATACACCCTACTTCAGATACTTTTCTTAGAACAATGTGATCATACCTTTTAGTTATATTATTATTGCCCTTCCATTTTAAGTTATTGATGATAGGTGCCATGGCTTTTTATCCATAGGGCCTAGCATGTAGTAGTAATCAATGTTTGATTTCTTGATACAGAAAAAAAAAAAAAAAACCCACATACAGAATATTTCAGGAGGACCGATCAGGGAAGACTGTCTGCTTGATGGAATGTGGAAAGACGTGTGGAGGAGACAGCAAACCAAACAGGGGAGAGTGCTAGCAGCGTCCAGGCAGGAAGAGGTGGAAGGCTGTCGGCGGGGACTCAACCTGCTGTTCCCAGGCAGAGACCTGTGGGAGGCGCTGGTGGCAGCGGGGGCGGCGGGGGCGGCCGGCAGACGTGGGGCAGTACGGTCCTACCGATGAGGTTTATTACCGTTTTTATACTGTTGCTTTTATCTAGCTGCTTAGCAGAGTGTAAGGTACATAACAGGACATGGAACCTGGAAAGATATTTCCGGGCTAAAGCAGTTTAAAATAAAACCACACTGTCAGGTGGGGTAACACACGCGGAAGGCCGGCGGGCCATCCAGATGTGTCCTCCGAGTGCGGCATTATCCCAGGGAGCCGATTACAGTATAGGGTCTGATCCTCCGTTTTACAGAGATGAGCAATGTATTTATCACCATAGTTACAGGCAAAGGCTGGAGTCAAACTGACGAGATTCAAATCTTTGCTGTGTCTTTAATTGCTGTGTAATTTTGGGTGAATTGCTTATCTGCTCTAGGCCTCGGTCCCTGATTCTTAAATGGAAATATTAGTACTTATTTAACACATAGTGTTACGAAGATTAGACAAATTAACATATGGAAATTATTTAGGGGAGCCTGGGTGGCTCAGCTGGTTAAACAGCTGGCTCTTAGTTTCCGCTCAGGTCATGATCTCCTGATTGTGGGATGGAGCCTGGATAGAGTCCCCCCCCACTCCCAGTGGGGCTTCTGTGCTCAGCAGGGGGTCTGCTTGGGGATTCTTTCTCCCTCTGCCCTTCTCCCCGCTCCTGCTCTCTCTCACTCTTTCTGTCTCTCAAATAAATAAATCCTTAAAAAAAATGTATGTAAAATAGTGCCTGGCACGTAAAAAGTAGTATATAAGTATTTTTTTTTTTTTTTGGCTCAGAAATCTTAATTCTTTAGTTTACCAAGTAGCTCTGTCTTACATGGCAGACCCTTGCTAACTGTGCCCAAGACATTCATACACTCGTCCCTCTTTACCTGTGGAGGGTATGTTCAAGACCCCGGGGCATGCCTGAAGCCTAGGTAGTTGTATTCAGCGATACAGTCACTATGTTGTTTCCTGTTCACACACACCCATGATAAAGTCTAGTGTATGAAGGAGGCGCAGTAAGAGATTAACAACAGCAATAATAAAATAGAACAGTTATTGCCATGATACTGCAAGGAAAGCTATGTGAATGTGGTGTCTCTTTCTCTCAAAATACCTTACTGTGCTGTTTACCCTCCTTCTTGGGAGGATGTGAGACGATGAAAGGTCCAGGTGGCCAGATGGAGTAAGGGGAATGACGCGGGCCGGTGACGTAGCGGGAGGCTGCTGTCGGCCTTCTCACAAGGGGTCACAGGACCACCATCTGCCTCCGCCCTGTGTGGACTGTGGGAAACTGTAACCACGGAAGTCTTGGATAGGTGGGGATTACTTACATGATAAGCACAATACCCGGTACCGTTCACACCTATGAAAATAGTTAAAAAGATGATGTCCAGTTTTTACTGGAACGGGGTACAATAGGAATTCTCATCTGCTGCTGTGGAAGCGTGGGCTGACGTAACTAACGGCTTTGGAAAAATATTTGACGCCCCCGTTAAAGCTGAGCACGTGCTTCCCTGAGACCCAGCGATGCTGCTCCTGGGAACTGCTCAGCCAGGCGGTTCTGAGGACACCGCAACGCTTGTACGAGAGCCAAGCAGCAAACCCGAGAAAGAAGCCAGAGGGCTGTCAAAACAAGAGTGGACAGACAAGGCACAGTGCCGCAGTGTGACGGCACAGACCAGGTGATTTTCAAACAGCCGAGGGAGAACCCACCCCTGCCGCTCCCTACCACGGCAGGGACAGATCTCACGAGCCCTGTGTCGGGCACACAGTAGTGGTTACCCTGATGGCATTGACAGAAAGCTCAAAAGCAAGCCGAGCTCACGGGATGGTGCTGAGAGCCAGGACACTGGTTACTGGGGGGAACAGGTAGTAACCGAGGACAGGGGCCCAGGCGGCCCTGGGGCAGGGGGTGGGGGGGGGGGGGGGGTGTTCCGGTTCTCGGTCTGAGCGCCGGCCCCATGGCTGTGCTTGCTTGCTGAGCATTCACTGAGCAGAGCACTTAGCCTGGTCCCTCTTTATGCCTTATTTTATACTTGGATAAAGGGTTTTAAAACATGACCAATTTGCGTCTGAAGACTGCTCTGCTGGACGGACCTGAGACCCTTGTTTATCACTCAGCAGTACGTCTTCCTGCAAGCACGTGTGCCCTTAGACCCGGTGCTCATGCAAAGGTCTCAGCCCGAAGGCCAGGCGGGGAGCGGTCTCGGTGCTCGCGCTGTGATGCTCTGCGCTCTGGGGCTTCTGTTCCCTCACAGAGAGCCCGCCGCGCTGTGCAGTCGGCGTGCATTTCTGTGGGCCGGGGGGGCCCCCCTGCTGACGCTGGAGTCACCTGGTGCCTCCCTTCCGGACACGGGCCGTCTTCTCACTGGGGAGAGGGAGGGAATGAATGCACAGCTGTTGGTCCTTCACTGTTGATCCACTCATTCAGGGAGGATTCACCGAACGCTCCCTCCTGCCGGGCCCCCGAGAACATGGAGGCCCAAAGGGCAGGGGAGGCCCAAAGGGCAGGGAAGCCCCTGTTCTCAGGACACCCCATCCCTGAGCGTCTGCTCCAGACCTTCTTGCCCAGAGCCACTGGGAGGGGTGGAACAAAGCAACTGAGAAAACACCTTTGAAGGTGTAAGAGCTAGCAGAATAAAAACAAAACAAATACCGGCCAGCCTCTTGAAGAGAAGGAAAGCCAAAGAGGTGAGCTCAGCATTTCTGAGCGGGGGGGGGGGGGGGG